>OZ005740.1:105789390-106043883 GCA_963930735.1 Dioctria linearis | reverse complement strand
TGATTTAAAGAGTCGGGGATTGACTGAAATAATCATTAACTAATAAACCCTTTATTTCGGGTTTTGACTGAAATAAAGAATCTTACTTCGGGTATTGAGTGAAGTCAAGATAACACTTTAGGTCGGGTATTGACTCATTTAAAGAGCATTATTTCGGGGATTGACTGGAATAATCACTTACTAACACACACTTTATTTCGGGTTTTGACTGAAATAAATAATCTTACTTCGGTTTTGACTGAAGTTAAGACAAGACTTTAATTCGGGTATTGACTGATTTAAAGCATATTGTATCTGGGTCTTGCCTGAGATTAAAATTATTAACATTAACAATTTATTCCTGGTCTAGACGGGAATAAAGAATTGTTCTAATGAAATATTAGAACAAAGGGTCTTAACATTAGCTTATAACCAAACACCTCAAGTGCCAAGTTTAGATCGGTGAGTAACAGCCACTTGCAACATTTTATTTTTATTTATATATCTATTTTACAATGAATTTACTCATATATATATATATATATATATATATATATATATATATATATCTACATACTATATACTTCCTGTGCATATTTATCAAATACATCCACTCAACTTACTCTATACTTATTTTATAAATATTTTTTTTTTTTTTTTTTTTATATATTATTAAGCCAAGCTCAGGGGATACCCTATGATGCAAAGCACAGCATGGCAGGAAGGAGATAGGGAAAGGATTAGGGGATATGAGGAAAGTGGCGGAGGTGCCGATGTATGTCGCCCTTAAACTTCCGCAGATTGTATGCCGGAGGAAAAACAGAAGATGGTAAGCTGTTCCACATTCGCACTGTTCGGGATAAAAAAGCATCTCTGAATTTTACTGTACGGCCGAAAGTAATTTGAAGGGTTAAAGGATGTGCGCGGTTTGCAGCGCGAGTATTGCGTGCAGGAATCATTCTACAAGGGATTAGACTAGATATTTCATCAGAACATTGACCATGCATATAGCGATAAAGGAGCGAAAGGCATCCAACATTGCGGCGGTGCTCGGTTGAGTCGATATGACAAGTTATTGCCAAATCGCCAATGAGCTTGAAGGCTCTCTTTTGGACAATATCCAATGAAGCTAAGGCTGTGCGACCAGCCCCGGCCCATATATGGGAGTTGTATTCCATTCTAGGTCTAATGTAGGACTTGTAGAGGAGCGCTAGATTTGACGGGCTGAAATATTTCTTACACCTTTTCAGAAATCCAAGACATTTCGATGCTTCTTTGGCAACAGAGAAGATGTGATCTGTCCAGTTTAACTTACTGGAAATATTAATGCCAAGAATGCTTAGTGACGGTGAATCAGAAATGAATGCTCCATCAAAAGAAACGGGTGTGGTTAAGTTATGATCTTGTTTTAATGAGATAAGACAGCTTTGGGACTTTGATGCATTGAATTCGACGCGATTCGCTTTGCCCCAAGCGAGGATATTGGCAAGATCGTTATTCAATGATCTAGTCATGCAATCTCGTTTAACACATGCAGCATTCCCCCTGGATTCTGCAAGAGTGTCAAAGGAGTAAGCGAAATCAAGAGTACTGTCATCTGCGAAACTATGGATGGGATTGAAAGTAAGGGAAAGCAGATCATTAATGAAAATTAAAAAGAGAGTTGGAGAGATAACAGAGCCTTGAGGTACACCGGCATTTATGGGATGCGGTTCAGACGTAACGCCATCTAATACAACATGTATTTGGCGACTAGATAGGAAACTTTCAATCCATAATACAAGAGGAGGGGAGAGACCAAGTGCTTTGAGTTTGGCTAAAAGGGCTGGATGCCAGACTCTATCAAAGGCTTTTGAAATATCTAGGGCAACGATTTTAGACTCACCAAAATTGTGAAGACTACGGTTCCAACGTTCCGTAAGAAAGGTCAGCAAGTCTCCAGATGAGCGTCCAGCTCGGAAGCCATATTGGCGATCGTTGATGAGATGATTAGTTTCTAGATACTTCATTAATTTTGAGTTAATGATAGATTCAAAAACCTTTGAAAGAATCGAAGTGATGGCAATTGGTCGATAATTTGAGGGATCACTACCCTCTCCTTTCTTAGGAATAGGCTGAACGTGAGCTAGCTTCCAAGCAGTTGGAAATTTTCCTGTCGAATAAGACAAGTAGAAGAGTTTGCGCAGAGGTTTAGCCAAGGATGAGGCGCAGCTTTTAATTAACAGGGGCGAAAAACCATCAGGACCTGCGGCTTTGGAGACGTTGATCCCCTTAAGGACCCTGACCACATCCCTCGTACGAACGTGTATTGGCTCTTGTACACATTCACACGGGCGATGCAAAACAGGTGTTTGTGAAGTTGGTGGAAGACGAGAATTTGAAGCGAATCTAGCAGCTAAAATATTAGCTTTATCCAGGGAGTCAACTATCACTTCACCATTATTAAGTAGTGAAGGTATAGAGGAACTGGTGAAATTGTTCCTGATGGTTTTGACCAGGGACCAGAAACCTTTGCTACCTTTGCGGCTTGTCAAGATTCTTTGTCTAATATTCTGGTCAAAAAGAAATTTTTCTCTCTGGATAATGGACTTGCAGGTGTTCCGTGCAGTCTTGTAGACTTGTTTCATTTCCGGACATGGATGCAATTGATAGGCGCGAAAAGCAGACTCTTTCGCTTTTATAGCTTGGTTGCACTTATCGTTAAACCAGGAGCGATCATGCTGTTGTTGAGACCTGCTGTAAGAATACGGAATGTATTCACGCATGCCAAGATTTAGTATGTTACTAAATTGTAATGTGCATTCATCAACATCCCTCGAAGCAAAACAGACCGACCAATCAATTTCTTTAAGATACTTATTGAGACTTTCCCAATCAGCATTCTTATAGTGCCAAAGAAGCCTACTTGTAGGTGGAGCAGTTGGTCGGCACAGGTTTGAGGTGGTAAATTGAGCCGTGATTAAACAATGGTCTGAATTTCCAAGAGGGGAACCGACTGAAATGGAATATTTGTCAGGATGAGATGTTAGAAACAAGTCGAGTAAATTAGCTTTATCTCCAGCTGCATCAGGAATTCGCGTTGGTGCATCCACTAGCTGTTGCAAATTAAATGATTCACAGAAGAGTTCAACGAAACGGCCTGCAGGACTTGTGGTAGAAGAATGTCTGAGCCACGGTATATTATGAACATTAAAATCGCCTGCCAGGACGATTTCGGAAGAGGGGGAAACAGAAAGCAAATGATCAATATTGTTGGAGATATTGTCAAATACGAATACCGTGTCGTCATCAGACATATTTGGGCTGCGATAAAGGAAACAGAAGTATATGATGTGCTTGTGAAGTTTGAACCTAATCCAGATATAATTAAACTCTGGATTAGCAGAAGGAAAATCTTGAAGAATAGTAAAGGCCACATCATTCCGAATATATACTGCGATCCCTCTATGCTGAGAAAAAAGAGGCACGAAGCTGTAACCAGGGACGTGATACTGATTAATATCAGCATCAGAAACGACCTTGGTTTCACTTAGCGCAAAAATTGCCGGATTTTTTGAGTTAAGGTGGCAGTACACCGAAAACCGATTTGCTCTTAATCCGCGAATGTTGCAGAAATCTAAAATAAAATTCTGCATGCTGAAGGCAAAAACAAAAAAGCAAAAAAGAAAAAAAAGCGACACAGCAACAACACAAATATTTGGGCGCCACCAGCAGCTGTCAACGACACAGCGAGGTAAAAAAAAACAACAATAGTGTTATGCCTATTGCTGCTTTCAATACCTCAGACCGTGCAGTTCAATGACCACAGCTGAGTGCACCCGGATTGCTGATCAGTGACAAGTGCTAATTGCATTTGCACTGATCACAGATGAAGCGAAGGAAAGGAAACGTTACCGTGCTGCTGGCTTATAGAATGTTGATAGGGCATAGAAGAGCCCTTCACTTGGCGGATAAAATTTAATTTTGATAATTTATTTATTGAACGATCGCGTCGAATTTTAAATAATTATAGTTAACGATTTATATGGAAATTGTTTAACACAACACTACAACTTGTTTTAAATTAATTCATTAGCTATGTTTAGATTAATCGATTAGATCTACAACACGAGGCAACATCCGATCGGATTGACTCCACGCACTCGACTCCTTTGCCTTTTAGCGATCTTATATTGCAATCTTTTGGCAATAAGTGTTTTCTCTAACCCAAACTCATGTACTGAGTTTTATTCCAATACCACTATTCTTGGAAATTGTAAATTACAAATCTACGTTAATAAGTGTGTTTTCTAGTGTGAGTGGATCTCTGACCTAATTCCTTATATACATAATCTTATATTACTATAATTAGTGGGCAACATTAAGAAATAAGTGTCAGTTTAGTGAACGTTAAAAGAAGTGAACAGTGTTTTTAGTTATAAGAGGATAGAGCACTGATCTTAATCCATAATTATCAGTGCATTCCTTTCAGTCTTCAGTAAATTCAAATTTGCGTGTACGTCCTAACTACGGGCAGTACAATGGAAGCGTATTCCAAACTGAAACTCGTCTTATTTGGGATTGCAATGTATTCCCAGGGCTTTGATTGTTTCAACTTCTCCAATTTCTAATATTGCCTGCACTATCATGTTCTCGGGAAGGTCGTCTAATAGTGCTTTATTATTTGAAGTCCATTTACGCAGATTAAATCCCCCCATATTTAATAAAGAGGTTATTTGTTTTTGTAGTACACTTCAGCTATTGTATCAGCTCCTGACAGCATGTCGTCTACGTAAAAGTCCTCATTGAGCACCTTTTTTGCCAAAGGTAGCTGGTAACCTTCGTTTTTGGCTAATTGTTTTAGTGTTTGGACTGCAAGAAATTTGGCTGGGGCTGTGCCATAAGTGACCGTGTTTAGAACGAATTCTTGAATGGGTTCTGTTGGTAGCTTCCTCCATATTATTCGTTGGTAGTTTCTGTTGTCTTCTGCGATCTTGATCTGTCGAAACATTTTCTCTATATCCACAGTGAAAACGTAACGATGTTTTCTCCATCTTAGGAGAATTTGATTTAGATCTTGTTGAACTTTTTGTCCTTTATACAGCAAGTGATTAAGGCTCAATCCAGAATCCGTGTTGGATGAAGCATCGAATACTACACGCAATTTTGTTGTGGTGCTGTCTCTTTTAAATACCGCATGATGAGGTAGATAGTATGTTTTGCACTTCTCACCTGTGTAAGCTCCAATGGGGCTCATGTGATTTAAGGCGAAATACTCCTGCAGGAAGGCATTGTAAGCCGCCATGTCCTCCGGGGCTTTCTGTAGTTTCTCTTCGATTTGCAAGAGACGAGCAACGGCCTTATGTCTTGACTCTCCCAAGTTTCCCACATTTTCTCTAAATGGCAGGCGGATAATATACCTGCCTTCTTCATCTCTTTGGTGTGTCGTCTTAAAACGCTCTGTGCAATAATCAATTGCTTCATTTGATATGACGCTGTTTACTATCTCCCAAAACTGTTCGATTTTTTTGTCCATTTCTGCTAGAGAGAGAAAGCTTGAAACTTCGTTGGTTCTTCTGGGGATAGTTTCAAATCGGATGCAACCTAACGTTGTGTTTTGAGCTGCCGGATGCTCTTGTTTGAGGCCCTATAACCATATACTGGCATAAACATCTGCACCTAGTAGTAGGTCTATTTTCCCTGGTCTGTTGAATGTGGGATCTGCCAAAGTTATATTTCCATATTTTCCTATATCAACTGATAATACAGGTGAGTTGGGAAGAAGTGAATTGAGTTTAGGCAAGACCAGTGCTTCTACACAAAGATATGTGTGTAATTTGTCCTGACGCTGGATGCGTATCTTCACCTTACTGCATGCCTTTCCAGATTTGGCCTCGCCAACCCCTAACATGGTGGCTGATATGCGCTCCTTTTGCACTTTTAAATTCTGGACTGCTTCTTCGGTAATAAGCGATACCTGTCAGCCTGGGTCAATTAATGCTCTAAAAACCTCTGGTTCATTGAATATGTTTGTAACTCTTACCATGGCAGTTGGTAATAGCACATTTGGCATTTTGAGCTTGTTGTGGAGAGCAATAACCCCTTTATTTAACGTGACCTCTGGAATGCTTTCTACAATTGTATTAGTAGTTATATAAGAACTGGATTGATTTCTTGAGTTCTCATCGTATTGATGAATTAGCGTATGGTGTCTTTTTTTGCAATAAAAGCACGATTTGCTTGTTTTGCATTTCTCAGAATTGTCGTGAGCCATGCAGTTGATACAAAGATTCTTTTTTGCGATGTACACATGCTTGACGATCATGCACGCTCATCTTTTTAAATTATATACATTGGTAAATGCTATGCTCTTTGTTGCAGAAGATGCATGATCGTTGTAGCATGGTATTGAAAGATTTGTTCTTGTTGGTGATAAATGCTTCTGGTTTTGTTTGTTTGCTACTCTTGATACAGTCTAGGATTTGATAGCGCTTATCTAAAAAATTTCACAATTCAGGCGTAGATGGCATTTCCCTTGGGTTCGCAAGGCTCTCTTCAAACAGTCTTGTACTTTCTGCATCAAGATTTCTGATTGCAATGTAGACAATCATAGGACCCCATTCCTCTATGTGACAGTTTAGATTTTTTAATGCTTCTAGGCATTCTCTTATTATGTCATAGAGGGCTATTATATCGTCTTGAGATCTGTATTCAACCTTCTTTGCATCCATGATGTTGTTGATATATTCTGTTATGATCTTCCTGTTATTGTTAAACCTTGATTGGATTAACTTGATGGCAGTTTTATAGTTGTTATTATTCAATTGCAGATGACTTATTACTTTTCATGCGTCGCCTTCTAGATGGTATAGAAGGAATTGCATCTTCTGAACTTCGCTTAGATAAGTGTTGTGGTCTATTACCTGCATGAAGATATCGCTGAAAGATTTCCATTCCTTGTACACTGAATCTTGGAATTTTAATTGGTGGCAGTTTCGGAAAGTTATTCTGCCTGTTGTCTGACAAATATGGATTGGTATTTATCTGGTGTCGTGTGGGATCCCACAAGTCGCTCTGAGCAAATGTATTAGAGCCAGTGTTTTCCTGAGTATCAGTACTAAGATGTGTGGAAGATGCTGCAGAAGATATAGGTTGTCTGGTATCCTGCCCTAGCGCAGAATGTGTTAAGGTTGCTGTGTTTTCTGGTTTAGTAGATGTAGTGGTTACTGGAGTTGGATTTATTCCATAGCTTTCTAACAAGTTAAGAAATTCATTGGCTTTCTCTTTAGTTATTCCATATAGATCTTCAGTAAAGTAAAGATGCTCTTTAGGAATTAACTCTTTTAACTGCTCATGCCGTGTGATAAAGCTATCCCAAAGCGTGCTCAGCTCTGCTCTCTTTTTGGCTATGTATTTCCCAGTTTTGCTAGAAGATCCATCTTTTCCGATATTCCTTAACAAGTCATCAATCAATTTGGCCAATTGCTTTTGCTCTTTCAAAAGTTCTTGGGACATTTTTGAGCTTGTGGCTTCAAATAGTGTTTTCAGCTGGCGATGGACCGGCTGATATGGTAATGACAACTACTCAATCATGTAACAAACACTCAAACTTAATTTGAGAACTTGTTAAGCTGACCTGGTGATTGATGAGATTTTTTTATGGTGACTGTGGTGACTGTACAACAATACTCAAAATCAATTTGAGAACTGCTGTTTTTCCTGGTAATTTCGGATGATGATTTGTATGATAACACTCAAACTTAATTTGAGATTTGTTATCTGAAGAATATTTCTGACGATGATTGTACAGCAATACTCAAACTTAATTTGAGAACTGCTGTTTGTAGGTAGTGGATGTATGTTTGCTTGTGAACTTGCGCTTACCACTGGTGGGGGCACAGATATTCACTTTGTACAGGCGTTAGTTTCACTTCTTGAGGCTCGAAGGACCATGTAACAAACACTCAAACTTAATTTAAGTGCTTGCTAAGATGGCGTAAGTAAAAAATAAAGAACTTCGATTTTTGATTTTAAATTTACACTGATTTTTATTGTGCTAATACCAGAACTTAAATACAATTTTTTTTACGCTTACATGATAAATTTTGCTATCGTAACTTCACTTCATCATGCTTACCTTGCAGTCATTGACCCCGATTGGGGCAATGCATCCGGAAATATTTTCGTGAAATATTTTTATGAATGATGCAAGAACATGAGTAAGTGAACTTATGTTTAATTATATTTTGACCTGATTAAATGAAATAAACAAAGTGACAATTTCTTTTGCATCGGAAGACAATTAGGAAATGTTATAGTATACGAGAAATTATTATTGTTCAGGTATGAACAGTCACACCTTTGGAGATCCCGTACGTATCATCTCAGACCGCGGAACAGCTTCTACGGCAGGAGCAATTATGCATTACTGTAAAGAAAGAAGCATACAACATATCTTGATCACAACTGGAGTCCCAAGAGGAAACGGATAAATGGAACGGATCAATAGAAGTATAATCGACATTCTATCAAAGCTTTCAATTAGCGAACCTATGAAATGGTTGAAATTCGTGCCAAAATTTTAACAGGCTCTCAATTCATTAGCCTGCCGTAGCACAAAGCGATGCCCATTTGAGCTTATGTTCGGCATCAGAATGAGAAGACATGAAGAACTTAAGTAAGGAGAAATAATAAAAGAGGCAATATTCGATGAATTTGATGATTACCGCAATGCTATAAGACAAGAAGCCAGAGAAGAAATAACTAAAGTACAAGAAGAAAATCGAAAAGGTTATAATAAAAAGAGGAAAGCTGCAAAGGAATACAAAATTCATGATCTAGTCGTTATTCAAAGGACACAATTCGGGCCTGGCCTAAAACTCTATCCAAAATATTTAGGACCCTACGAAGTGGTAAAAGTTAAACGAAACGACAGATCTGAAGTTCAAAAAATTGGAGAACATGAAAGACCTGGCATCTGCAGATTTTATGAAGCGCTGGATCGATGGCGATGACAGCGACGGTTATTCGACTGGGACAGCCGAATTGCAGGATGGCCGATTGTAGGAGAGCCCTACAAGTCTTATAAATATGTGCAACAGTCTTCAACGTATGTATAAAAATGCATCACTAAGCAGTTGGAAAAGAGCCATCGTGCAGTCAAGTAGAGCCAAGTTAATTTAATAATTTAAACGTTTTTTTGAAGATAGTAAAGTAGAGTTCGGAGGGTTTGCATTCCCGTGTAATATTTTCAGTCCTGGAATTTCGGGATTACATTTTCCAAATCCCGAGATCCCGGGATTGGTACCGGGATTAGGATTGGACGCTGTGTACGAAAATGAATATCCAATATTCAAACAAACACATTTCACAGAAAAGAATGAATAATTGCTCATATCTTAAAATAAAATACTGTTCATTAATTAATTGGTCGATGCATATTTACATTTAGGTATTTATACAGGAATAAAGTAAGAAAGATTATGATTTTCTTACGCGTGCCCAATTTTCAATAAACACATACTAGATATGAAAGAATGGTAATTAAATATATCCGGCATAAATTAAATTATTGGAACATTTTGTTGTGAAATGTTTTTTTTTTATTTTTGTGTAAGAAAATGAATATCCAATATTCAAACAAACACAATTCACAGAAAAGAATGAATAATTGCTCATATCTTAAAATACAATACTGTTCATTAATTAATTGGTCGATGCATATTTACATTTAGGTATTTATACAGGAATAAAGTAAGAAAGATTATGATTTTCTTACGCGTGCCCAATTTTCAATAAACACATACTAGATATGAAAGAATGGTAATTAAATATATCCGGCATAAATTAAATTATTGGAACATTTTTTTGTGAAATGTTTTTTTTTTATATATATTATTAAGCCAAACTCAGGGAATACCCTATGATACAAAGCACAGCATGGCAGGAAAGAAATAGGGAAAGGTTTAAGGGAAATGCGGAACGTGGCGGAGATACCGATGTATGTCACTCTGTAACCTTCGAAGATTGTAAGCCTGGCGAAAAACAGAAGATGTTAGACTGTTCCACATTCGTACATTTTGGGATAAGAAAGCATCACGGAATTGTTCTGTACGGCCGAAAATATTTTGAAGGGTGAAAGAATGTGCACCGCTTGCAGCGCGAGTATTACATGCAGGAATTAATCTACAAGGGATTAGGTTAGATATTTTATCGGAACATTGGTCACGCGTGTAGCGGTAAAGGAGCAACAGATATCCAACATTGCGGCGGTGCTCGACCGAGTCGATATGACAAGTTATTGCCAAATCACCAATGAGCTCAAAGGCTCTCTTTTGGACAACATCCAAGATGTGAGAATTGTATTCCATTTTAGGTCTGATATAGGACTTGTAGAGTGGCTCTACATTTGATGGGCTGAAATATTTCTTACACCTTTATAAAAATCCAAAACAATTCGATGCTTCTTTGGCAACAGGGAAGATCTGATCTGTTTACTGGAAATATATATGCCAGGAATGCTCAGTGACGGTGAATCTAAATTAAATCTCCATCAAATGAAATGCGAGGATAATATCAAGATCGTTATTTAATGTACTAGTCATTCAATCTCGTTTGACACATGCGGCATTGACCTCTGGGGTAAGCAAGATTATAAAAGGAGTAAGCGAAATTAAGGGTAAGGATGGGATTGAAATTAAGGGAAAGCAGATCATTTATGAAAATTAGGAAAATAGACGGAGAGCCCTGCGACACACCGGCATTTATAGGGTGAGGTTCAGATATAACGCCATCTAATACAACATGAAGTAGGTGTTGACCCACCAAACGAAATCTTCAACATCAATGAATTAACCTGAAAGGAAAAAGAAAACTTTCACAAAGAATATAGTTGAAATACATATAAACTTATCTGAACTCCAGTTAATGTTTGGTTTTCCTTCCTCATCCCATCCTGGAAGGTGCTCCAGTAGGGGTATCAATCCATCCTGCATATCTTCAACGTTACAAAATCCTAAAACAAAAAGATAATTATGGATAAATATAAATAGAAAGGAATTAGAAAACATGATCACAACAAAGTACTTAACCTCACATTCAAATTGTAAGAAATTATAATTATAATTTGCGTGTGAGGTATTTAATCACAAATAAACACTTAACAACACTTAACTCATCAACAATACGAACAACACACAGATTTATTTAAAATTACACCGAAACTTAGAAATTATTAAAAAAAAAAACAAAGCACAATGTCACAATTTAATTTAATTTGACGTCCGTAACTTTATGGTCTCGGTGACACAAGTACATTCTTTTAAGAAAGTATTATACGCGGAATTTTAAAGAAATTTAATAAAATTTAAATTATCTATATAAACAATACGAGAAAAAGAGACAAAAACAAGGAAACAAGATAAAAAATATTTATTTTAACCGAATTTATACGAACATTAGTAGAGCATGCGCAGTAAATTAGTACTATTATATGCGAATTCAATGTTTTCGATGTTAGTAGCTTGAAATTTCGGTAGAGAAAAACGTGAACTTTTATTAAAATAATGCAAAATTTTATATTATTCGGAGAGTTTCACTCAATATTAATTTAAAGAAAATTATTATTAATGATTTCGCGAATTTTCATCCCTTTTGAAAATAATTTTGTGACAAGTCAACTTATGATTTTTCTTTTCTTGAAACAGAGAATGGAACCAGTGGCACTACGAATATAATGGCGAAACCCACCTCTATAAAAGGCCGATACATTGAGTTGGAAGCTCTCTTCTTTTGGAAAAGGTTCTGCCGAAAAGTTCAAGGTTTAAGGCAGCACTCATTAAGCAGCAATCATCAAAAGGTTGATAATGAGTCAATGAAACAGAGTAACGTTGTCTGAATATGACCTTTGTTTTTTTTTTGTGAATATTGAATTAAGTGTGAAATTAAAATTAAGAAAATTATTGAAATTAAGGATAGTATAATTAGGCAATAGGGATTTGTGAAAAAATATTAAAACGAAAGTCCACATTCTTTTATTTTTTGTCCTCAAGTTCATAAATTTTTTATTATAGGTTGAAGTATTGGACTTCAAACTAAAAGATTTTATTGAATTAAATAGTAGGCGAGCAAATAGGAAACTTTCAATCCGTAATAGAACATATCCTTACATATTTCATAAAAAATATATATAAATTTTCTGAGAATAAAATTCTTAAAAACTTTTGATGAGAAAAATGTTTCAAAATATAATTCAGACAAATATTGAATTCCGGGATTAGTTATTTCGATCCCGGGATTTCGGGACTTGATTATCGTTTGTTAATATCTTTTTCTATAATTTCTAAATTATATTTAAGTGAACTAAATTATATTATTGTGAACTTTTGATCTGAAATAATATTGCTTTTTTTAAAAATAAGACGTCTCGCGTTGCAAATTAAGATACCTCGGATCCTATCACTCCCTTGAAGCCCATATATATATGTATATATATATACGAGCATATGTATATTTCCGTTCTTAGAAATGCACACAAATTATTTCTAAACTCCAATTCCTAGGTTTTTCACAATTCTCGCAGATTTTTGTAAATTATAACTTCTAGATTTTTTACACAAATTTTTATAAATTCCAATTCCTAGGTTTTTCAAAATTCTCGCAGATTTTTAGTAAATTATACTTTTGGACTTGGAGGTTTGGGCTTCATGCCTCAAGGTACCCACAATCGCTTCAAAAGCTCTTTTTTCTTTTTATTGTTTTCTCACTCGGTGAAAAAACGTACGTGAGAAAATGCAAAAGTTTTTGATGCGAACTATATACATCAATGAAAACTGTAATCCGATATGCACTTGTGCGCCCGTCTTGAAATATTTATTTTAAGAGGGCGCGAATAATTGTGATAATTGTATGTATGTATGTACGTACAATTAGATTGGGAAAAATGAGTAATGTAGAGTGGACATTCGGAAAAAAAGTAAGAAGACACTGTATGTAGGTGAGTATGCATACCGTGTGAGTGGAATGTGTGTCTGATAACAAAATGCAATTTATGCTAAATTGAATTTTGTTATGCGAACGCATTTCTAAATGCATTTTAAATTTTGATAGAGTTTTTAATATGAAATAATTTTTCATTTTCAGGGTCATTTATGAGGTACATCAATATATTGTATAGGACAATATATTGATGTATGTTGTGATTCGGGTCATTGGGCACATGAGTCACAACACTAGTTCAATATGGGTCAATGATGGTGGAAGTGGTGGTGGTGGCGGTATTGGTAATTTTTGCCTCCTATTATTTGCCTGCGGGGCGGGATAGTTTGTGCTTTACTTGAATCTTTTAATTCTAAATGAACCGGTTGAGAAGCCGTGCATTCTTTGTTTGCTGCCGCCGCTTCTGGTGCATTGGTTAGGGGTTTAACTCTAGCTTTGTGAGCTTCGGAGATCTCTGATTGGAAGTTTTGGAAAATTTGTTTGACTTTGTTTGTCGTTATATTTTCCTGCCTTCCTGCCGTTATATACACCTTGCCTTCGGGAATTATGTTAATCGCAATTTCTACTTTATGTTGTGGTTGCGCTTCTAATTGGGGTTTTGGATTACTGACGATTACTACTTTGGGTGTTTCCACTATGTTTCTCTTTTCCTTGTTTTTTATAGTTTTACAGTTTGAGTATTCCGACTATGCTGAGATATAAATTACAATGCAACTCAGAAATAGGGAGCTTATTTGAACCATTTGTGTTTCATTTCGCTCTTTTCTCTGTTTTTCCAGTGTCCTTATTTGCCCTTCTAGCTGATCTAAAGAGATGCATTTTCATTCAGGATATGATTGGCAACTTCCGCACTCATCATAAGTATATGTTTTTTAATGGTGTTGTGGTGGTTATGAAGTTTTCTCAGTTAGATTAGAATCCATGGGATGACGATATTCTAGTTGTGTGATTTTTATATTATGATGGTCTTTATTTTCGAAATATAGAGTCTGATTACCTATTTGGAAATGGCAAGGTTCGGTCAATATTAGTATACCCTTTTGAAAGAGGAAGGAGCAGTGTAAAATTTTTCCGCAGGCAATCTTAATTTTCTGCTGGTATGAAACGAAAAGAGCCAGGAATTTTTTCTGGTTAATTTTATCAACAATTGGGAGCTTGAGTTTGGGCTAAGTATTCGCAGTTACCTGTTTCGTTGTACGGATTGCATAGAAAGTTTATCGGACATTCATTAACATAATGCCCTTGAAGAACTGGGTTTAGTAGTGGTCCAATGTAAGTGCTTTCATTAAGGCTATTCGAAAGTTTTTTGTGTCCTGGAAACTCGAATTGTTTGAACATTATGAATTTTTGTCTTGGTATATGACTTGAAATATAAGTGTGTCTTATATCCACATCTACATAATGGTTATTGGGAGTTTGGAAGGGGAGTAAATGGATTTGTTGAATTTTGAAAGGGGGCATATTAAGAATTGGGAAAACAATTCTTATTACCAAAAACTCATTTATCATTCGAGACTTTACCTCCAGCGTTTGAGTTAGGATAGCTAAATCCTGAAATCTGTTGCCTTCTTTCGGATTAGCTTTGTAATAGGTTTCTAATAACGTTGATGGAGATACTAGTACGAGATATACTTGATTATTTTTAAGGGAGGTTAATATTTGAATAAACGTTTCCTCTCTTTATTCTATATCTAACACCTGTAAACTAATCGTAGCTATAACCTCTTGGATACGTTGTCATGCGTTTACTTCTCCATTGACCATGTCAACTAGATCATTCACGGTTTTCGTTAACTATTTTTGATTGGACTCCAGTTGATTAATAGGTTTTCTCAGTTTCTCGAGTGAAGATTTTAACAGGGTTATTTGACTTTTTTCTAGCTTTACAAGCGACTGAGTATCCGTTTCTAAACATGCAATATTGCTATATATTTGTTTCTCATTCGATGCTTCCATTGATCCAAAAAGATAGTGTAGGCCTCTACCTATTCAATCGAGCAGGGATCTTCGATGTCGAATGGTAGCCATTTCCTTGATTGTTTTTGTTCTCTTTTTATGGACCCTATCAAACTACGTATGTACGTGTTTTGTTCTCTACATGCGCTAGTGGTGGCGTTGTGTACTTCGCATAGTCGATTTATGAGGAAACCGGTACATGCTATTAATGTGGCTTCTGCTTCCTAATCGCTAATTTTTATCTGCGTGAACAGGTTCCACGTATCGTGAAATAACAACAGCTATCCAAGTTCTTCGAATATTATGCCCATGTTATTCAGGTTCTGGACCTCGTAGGAGTCCGCCGCGGAGTTGGATATTAATATTAGAATGGACAAAAAGGCACACATGAAGATTATTGCCATACCTGGGGAGAGCACAGTTGGTAAAAATAGTTAATAGGTGTTCTTTGGCTTACTAAATAAAGCTAAAATTGAAATATTTATGAATCACCCTAACTAAACAAAAGGTTGTGTTTGCTCTTGTAAGTTTTGTACAGGTCAACTGGCGTTGTTTTTTTTTTTTTTTTAATTACTACGTCGAATATGTATATATGTATATTGGGTCACTCCATTGCCTTCTTTATTACAGGCCGTGGCGATATAATAATGCAATTTCATTCAATTACATTTCATTTGTTTGTTAGACTTAATAAAATTATCAATTTTACGTTTTTTGATCTCCAATTTGTCTTTCTCAAATTTTGAACAGTTATTTAGAAGCATACTTGAAAATGTTGAGAATATGATATTATATAACTTGCCAATACAATTGCCGCACACAGCGCAAATATCTCAATTAATATTAAAGTTATTTACAAGTAAAGATTCAGAAGATAATTTACATAATTATATCTTTATGGTTAGGGGAGATGTAGGTAATGAGGATCACTTATGCGAGATTTAAAATAAAACCAAATCTGTTAATCATCTATTTATTGCTTTGCTCTTATAAAAAACTTTACTTATTTAACTATCAATTGAGATCAACTTTAATTACTTTGGCTTATTAACTTCGGAGCAATAAAGATTAAAAAAAAAGTCAGGTTCGATCACCATTGTCAACATCGGTTGGCAATGGTGATCAGCATGTGCACAATGGTGATCAATACATATCGCACACATAATTACGAGCAGAGTCCCACCCAGTACAGTCAGCATGGGCCTAAGGCCCACAAGAAGTGCACCATACCATATTTCGCCGTCTCGTCCAAATTCGCCACATACAAGACACCAGTTACCTGCGCCTTCTGCATCGTCGTCTTCGTCATCCTGGCATAACTCGTCCGTGTTCACGTCTGACGTCGAAGTATCATTCGATTCCTGCAGAATTTTCATCTTAACCTTCTCTAGACTGAAGTGCCAAACCCAATTCCGCCGTTCCGATTCATTTCGATTCGATTCAATTCGATCCGTTACGTGCATGAGCACAATTGCTCCGTTCAAAATTACCATCAGTTTTAAATTTCTCATTGAAATTTTTCCAGCTTTGGTCTTTTCTTTTTACATCCATGTAAACTTTGTTGCCTTTGTCATAAAGCTCTTCATATTTTCTAATTTCTTCAATAAAAACTTCTTCATCCATCTTGAGTTATACACAAACATTGTACAGGTAATTTTTCTATGTTATGTCATCTGTAAGTTGAAATTTGCTCAACTTCTCCGTTTCGATTAGATCCGTTTCGATCCATTTTGGTGTAATGTGTCCAATTGCACGTACATACATACGTCTCATATAAGCAAATTTTACATTTGTACGTATCGGATCGAAACTGAACAATTGTGTTTCCCACTTGACCTTCTGTAGCTTGCTTTTCTTTCCCACTCCTTTTCCCTTGCTTTTCACAGCTTTAGCCTTCCTTTTGTTTTCTTTTTCGACCAAGGCGTCTTTGATCGGTGTTGAAGTCAAAATCGTTGCATGCTGTTTTTTTCTTCGTTGTCTTGTCTTGAGAACAGGTGCTTTCTTAGGCATCTGGATGAAATTTTGGACTCTTGGCAGGTTCCCAGATGTTGATGGTATTTCGAATTGAGACGATGATGCAGTCGCTGGTTCAGAAATTGTGGGACAAAATGTGGATGTACTTGGAATAGGATTATCTTGTTCTAGTTCAACAGTAGCTGTTGGTACTGAGAGGGAGTCAACAGCTCCAGCAGGAGTAGATTCTGAAATAGAGTCAGCAGGATCTTGCACTACAACGGGCTCTGATAAAAATAAAATCTTCATCTGAAAAGACATTGTGATTTATAGGAAATATGCCCGTTGCTTTAAATCCCACTTCGCCCTTGCTCATGGAGGCAACACTTGAAAATGCTTTTTTGACCAAGCAAGCCACATCATAAGGTGTTATTCTTTCTGAACGTTGACTCTTCATGAAAAAGTCGCATTCTCTTCTATATGCAGCTTTGAATAGTCCAAAAAAGGACACATTGAATGGCTGCATGCGGTGAGAAGTATGAGGTGGCAGGGACAGCATATGGATATAGTTTTTCTTACAATGCTCATGGACAGCCAGAAAAATGTGGCTCGCATGATCATCCAACATTAATAGAACTGGTTCTTCTACAGAAGGTTTGGCATGCTGGGTGAAGTGTTTGAGCCATTCAAGGAAAAGTTCTTCATTAATCCATCGATTGTCTGAGCATTTATAAATAGCTCCTGTTGGGCCATCCTTTTCAGTTTTATTAAAAGCTGTAACCCTGTTGATTCTAGTAGCTTCGGCACAGAAATATTATTCCTGGTAATAAATCCATCAAACCAAACTCCACCAGCCAACCTTGAAGACGTGTTAAAATTGTATTTCAGCTTTAGGGCTTCCGCGAATTCGAATGCTTGGGGTGCACCCGTAGAAAACATTGGCCATTTTCTTGATTATGTCCGCCAATTCTTTTTCCATCTCAGGTGTGAAGACAGTATTACGGCCAAGACGAGGTAAGGAACCTCTTCTGAAGACTGGAAAATGGAATGTTCATGGTCTTCGCTGCTTTCCTAATTGAATAATTCTGTTCGTCAATGAACTTTACAGCGTTTTCTAGCTGGTCCATAGACCAGCTAGCTTTACTTGTCTTCCTAGTATGAACTTTCGGCATCTACAAACAAAGACTACATTATTTCATCGAAGTTAGGTAATGTGGGCAATGGGGGTCACTATGTAGGTAATTGCAGTCACCTTACTCCGATTACCTACTTGGGCGAAAAGGAGAAAAACACAATCCTGACGAGAAAGATGAAGATATAATAACAATCTGCGTTTTAAATCGCAATCTAAAATGTTACGATTATTACATATCAGAAGAACAGATATGAAGATTTAGTAATTTAAGCCTTACCATCGAATTTATCTACTCGAAAAATTAGATCAGAAGGGCGCGAAATCTTCACACATCTGTTTCTCTCCAGCACGTTCCGCGAACTGGCTGAGGCACCGTCCGTGCACGGGAATGACGCAAAGCTAGCGCGTAGGCATATTGGCATCACTTGCTCGCGTTAGGTTTTTGTTATTTTGTGGTGATCACCATTGCCAACTGACAAAAATTCGTGTTTTTTATAAGATATAATTTTGTCAAAAATAGCATTCATATGGTATAAAATATCTATAACTTCCTCGGTAGGTACTATAAGGCCTCCTCTTTGCAGTAAATCAAAATAATCATCTTGCATTGAACCTCCTTTACTTGAAACAAAAATGGCTCTGCAATTCTCACAATCAATTTTTCTTGCAATTGAATAGGCAGCGTAGACTGAAACATGTGCGTTAGCTGATGCATCAACTTAGTATTCACTCAAATAGTTTGTAGACAAAATTTCTTGAAAGTTCTCAATATTTCCCTTTTCCCAAATAAATAGTACATCATCTCGTTTTAAATCGCTCTTTTTATATGGAGTTATTTTTAGAAGATTTCTTATTCTTAGCTTCTTCTCATACTCGGCAGCTTCTTGATATGAAACGTAATAATTGTAACCGGATAATTTTCTCTATTGACCGAATCTTCGCTCCAATTTATCGGTCTGGAATTTTCCTGGAAGAAAGTACTTAATTTCATAATATATGAATGAGTCTTCTATCAATTGAATTAATACCGTTGTAGTTTGAATAATCGCCGCTGAAGTGTCTTTAGTTAAACCGTCATTTGTATTTTCTACTACCCAAATTAGAAAATCGCGTAAGAATTTGACACTATCATCTTCTACTCCATATATGGGCGCCATTGTCTTATCTCTCTTAATATACCCTTTTAATAACGACTTGTTATTCACAATATTCGACCATCTCGCGGATTAAGAGCAAATCGGTTTTCGGTGTACTGCCACCTTAACTCAAAAAATCCGGCAATTCTTGCGCTAAGTGAAACCAAGGTCGTTTCTGATGCTGATATTAATCAGTATCACGTCCCTGGTTATAGCTTCGTGCCTCTTTTTTCTCAGCATAGAGGGATCGCAGTATATATTCGGAATGATGTGGCCTTTACTATTCTTCAAGATTTTCCTTCTACTAATCCAGAGTTTAATTATATCTGGATTAGGTTCAAACTTCACAAGCACATCATATACTTCTGTTTCCTTTATCGCAGCCCAAATATGTCTGATGACGACACGGTATTCGTATTTGACAATATCTCCAACAATATTGATCATTTGCTTTCTGTTTCCCCCTCTTCCGAAATCGTCCTGGCAGGCGATTTTAATGTTCATAATATACCGTGGCTCAGACATTCTTCTACCACAAGTCCTGCAGGCCGTTTCGTTGAACTCTTCTGTGAATCATTTAATTTGCAACAGCTAGTGGATGCACCAACGCGAATTCCTGATGCAGCTGGAGATAAAGCTAATTTACTCGACTTGTTTCTAACATCTCATCCTGACAAATATTCCATTTCAGTCGGTTCCCCTCTTGGAAATTCAGACCATTGTTTAATCACGGCTCAATTTACCACCTCAAACCTGTGCCGCCCAACTGCTCCACCTACAAGTAGGCTTCTTTGGCACTATAAGAATGCTGATTGGGAAAGTCTCAATAAGTATCTTAAAGAAATTGATTGGTCGGTCTGTTTTGCTTCGAGGGATGTTGATGAATGCACAATACAATTTAGTAACATACTAAATCTTGGCATGCGTGAATATATTCCGTATTCTTACAGCAGGTCTCAACAGCAGCATGATCGCTCCTGGTTTAACGATAAGTGCAACCAAGCTATAAAAGCGAAAGAGTCTGCTTTTCGCGCCTATCAATTGCATCCATGTCCGGAAATGAAACAAGTCTACAAGACTGCACGGAACACCTGCAAGTCCATTATCCAGAGAGAAAAATTTCTTTTGGACCAGAATATTACACAAAGAATCTTGACAAGCCGCAAAGGTAGCAAAGGTTTCTGGTCCCTGGTCAAAACCATCAGGAACAATTTCACCAGTTCTTCTATACCTTCACTACTTAATAATGGTGAAGTGATTGTTGACTCCCTGGATAAAGCTAAAATTTTAGCTGCTAGATTCGCTTCAAATTCTCGTCTTCCACCAACTTCACAAACATCTGTTTTGCATCGCCCGTGTGAATGTGTACAAGAGCCAATACACGTTCGTACGAGGGATGTGTTCAGGGTCCTTAAGGGGATCAACGTCTCCAAAGCCGCAGCTCCTGATGGTTTTTCGCCCCTGTTAATTAAAAGCTGCACCTCATCCTTGGCTAAACCTCTGCGCAAACTCTTATACTTGTCTTATTCGACAGGAAAATTTCCAACTGCTTGGAAGCTTGCTCACGTTCAGCCTATTCCTAAGAAAAGTGAGGGTAGCGATCCCTCAAATTATCGACCAATTGCCATCACTTCGATTCTTTCAAACGTTTTTGAATCTATCGTTAACTCAAAATTAATGAAGTATCTAGAAACTAGCCATCTCATCAACGATCGCCAATATGGCTTCCAAGCTGGACGCTCATCTGGAGACATGCTGACCTTTCTTACGGAACGTTGGAACCGTAGTCTTCACAATTTTGGTGAGTCTAAAATCGTTGCCCTAGATATTTCAAAAGCCTTTGATAGAGTCTGGCATCCAGCCCTTTTAGCCAAACTCGAAGCACTTGGTCTCGCCTCTCCTCTTGTATTATGGATTGAAAGTTTCCTATCTAGTCGCCAAATACGTGTTGTATTAGATGGCGTTACGTCTGAACCGCATCCCATAAATGCCGGTGTACCTCAAGGCTCTGTTATTTCTCCAACTCTCTTTTTAATTTTCATTAATGATCTGCTTTCCCTTACTTTCAATCCCATCCATAGTTTCGCAGATGACAGTACTTTTGATTTCGCTTACTCCTTTGACACTCTTGCGGAATCCAGGGGGAATGCTGCATGTGTTAAACGAGATTGCATGACTAGATCATTGAGTAACGATCTTGCCAATATCCTCGCTTGGGGCAAAGCGAATCGCGTCGAATTCAATGCATCAAAGTCCCAAAGCTGTCTTATCTCATTAAAACAAGATCATAACTCAACCACACCCGTTTCTTTTGATGGAGCATTCATTTCTGATTCACCGTCACTAAGCATTCTTGGCATTAATATTTCCAGTAAGTTAAACTGGACAGATCACATCTTCTCTGTTGCCAAAGAAGCATCGAAATGTCTTGGATTTCTGAAAAGGTGTAAGAAATATTTCAGCCCGTCAAATCTAGCGCTCCTCTACAAGTCCTACATTAGACCTAGAATGGAATACAACTCCCATATATGGGCCGGGGCTGGTCGCAAAGCCTTAGCTTCATTGGATATTGTCCAAAAGAGAGCCTTCAACCTCATTGGCGATTTGGCAATAACTTGTCATATCGACTCACTCGAGCACCGCCGCAATGTTGGATGCCCTTCGCTCCTTTATCGCTATATGCGTGGTCAATGTTCTGATGAAATATCTAGTCTAATCCCTTGTAGAATGATTCCTGCACGCAATTGTTGTACCGCCTGTACAACAAGGGTTCTGGAGATAGTCTTAAATAGACTATCGGGACCTTGTATTTAAAAACACTTGCACAGATTTTAATTTTAAAATAACTGTTTATTCAAATTTATTTTAGCTACTTAATGCCTTAGCTAGGAATGCTTTAAGGACTGTTTACAAACTTTTGTCACTTTACTATATAGTTTTTTCACTAGAGGCCTTACCTTTGGTAGGGGGACTCTCTAGCTACTTGCAGGAATACTTCTAAATACTTCTTGAAAGTGATAACACTTCTCTTATGTCAAGATACTTCTTCTGATATAATAATACTTCTGATTTTTCCTATCCCGATACTCGTCTTTTATTTAAAAATTTAACATGGGATGATACTCCCTTCCACATAAATCGATTTTCCCAGGGTAGGCAAATAATTTATTTGGGGCAAAGGTAATATATTTTGGCTTGCAATTAATCGATATTGATCAGAAATGCTTAGTTTTCATTTCTTTGCTATTATTGATCAATATCAATAACTGAGTACCCACCTAGGTAAGCACATAAAAATCAAAGTTTATTGCCTTGTGAAATTTGGAATTTCCATGGGTCACACGATGGACTTTGATCATAATCGATCGCAATTCCAAGCGCCGTATAGGCATCAAATTGCAAGAGATGCAATAATTCTTGATATTTGGACACACGTCAAGAAGTACAAAGGTTGATTTCTTGCGGGTGGCCAATTATATCTTTTGTTTGGTGCGATCGAGAAATTTATATGTAAGAATGTACATATTTATAAAATTATTGTGACGTAAGGAAATGCACCTGAAAAATGTATATATGTAGCGATGTACATATGTTTGTCATTTTTGTGGCGTAAAGAAATGTACCTGAAAAATGTATATATGTAGCGATGTACATATGTTTGTCATTTTTGTGGCGTAAAGAAGTGCACCTGACAAATGTATATATGTAGCGATGTACATATGTTTGTCATTTTTGTGGCGTAAAGAAATGCACCTGAAAAATGTATATATGTAGCGATGTACATATGTTTGTCATTTTTGTGACTGAGGAAAAGGTGATTGAAATTTATGTATGTACGATGTACATAAGTTTGTCGTTTTTGTTTTTAGAAAGGTAGGTATGAGAAATTTGATTATCATTGCGATAAGTATTTGGTGAGCCGATAATGAATTCGTGTGGTTGGTGAGTAATTGTATATAGGGTAAGGTTATGATCTGTAGATTCATAACACCTTCCCCCTGAGAAAAAAAATTTTTCATTCTTGAAGAGAAGAAAAATTTTGAGTATCGAAATAGGAGTTTACAATTGGTAGATTTATGTTTATATATAAGAAAATTTTAATTATAATTGGTTGCATCAATCTGTATGCATTACTTAATGAGTGACTTATGTTATGTATAGTGCATAATGGTTATGATCTATCTAGGTTCTATATTAAATGTATATACAGTTTGAATAATTTCTCTTTCTTTGATTGAAACATTTTTAGTTTCTATTTACTAAGTTGTTACATTAGGTTGTTTTATACAAATAATTTCTTAGTACTGTAAAAAAAAAATAAAAAATTTGGCAGATTTCTTGACTAACATTATTTTGTTTCTTCTCAATTGATATCTTATTTTAGATCCTTACATTTTCTTTTTTTTTTTGGGATTAATGATTATCTTAATGTGTAGCTTTAGTTAGAGGATTTTTATTTCTTTTTACATTTTTGTTTTCGTTATTTTCCTCTATTTGATCGGACTCATTTTCCTGACTTTTTCCTAGGGCAGGTTTAGATTTAATGAATTTTATAGTGACCTTTATAAGTATTAAGGAAGTGATGATAATTATTATTATGTAAATTAAGACGTATTGATGCACGTCATGAGGGGTAACCTCGTGTAGTTTGGAATTTTCAGAATTCTCAAGTGTTATTATGTCTTTACTTAACTCGAAAAGTGCTTGTTGATTTTTGTTTTTAATTGTGATAGTTCTTGGGATACTATCACTATGGGGTAGTTTGTGTTCAACCGGAGTGATCATTGAGATATTAGCCGAAGGTATGTAGAATTTGTTTACAACGTTTGATTTCTCTGTATGACTGTATATCACTAATTCTTCGCTTCGTATATAGCATGAAGGAGATATTTCTAGTATTCCGTTTACCTTTTAATTCTAGGGGTTCGCTGTTATGTCCACAGATGTTATCTACTGTTAGTGGTTTACTTAGGCTGAAGAGCCATTTATTCGGGTTGGTAAGTTGTATCCATAGGGTAGATGTTTCTATGGTATGAACCTTGCATGAAGGCGGAATTTTGGTTGCGTACTTTAATAGTTTGATTTCGCATTGATTTTGTTTGGAGTTTGTACCAAGGATAGGATGCTAAATACGGCATAGATGCGTGTTGTGTGCATGAGTCAAACAGTTGTTGAAATCGTTATTGTTCATAGGGTAGTACTTGTCTTTATTTAAGGTGATCACTAGGTAGTCGGTTGTAGGTTTAATGAAGATAAACGAGTTATTGGATGGGACTGGGAATGGAGTGACCTTGAATGCTTGGAAAACGGCACTTAGTGGTAGTGGAATTTTTACTTCAATAATTATTTGATTGTTAATTTTGTTAGTGCTTGTTTGGCTTATCTTGTAAAGATCTATGAGCTTGTTTTCAGATGAAGCTGTGGGTAAGGAAGTTTCGGCGGGGAGGTTTTTGCGAATTATGGTTAGTACTTCCTCAAGTTGGTGAGGAGTTATGATTAATGGGTTTGGTTTTCCGTGTTTTATGTCCAGCAACATTTCTATTATCGCCTTGAGTGAGTCTTGGTACCTCATAAGAGATAAAGTAATGGTCGATATAGTGCTTTCGAGCTCTAATTCTGTGAGGCTGACGTTTATTGTTTTAATTGAATCGGATATTTTATTTGCTTTGTCTTGAAGGTTGCTGAATTCGAGATGGATATCAATAGTGGATTTATTAAACAAATTTACTGTTTTGTCGACGATTAAAGTTTGGGCCTTTAAGAGTTCCAGAAGGTGATCTTCATTATCTTTAAGGAGGTTTATTTGCTCGTCATAATGCTTTGCGTCGGCTTCGTCTAAGGTTCCGAATAATGTTTTACTTAGACTGCCAATTGCATTTATTAGTCCTCGACGGCTTCTTTTTTGTTGAGGGTTAATTATTTCAGCGTTCTGATCTACGTCCTCTAGAATTAATTTTAAGTTATTTATTTGGGCTCCGCAATGGTTAATGTTAGAGACTTTCTTTGTGTTAAGAAGAAGGCAGATTTTCTCTACTTCATTTACTTGGGCTTTTAGAATTGTTAATTCGTAATTAAAACTTCCTAGATCGTAATACGTTACAAGTTTCCAGTTTGCACTATAAAGTTGCCAGATTCTTCGAAGTAGATTCCTGGGGTAGATGTAAAGGTTGTCACTACGGTTCCGTTGGTCATTCCGATAAGTAAGGTCAGAGTTATTATGAGGCTGATCATCTTGCCTGTAGAAGAATTGACTATGTTTTAGTCTATGAACAATTTTAGATGATTATTGTGGATTTTTTTGTTTTTATTTCCTATACGGACGATCGAATTTTCTGAGGAGACTGCATCTATTACTTCGTAGGGACCTTCCCATAGGGGAGCTAATTTATTTTTTTTCGAATGATTTTTTATAAGGACCTTGTCTCCATTTATCAATGTTTTAGGTTTACTAGCTCGATCGTAATATCTTTTACTTTTTTCCTTGTTTCCAATAAGGTTTTCTCTGGCTATTCTATGCGAGTATTGTAAGCGTGCTTTTAATTCGTTAGAATAATTTTCATAATTATAAGAAATTTCGGGGTCCCTTTTTAGTGTGGTAGGAATTTCTGCATGAAATCCGTACAAAAGTTCGTGTGGCGTGTAGCCAGTACTTGAATGGGTTGCGTTATTGTAAGCGAACATAGCGTAGGGGATCCAAGTATCCCATGTAAGTGAATCAGTGGATACGTAGTGCCTGAGGTATTCGGCAAGAGTACGGTGGCTCCGTTCTAATGCACCGTTTGTTTCCGGGTGATAGGGGGTGGTTTGTAACTTGTGTATTTTCAATAGTTTACAAGTTTCGCTAAATAGTGAACTCAAGAAATTAGTTCCTTGGTCAGTTAAAATAGCTTCAGGTAAACCATGTCTACATACCATATTGGTTACGAACTGTTCGGCGACAGTTTTTGCTTCAGCGTCCGGTAAGGGAACTGCCTCTGAAAACTTAGTCAAATCATCTTGGAAGGTAAGTATGTACTTGTTATTTAAATAACTAGAAGGTAAGGGACCTACAATATCTAAGAAAATTTTCTCAAATGGTTTACTACTGGTAGATGTAATTTTCATAGGTATTTTCCGATTTGAACTAGATTTATGTTTCTGACACGAAGAACATTTCTTTATATAATTTTTTATATCCTTAGCCATTCCTTGCCAGAAGTAAGTTCTTTTTAATTTCTTTATTGTCCTCGTTTCTCCTTGATGTCCGCCTAGTGGGGTGATGTGGTAGTCTCTGATTACTTGTTCGATTTCTTCGGGATGATTTAGTTGAATGATTTTCCCGAGATAAAAAATAGGGTTATGACTTGAATTCTGAAATTCTTTTGAACAGAGAAGCTTTAGCTTGAAGTAGGAAACATTATCTAGATTTGGAATTTGAATATGGATCCTTTTATTTTTAGGGGATAATTCCTTAAATTTTTTAAATATATCCATTACTATGTCTTGGTCAGACTGATCTTTAAATGGTAAGGGAGCGCGTGATACTATGTATGTAATATTCTTATGTTTATAGACTTTTGTCTCTCCCGGTGTAATATTATAATTTTCGGGTATGTAAGTTTTTAATAACCTTTCTGTAGTGGTGCCCGCAACAGGTAAAATGAAAATTTTTTCTTTAATTCCACGAATGGGTAGAAGATTATTAGAGTTTTCCTCTATTATTGTGACGTTTTGGTCATTGATTGTGGCTTCTTCTTGAGCCCTTTGTTTGCTCCTCGTCATTATTTGAATATTACTATTTTCAGGAATGAGGCGACTGAGAGCATCTGCGTTTTGGTTTGTTTTACCTGATTTATAGACGATTTTGTAATCGTATTCCTCTAATTTGATTCTCCATCTCATTAGACGAGAGGTAGGATCTTTGAGGTTCATAAGCCATGTAAGAGGCTTATGGTCAGTGAAAATTGTAAATTTCCGACCATATAAGTAGGGGCGAAATTGCGTAACGGCGAATATTATTGCTAGCAGTTCTTTTTCTATGGTTGAGTATCTGGTTTCGGCTTTATTCAGGGTTCTGCTTGCGAAGCTTATTGGCTTATCATGACCGATTTTGCCCTGAGATAGTACGGCTCCTATTGCTAGATCACTTGCGTCTGAAGTGACCAAAAATTCCTGGTCAAAACGAGGATATTGCAAAATAGGGGCGGATACTAACTTTCCCTTGAGTAAGGAAAAGGCTTCCTCGGTGAAAGCGTCCCATTTGAAAGGAACGTCTTTCTTTAACAATGCCGTTAAAGGCTTAGCTATTTTAGCGAAATTCGGAATAAAGCGGCGGTAATAGCCAACGAAACCTAGGAAAGATTTAATATCTCTTTCCTTTTTGGGTACTGGATAGTTCTGAACTACTTTGATCTTAGAGGGATCTGGTATCACTCCATTTTCAGTCACCAGGTGACCTAAATAGGCTATTTCTTTACTGATAAAGTGGCATTTCTCAGGTTGTAACTTGAGATTATGCTTGCGTAGTCGTTCAAAAATGTGTTCAAGCCTAGCATTGTGTTCTGCTAGGTTGTATCCATAGATAATTATATCATCCATATATACAAAACATTCAAAACCCTGTAGACCCAATTAGGACATTGTTCATCAGCCTTTGGAATGTGGCTGGTGCCCGTTTTAAACCAAAGGGCATTCGATTGTAATGATAATGTCCGTAGGGGTGTACTGAACGCAGTCTTTTCTTTATCATTCCTATTCATGGGGATCTGGTGAAAACCGTTAGCTAAATCTAAAGTACTGAAGTACTTAGCTTTTCCTAGTTGATCCAAAATATCTGTGATATTTGGTAAGGGAAAGGCGTCGCCGACTGTTATGTCGTTTAGGCGCCTGAAAATCAACAACTACTCTCCACTTTTTGTTACCTGCGGCATCGGGTTTTTTTGGGTACTAGCAGTAATGGGGAGTTCCATGGGCTTGAGCTAGGACTAATAATTTCTTCGTCTAGCATTTTGTTGATTTGATTATTAATTTCCTCGCGATGAGCTTGAGGTAATCTATACGGTCTTATGTTGACCGTAGGTTTTCCAGGTAGTATAGGAATTTCGTGCTCTGTAGCATTAGTGCAAGTTAGGAAGTCTCCTTCTAGGTAAAAAATATCGTTATACTTACGACACATATCTAGAATCGAGTGCGCTTCTTCCGCGTTGCAATGAGAAAGATCTATCTCATTTTTGAGTTTTTGTAGTCTTTCTTTTAAAGGATCTTTGTTCGGATATAATTTTATTATATTATATTTATTAATATTTTGCAACTGAGGGCTTATGTCCATTTTATTAATTGCGACATCTTGTTCATTGGGATTCAGTAGGAGAATATTGGCATGACCATCCTCGTCAGGTTTGATCAGTGTATTTCCAATTATTACTCCAGATTCCAATTCTTGATGTTTGCAGTAAAAGGTGCCTCTTTTGTTGATTTTTAATTTTGCTACTAATTGAGTACGGGCCGGTATTTCTATACTTTCAGCTCCGACTATGATTGATTTGTTTTTCATTTGACCAGCTTGTGGTATGTACGAATTAGAATTTATTTTGCTAGCTTTTTTAGCTGCATTTGGAATTACTTTTGATTCCATTTTATTTTGTGTATGGGCCGGTATTTTTGTGCTTTTGGCTCCATTCGATTTAAGTTTTTCTTGACCAGCTTGTGGTATGCATGAATTAGAATTTGTTTTGCTAGCTTTTTTAGCTGCTTTTGGAATTACTTTTGATTCCATTTTATTTTTATTTTCAGGGGACACTTCGTTTAATTTGAGTATGAGAGTTTTGTTCTCATAATTAATAATGCAGGAAAATCTTTTTAGGAAATCATGACCTAATATTCCATCATGTTTCAATAGAAAATTGCTTTCTACCATGTGGATGTCATGAAGGAAAGATATACCTTCTGCTTGGAAATTGCATTCCGCAGTTCCTAATGTGCATAGAGGTTTTCCTGCCAATGAGGTTACCTGTATGGATTTTCCTTTATTTACGATAGTGTTACCTAACGCCGTGGTGGCCTTAAGTACTGAAATTTCAGCACCCGTGTCTATTAAAAATGTACTAGTTTCAAATGCTGTTATTGAGTTCCTGATCGTTAGAACTAGCGACTGCTGATCGGAATTCAAAGGGAGAATTATTTCTCTGTGTAATCTTGGGGTTGAGAGTGAACATCTGCGGATATTGTCATTAAGTTGAGGCGAGACTGAGTTTCTGTTAACTCGTCTCGCCGAAGATCGTTTTCCGAACGTTTTCTCGTATCTGAACTTGGATGTTTTTTGAATGGGGATTTTGATTCCAATATTCTAGTTGCGGATCTTATATTAGAGGGCTGCGAATTATTAGATTTCCGTTGGTTTTCGAAATTATATGACTGCCGTTGATTTGGCTGTGTGTATTGAAAGTTGTTTGTTTGCCGTTGATTTGGCTGCATATAATGGGTGTTATTTGGTTGCTGGTATTGAGAATTTCCAGGTCGTTGATACCGTGGATATGAATTTTGTTGCGGAAATGTGTTAGGGGGCCGCGAATTGAGCAACCGTGGGTTAAACAATCTTTTTCGGCATTCTCGTATGTGATGATTTGGCGTTTTACAATACGAGCAAATCACTGTGGGGCTCTCTGTTTTGACTTTAGATGAATAACAGGTTTCTGACGTGTGACCTTTTCTGTTGCATTTTGAGCAAGAGAGAGGTCGATCGTTAGAAGAAGGGTTCCTCTCGGACTGTTCGATAGCGAATTTGGTTGCTTCTTTGAATGAAGAATTCCTTTGGGCTTTAGTTAAAAGACGAACTTGGTCATCTTTTAATCCGTCCTCGAAAGCCCTGAGAACCATTTTGTTATTCTCGGCTACCAGGAGTTTAGTTAGTGCTGCGTCACTTGTAAGAGAAGATGTCGTTTCATCATACAAGGCGAGCAATTTTCGGGCTCGGAAAGCGTATTCTTTTACGTCTTCTTTTCCGTATTGTTTGAGAGAGAGGATTTCGTTCTGTATAGACAGTCTAGAGCGTGTTTCTAAGAATCGGTCTTGTAATTCTTCCCGCAATTTTTTCCCATGTTTCGGCGTCCGAATATTTAATAACGTCGTAGGCTCTACCTTTTAATTTGGTTTTAATTATCTGTAAGAATAAGGCCTTTTCCGGTGCCGAAGTTTCTTCTTTTTGGAACATTTCGCAAATATTCAAGAACCGATGTAGCTCACTGGAAGTTCCATCGAATTCCGGGATAAGTGATTTAGCGTCACTTATGCTGAGCTTATCAGCCATATTTGGAGTAGTTGGAATTCTTTTTCGCGATTTCTTCCGATGGATTTTTAATCCTGGTACTAGGCTATCCTTAACACCTAGGAATTTTTTTCGCCTCGTGAAAATGGTTACGAAAAAATTTTTGTGAGAAAACGGAATGTTACAGTTTGAGAGAAAAAAAAATTTTATATTACACACTTATAGGAATGAAAAAAAAAATTATGTGACGAGATTTTTAGTTCTAAACCCCGGAGAAAATATCTCAAATATTATTAAAATGAATTTGACGAAACTTCTTGTATTGAAGTTCCGGAGAATTTTCTCAAATTATATGTTTAATGAATTTGACGAAACTTCTTGTATTGAAGTTCCGGAGAAGTATTACACGAAGGGGAGAGAGAAAAGATATCACTTGAGCACTTGAGCTTTACAAATAACACTTTAACACTTGACACTTGTGATGTGAGAGAGAAAAAAAAATTTTTGTTGGTTGATTGGTTAAAAGGAAAAGAAGTCAGATTTCATTTGGTACAAAAATATGGTGTTATTTAAAATGATATTATAAAGACAATTAAATTTAGAATGTAAAATATGATATTATAAATATAATTAAATTTAGTTGAATAAAATGTGAAATATTATTATTTATACTAACTTAAGAGTTCGGCAACTAGCGCGTTCTTTTGATTTATGGATGATGCTAACCTCTGGAAAGCTTCGCAATCCCAGGTAGCCTCCGGGTCGTCTTGGTTGCAATAGTTGTGTAGAATGCCGTACAGCTCTGTTGGTGAGGTGTAGTCCTGCTGGAGTAACGTCGTTACGTTTTCCTCGTACTGTCGGGCTGCTGTTTCACGCTCTTCCTCGTCTGTATCTTCCAGGGAACGTTCAATTACCTCTATTGGCACGCTTTCAATTAGCGCCCAGTCAGCGTCAGGGAATTCCTCTTCTTCCGGAATGAACACGTTTGCAAGTCCGGGAACTACGTCAGAGTCTTGTGCTCTGATATCAGGATCTGTTCCTGGCCAGCACATGTAAACGGTTTTCGTCGTTCGTCGGGTTGGTAGATTACTAGATTTTTAGGTCTTACTAACCAAAAAAAATCCCACCGCTGCCACCAATTTTTATGTTGTACCGCCTGTACAACAAGGGTTCTGGAGATAGTCTTAAATAGACTATCGGGACCTTGTATTTAAAAACACTTGCACAGATTTTAATTTTAAAATAACTGTTTATTCAAATTTATTTTAGCTACTTAATGGCTTAGCTAGGAATGCTTTAAGGACTGTTTACAAACTTTTGTCATTACTATATAGTTTTTTCACTAGAGGCCTTACCTTTGGTAGGGGGACTCTCTAGCTACTTGCAGGAATACTTCTAAATACTTCTTGAAAGTGATAACACTTCTCTTATGTCAAGATACTTCTTCTGATATAATAATACTTCTGATTTTTCCTATCCCGATACTCGTCTTTTATTTAAAAATTTAACATGGGATGATACTCCCTTCCACATAAATCGATTTTCCCAGGGTAGGCAAATAATTTATTTGGGGCAAAGGTAATATATTTTGGCTTGCAATTAATCGATATTGATCAGAAATGCTTAGTTTTCATTTCTTTGCTATTATTGATCAATATCAATAACTGAGTACCCACCTAGGTAAGCACATAAAAATCAAAGTTTATTGCCTTGTGAAATTTGGAATTTCCATGGGTCACACGATGGACTTTGATCATAATCGATCGCAATTCCAAGCGCCGTATAGACATCAAATTGCAAGAGATGCAATAATTCTTGATATTTGGACACACGTCAAGAAATACAAAGGTTGATTTCTTGCGGGTGGCCAATTATATCTTTTGTTTGGTGCGATCGAGAAATTTATATGTAAGAATGTACATATTTATAAAATTATTGTGACGTAAGGAAATGCACCTGAAAAATGTATATATGTAGCGATGTACATATGTTTGTCATTTTTGTGGCGTAAAGAAATGTACCTGAAAAATGTATATATGTAGCGATGTACATATGTTTGTCATTTTTGTGGCGTAAAGAAGTGCACCTGACAAATGTATATATGTAGCGATGTACATATGTTTGTCATTTTTGTGGCGTAAAGAAATACACCTGAAAAATGTATATATGTAGCGATGTACATATGTTTGTCATTTTTGTGACTGAGGAAAAGGTGATTGAAATTTATGTATGTACGATGTACATAAGTTTGTCGTTTTTGTTTTTAGAAAGGTAGGTATGAGAAATTTGATTATCATTGCGATAAGTATTTGGTGAGCCGATAATGAATTCGTGTGGTTGGTGAGTAATTGTATATAGGGTAAGGTTATGATCTGTAGATTCATAACACAATACTCGAGCTGCAAACCGCGCACATCCTTTAACCCTTCAAATTACTTTCGGTCGTACAGTAAAACTCCGAGATGCTTTTTTATCCCGAACAGTGCGAATGTGGAACAGCTTACCATCTTCTGTTTTTCCTCCGGCATCCAATCTTCGGAAGTTTAAGGGCGACATACATCGGCACCTCCGCCACTTTCCTCATATCCCCTAATCCTTTCCCTATCTCCTTCCTGCCATGCTGTGCTTTGCATCATAGGGTATCCCCTGAGCTTGGCTTAATAATATAAAAAAAAAAAAAATCTTTGGATTATAATTAAAGAATCTGTAGTCCCTTCATATTCCTTTTTAAGGGATGTAGAAGCAACATTTAAGGTTGCAAAACATTTACTACTGCCTGAACATTTTGTCGTTCTGTATTGGAGGGATACATGGATTTTTTATTTAATCTGCAAGCCTGCTTTATTGTTAAGTTTTTTTCATTAATGTATAATGCTCGAATATGTGAGAAACAAGCCTTTTTTATTGTTGTGCAATCAAAGCTTGGATATGTAAAAGTTTTCTCTATATCTTTTCTGTTTAACCAGTTATTCCGAATATTTTTGAAAATATGTACGGTAGCAAAAAGAAGATGTATTTCTGAAGAGCTGCTGTCTGGGTTTGCAAATTTATAACTTTTATCGAGTGCAAAACAAGAAAACATATTTTGATTAATTCTGTTGTTATCTGTTATAAGTAGTATAACCTGAAAATCACAACTTTGAACCAAGGATATTATTTGTTTCGTGTATTCAAATAACGCGACTACTTCATTCATTTTACCAAACGCTGAAGACATCATGAAAGTCAGTATAGTCTTGGAAACGTCTTCGACATTGTTCGCATAGCCACATATAGATTTTGATTTATATGTTACTTGGCACTTGATACATATTTCGTCAATTTGCAGATTAACTTTCTTTTCGAGAAAACTTCAATTTTGTACAACTTCTAATGCTTGCTATTTTTATTGTTAATAGGTTCAATGTTTTGTAAACTTGATATTTTCTGTAAAGTTCTTTTATGCGGAAAAATTAAGATATTCATTTCACATATTATTTCATATGTAACAGAAGATTGTATGTAAATTATAAACGCCGTTAAGATGGTCTCAGGAGAATACAGTTTCTTTTTAGACTGTATCAGCTTTAGTTGGTCATATATGAAAATAATATTATTTTTATACTTTTGATCGGGATCTTCAAATTCTAAAAAATCAGTAGCCTTTTGTAAATGCCTTTTACATACTTCGAGATGGTTATTAAATGCTTCAAAATCTGCTTTTTACGAATTTATCCAACATTTTTTGAATTTGGGACCAATAAATTATGTTTGAATCTACATCGATCTTATGTGTTACGTCTACAGAATTACAGAAAAATGCCACCTTAAAATCAGAATCTATAGCAACATATTTAACAATTTTTAATTCATTTGATGCTGAATTAACAATATAGATAAAAACTTTACTTTCACAAACTTTGCTATCAAAACTCTCTAAATTTAAATTTTTTTTTAATTATTAAAAAAATCGTTATATGAGCTAATTCTATTGAAGCGATATCACGGCGAGATTATTTCATACCTCAGATATCATCCATATTGAAACTATAATAAAAAATTGCGTCGCTTGCATCTTAACGGCTAGGAGGGAAGGCAAAAAGGAAGGCTTCCTCAATCCAATAGAGAAAGGCGATTCCCCCTACGTACCTTACACGTAGACCATATTGGACCTTTACCATCAACAGAAAAGTCATAAGTAACTCTTCGTTGTAGTAGACGCATTTTCAAAATGTTTATGGATATTCCCAGAAAAGAGTACTGCTTCAGAGGAAACCGTTAAGAAATTAGAAGCCCTAAGTCAGCGTAAGAAACACTCAAACTTAATTTAAGTGCTTGCTAAGATGGCGTAAGTAAAAACGAAAGAACTTCGATTTTTGATTCTTAACTTACACTGATTTTTATTGTGCTAATACCGGAACTTAAATACAATTTTTTTTACGCTTACATGATAAATTTTGCTATCGTAACTTCACTTCATCATGCTTACGTTGCAGTCATTGACCCCGATTGGGGCAATGCATGCGGAAATATTTTCGTGAAATATTTTTATGAATGATGCAAGAACATGAGTAAGTGAACTTACGTTTAATTATATTTTGACCTAATTAAATGAAATAAAAAAAGTGAAAATTTTTTTTGCATCGGAAGACAATTAGAAAATGTTATACTGTACGGGAAATTATTATTGTTCAGGTATGAACATGCTGGGGGCCGCCAGATGCCAATACACGATTGAATCGCTGTTCTATTGAAGTTTGTAGTGATGGTTGTCTTCCTTCGTTGGGTTTTGCTTGTCGCTTGGGAAATCCAGTATAACAAAATTGAAAGGTCCTTTTGAGGGTGAACCAGTACTGCCAGATGAGGATGACCACGAAAAAAATGAAAGCAGATGATATTGATGTGGTTGAGTAGAGTATCAGCGAGTTGTGTAGGATAGCTGGATCTATCTTGGGCTCCTCCATATATTGTAAGATTTGCTCATTTGGTTCAATCAAAACTCCTGGTTGCAGCAATGCTGGTGATTTATTAAAGTTGGAAATGTTTAATCGTGGGGGAACTTCCTTTATATGGCTGGAGATGACCTCTATTGTTTGATCCAATTTGGTTTTTAAGGTTAGCTCTCTTGTTTTCAGATAACAGTAATCAGCATTGTGCATAATTCCTGTGGTATTTAGAAGTAATTCCTTTCTAGCTCCCTTGCAGAATATGGAGGCGACCTTGGTTTCAGTAGTCATGTATAACCAAGTGTTTCTCGTCACCAAGGCCTCCCAAACTGTACCAGTCAGCTTGAACTGACGCATCCCACATATGGTCTTTGGATAACGATCATAAATTTCATCAATTACACAATATGGGCTGTTTTCGATGCTGCGCACTATGGTTGGGCTACACAGGAACACGTGATTGGCTATAGTAGTGCAACGCTTCAATTCCCTTTCGTCTAGATTGAAATATGTTTGATGGGTATAATCAACAGCCAATGTGGAAGATTTTATGTCGGCCACTGCGAATTGTGTGGAATTGGTGTTATATGAATCAAATCGTACATGTTTGGATCAATAATATTTAAGTATCCATACAATAGTATTGTGCCATTCTGATTTACTACGTCTAGTCGTTCCTGTGGTGTTGGTAAGATAATGAAGTTGGAACCAATTTTCTGGGCTACCTTTTGAATAACAGTTTGGATTTCGTGTAAAGAAATCAAATTCAAGAGATAACCGCGATTGTGTATGGCATTTAACCAGTAAGCATACTTCTCCTGGAGCTCGTCGTAGTAATCTTCTGCACTTAGGTATGCGGCTATCACTTCAATGCTAAGCCTATTGTGATCTGTTGCTGAGTACCATGTAGCCATTTCGTTAATTGAAGAAATGGCTTGAGCCAATCTGGCATCAAAATGCTTCAATTTATCTAGTATGATAAAATTGGATTGATTAACCTTCGCGTTGAGGAGCAGCATTTGTTGATTTGTTGAAAGTAAGAGATTTTGTTGATTGTGCTCCAATGCATCAATATTTGCATAAACCTCAACATTGACGCCAAATATACTGATGAGTATCCTATCAAGACCTCTTCTACTTCTGTTCCTTGGTTCTGTAAATCGGATCTCATCTATTGATCTTAAAATTTCTTCCTCCTTGTGGATAAGTGCCTGAATAGTTGCGAGCAGCGCGTGATTTCAGTGAGCTTCTCAGTCTTGTCACACATTTCCTGTATTTGTTCCCAAGTGGAGTTGATATTTTTCTCGTCATCAAAAATGTCAACTATTGGAAGTGACACCTGCAATCGAAGATTTCCTCGTTTTATTTTGGGCTGTGTGATCTCATAGTCTTATGCGAATGCTACAGTCAACCAATAAAGTATCAGATAGGTGGAATGTAACAGCCCAGGTACATGGTGCGATTTTCATTCTTTTGCTATGTCGAGCTGTAGTCGGTTCAGGCCCCTTTCCATTTTTTCTGGTGGAAATCGTATCAAAGTGCTCTTGTTTCGACCATAGCTCAGGTTCGGCTGAAATGTCAGGTAACCCCCTTTTTGGGGATTTCTTGAGAGTGGTCAGTGCTGTAAAAGTCCTGAGGCCGGCATCTTCATGGTCAGATTTATGTATACTCATAGGCAACTGGCACAGTTTCATAAGTGGCCGTTTCTTGATAATCTTTCTATATTGCACAGAAATTACTCGCACTATTCCACTATGCCGAGAACTGGGTACTTTTTGTCGGTTCTCCATTTGCTTCTTTGTTGTGGTAGTGCCAGATATTCTTGTGACCATCTCTTCCAAATGTCCTGGTATAATTTTGTAACAAGCTTCCGTCTTTGGTGGATTTCTTTACACTGAATATCTGATTCAGGCGGTGCTAGCAGAGGCCTTCCGATCAAGAAATGACCTGGAGTTAATGGATCTAGATCTGTAGGATCGCTTGAATTTTGTCCGATTGGCCTTGAATTCAAGCAAGCCTCCACTTGATGTAGCACGGTGGTAAATTCCTCATATGATAGCAAGGTGTCTCCCAGCACTCCTTTGAAGTGTGCCTTAGCAGAATTAACGCCAGCTCCCACAGACCTCCAAAATGTGGGCTATCTGGGGGTATAATCTTCCACTCTGTCCCGTCATTGGCTGTAATCTCTGCTGGTCGTTGGGAGGAGCTGGAAATTGCAAGTTGCAGGTCTTTATCTAGCCTGTTTTTAGCACCAACAAAATTCGTTCCATTGTCGCTAAATATTTGCTTACAATTTCCCCGCCGCGCGACAAATCTTCCATAGGCAGCGAGGAATGCGTCTGTGGTTAAATCGCTTAATAATTCTAAGTGAATGGCCTTTTTTACCATACAGACGAAAAGTGCTATGTATCCCTTGTTTGCTGTTGTGCCTCTTCCTTTGGACATCTTGGTTATGAATGGGCCGGCATAATCTATTCCGCAGTGAGAAAACGGTGGTGATGTGGTTATGCGAACAGCTGGTAGATTGCCCATTACTTGCTGTGTGCTTTCTTGGTGGTGTCTGACACACTTGATGCATTTGTGGATTCTTCCTTGTACTACTCTTTTGGCATCGATTATCCAGAATCATGCCCTTAAGAAATTTAATGTGAGTTGCGTTCCTCCGTGTAGCGTTTGATGGTGAGAATATTCAACAATGAGACTGGTGATATGATGTTTTGGTGGTAGTAGCTACTCATATTTTGCATTCATAGAGAGGTCAGAGTTTTCCAATCTTTCCCCGACTCGTAGAATGCCATCCTCGTCTAGAAATGGACGTAACGAAGGTAATCTCCTGGTTTTCTTCAACGGAATTTTCTTTCCGATATATTGGACTTCTTCAAATAATGCTTCCAACTGTGTCATCCTTACTATACACTTCTCTGATTCCTTCAGCTCGTTGTGTGGCAGACGGTGCAACATTCTCTGTGAGCGTGGAACTATACAGTTCATGATGAATCAGCGGCAATATGCAGTAATTCTTAACTGTTTGGTATAAGATGAGCATGAAAAAATATTCTCTGTTGAGAAAATTGTATTGAAGACCTTGATCTGTTTTTTTTTTCTTCACTTGTCTCCATATTTAGTTTGTTTGATGGCCAAACTTCAGCAGGTTGGCCTAGCCAAAGTGGACCTCTCCACCAGATCGTCTGCGAAGCGATTTTCTTCGGACTTATTCCTCTGGAAGCTATATCGGCGGAATTTTCTGGAGACTCTATGTGTCTCCATATTTTTTTGTCAGCTAGGCTCTGAATTTCGCTCACTCGGTTCGCGACAAATGAATGCCAGTTGTTTGGGTTTTTAGCGATCCAAGCTATTGCTATCTCAGAATCGCACCAAGCAAAAATCTGAGGTGACTTTATCGCTAGAATCTCAATGGTTGATTTGAGCAGCCGGGAAAGGAGTAATGCACCACAGAGCTCTAAACGTGGTAAAGTGATCTTCTGTTTTAATGGTGCAACTTTGGTTTTTGCAGTTAGCAATGTAGTATGTATTTTACCAAAAGCATCAACCGTGCGTGTATACACTACTGCGGCATATGCTTTCTCAGAGGCGTCGCAGAATCCGTGAACTTGAATTTGTTGTTTCGTGCGATGTCCAACCCATCGTGGGATTCTAATTGCTCTTAAGCCCAGCAGATCTCTCTCGAAGCTTGTCCAGAGTGGAGGCTGGTACCAAACTGTTCCTGCCTTCCACAGTGACTGCTTGATGAGCTTGGCTGTAACGGTTACTGGCGCTACCAAGCCTAGCGGATCAAAGATGGTAGCAGCCCTTGACAGTATTTTTCGTTTTGTGATTGTTATGGATGTTCGAACCAAATTGCTTCGAATACATTTTTATAAACAGACAACTTCTGAAAAGAAAGTATGTTGAAAACAAAGCATAAAAAATTTAGTAAACTTGTCTCTAATCTGATTTTTCTTGATAAAAATACAGGTACACAACCCAACAAAGCTATGTATTTGTCTTTTACATAACACATTGCACGAATGCAATACAAAATTATAAACCTCAACGAGCAGATCAAATAAAAATTATTTCCATTTGTTTAAACCAGTTAGATCCGTGGTAAAAACCATTCCTGAAAAGGGATCATATTAAAAATTATCATGCTGAAATTGAGATCTGAAAAACAAAAATAAATTCAATCTAATTACAATTTTCCTAAAAATGGGTACGACATCTAACAAAAACATGTGTTGTCATGTAGCCTACAATGCATGGCACAAATACAATCAGATCAATCCGATCAATTTGCAACTCTATCATTATCATCATTACAAGTGCCATCCAACGGGAATTTCTTCGCAACGTGATAGAGAGAATATTTTTTGCAAATATAATTAATTTAACACAGGCAGCATGTGAAGCTCAAAATTTCCTTGTTGCTATGCATTTTTGTTCGTTGCTAGGCAAATTTTATCCGCTTAGTCCCGTAAGATGGACAGCTGCACTGCCAATTCTTGCAATGATCGCGCCTCTGATACTCCATCAGTGGTGTCGTGTGCAAGCAAGGGCTATATAAACGACAAGCTGACTGATCTCGATCTTTTTTTTCACTTGGCATCGCTTGGGATAGGTTGACTAGGTAGGAACTAACATTCTATAACGGGTATCGACCTGATATAGAACTTTTATTACTAAATCATTTTATTTTGGGCATTGAACCGAAGTAAACACTTACTAACAATCACTTTATTTCGGCTTTTGACTGAAATAAAGAATCTTACTTCGGGTCTTGACTGAAGTCAAGAAAACATTTTAAGTCGGGTATTGACTGATTTAAAGAGCATTATTTCGGGGATTGACTGAAATAATCATTTACTAAGAACCATATTATTTCGGGTTTTTGACTGAAATAAAAGAATCTTACTTCGGGTCTTGACTGAAGTTCAAGATAACAACCTTAAGTCGGGTATTGGACTGATTTAAAGAGCATTTATTTCGGAGATTGACTCGAAATAATCACTTACTAACAAACAACTTTATTTCGGGTTTTGACTGAGAATAAAGAATCTTACTTCGGGTCTTAGACTGAAGTTAAGATATCAATTTAAGTCGGGTATTGACTGATTTAAAGAGACGGGGATTGACTGAAATAATCATTAACTAACAAATACTTTATTTCTGGTTTTGGACTGAAATAAAGAACCTTACTTCGGGTCTTGACTGAAGTCAAGATAACATTTTAAGTCGGGTATTGCGACTGATTTAAGGAGCTTTATTTCGGGGATTGACTGAAATAATCATTTACTAACAAACACTTTATTTCGGGTTTTGACTGAAATAACGAATCTTACTTCGGGTCTTGACTGAAGTCAGGATAACACTTTAAGTCGGGTATTGACTGATTTGAAAGAGCATTATTTCGGGAATTGACTGAAATAATCATTTACTAATAAACCCCTTTATTCGGGTTTTGACTGAAATAAAGAATCTTACTTCGGGTATTGAGTGAAGTCAAGATAACACTTTAGGTCGGGTATTGACTCATTTAAAGAGCATTATTTCGGGTAATTGACTGGAATAATCACTTACTAACACACACTTTATTTCGGGTTTTGACTGAAATAAATAATCTTACTTCGGGTTTTGACTGAAGTTAAGACAAGACTTTAATTCGGGTATTGACTGATTTAAAGCATATTGTATCTCGTGTCTTGACTGAGATTAAAATTATTAACATTAACAATTTATTCCTGGTCTAGACGGGAATAAAGAATTGTTCTAATGAAATATTAGAACAAAGGGGTCTTAACATTAGCTTATATCCAAACACCTCAAGTGCCAAGTTTAGATCGGTGAGTAACAGCCACTTGCAACATTTATTATTTATTTATATATCTAATTTATAATAAATTTACTCATATATATATTTATCTTTTATTTTATAATGAATTTACTCATATATATATATATATATATATCTACATACTATATACTTCGTGTGCATATTTATCAAATACATCAACTCAACTTACTCTATACTTATTTTATAAATATATTGCCTTTTAGCGATCTTATATTGCAATCTTTTGGCAATAAGTGTTTTCTCTAACCCAAACTCATGTATTGAGTTTTATTCCAATACCACTATTCTTGGAATTGTACATTACAAATCTACGTTAATAAGTGTGTTTTCTAGTGTGAGTGGATCTCTGACCTAATTCCTTATATACATAATCTTATCTTACTATAATTAGTGGGGCAAACATTAAGAAATAAGTGTCAGTTTAGTGAACGTTAAAAGAAGTGAACAGTGTTTTTAGTTATAAGAGGATAGAGCACTGATCTTAATCCATAATTATCAGTGCATTCCTTTCAGTCTTCAGTAAATTCAAATTTGCGTGAACGTCCTAACTACGGGCAGTACAATGGAAGCGTATTCCAAATTGAAACTCGTCTTATTTGGATTGCAATGTATTCCCAGGGCTTTGATTGTTTCATCTTCTCCAATTTCTAATATTGCCTGCACTATCATGTTCTCGGGAAGGTCGTCTAATAGTGCTTTATTATTTGAAATCCATTTACGCAGATTAAATCCCCCCATATTTAATAAAGAGGTTATTTGTTTTTGTAGTACCCGAACTTCAGTTTTTGTATCAGCTCTTGACAGCATGTCGTCTACGTAAAAGTCCTCATTCAGCACCTTTTTTGCCAAAGGTAAGCTGGTAACCTTCGTTTTTGGCTAATTGTTTTAGTGTTTGGACTGCAAGAAATTTGGCTGGGGCTGTGCCATAAGTGACCGTGTTTAGAACGAATTCTTGAATGGGTTCTGTTGGTAGCTTCCTCCATAGTATTCGTTGGTAGTTTCTGTTGTCTTCTGCGATCTTGATCTGTCGAAACATTTTCTCTATATCCACAGTGAAAACGTAACGATGTTTTCTCCATCTTAGGAGAATTTGATTTAGATCTTGTTGAACTTTTTGTCCTTTATACAGTAAGTGATTAAGGCTCAATCCAGAATCCGTGTTGGATGAAGCATCGAATACTACACGCAATTTTGTTGTGGTGCTGTCTCTTTTAAATACCGCATGATGAGGTAGATAGTATGTTTTGCACTTCTCACATGTGTAAGCTCCAATGGGGCTCATGTGATTTAAGGCGAAATACTCCTGCAGGAAGGCATTGTAAGCCGCCATGTCCTCCGGGGCTTTCTGTAGTTTCTCTTCGATTTGCAAGAGACGAGCCACGGCCTTGTGTCTTGACTCTCCCAAGTTTCCCACATTTTCTCTAAATGGCAGGCGGATAATATACCTGCCTTCTTCATCTCTTTGGTGTGTCGTCTTAAAATGCTCTGTGCAATAATCAATTGCTTCATTGGATATGACGCTTTTTCTTATCTCCCAAAACTGTTCGATTTTTTGTCCATTTCTGCTAGAGAGAGAAAGCTTGAAACTTCGTTGGTTCTCTGGTAACTTCTGGGGATAGTTTCAAATGGGATGCAACCTAACTTTGTGTTTTGAGCTGCCGGATGCTCTTGTTTGAGCCCCTTTAACCATATATTGGCATAAACATCTGCACCTAGTAGTAGGTCTATTTTCCCTGGTCTGTTGAATGTGGGATCTGCCAAAGTTATATTTCCATATTTTCCTATATCAACTGATAATACAGGTGAGTTGGGCAGAAGTGAATTGAGTTTAGGCAAGACCAGTGCTTCTACACAAAGGTATGTGTGTAATTTGTCCTGAAGCTGGATGCGTATCTTCACCTTACTACATGCCTTTCCAGATTTGGCCTCGCCAACCCCTAATATGGTGGCTGATATGCGCTCCTTTTGCACTTTTAAATTCTGGACTGCTTCTTCGGTAATAAGCGATACCTGTCAGCCTGGGTCAATTAATGCTCTAAAAACCTCTGGTTCATTGAATATGTTTGTAACTCTTACCATGGCAGTTGGTAATAGCACATTTGGCATTTTGAGCTTGTTGTGGAGAGCAATAACCCCTTTATTTAACGTGACCTCTGGAATGCTTTCTACAATTGTATTAGTAGTTATATAAGAACTGGATTGATTTCTTGAGTTCTCATCGTATTGATGAATTAGCGTATGGTGTCTTTTTTTGCAATAAAAGCACGATTTGCTTGTTTTGCATTTCTCAGAATTGTTGTGAGCCATGCAGTTGATACAAAGATTCTTTTTTGCGATGTACATATGCTTGACGATCATGCACGCTCATCTTTTTAAATTATATACATTGGTAAATGCTATGCTCTTTGTTGCAGAAGATGCATGATCGTTGTAGCATGGTATTGAAAGATTTTTTCTTGTTGGTGGTAAATGCTTCTGGTTTTGTTTGTTTGCTACTCTTGATACAGTCTAGGATTTGATAGCGCTTATCTAAAAAATTTCACAATTCAGGCGTAGATGGCATTTCCCTTGGGTTCGCAAGGCTCTCCTCAAACAGCCTTGTACTTTCTGCATCAAGTCTTCTGATTGCAATGTAGACAATCATAGGACCCCATTCCTCTATGTGACAGTTTAGATTTTTTATGCTTCTAGGCATTCTCTTATTATGTCATAGAGGGCTATAATATCGCCTTGAGATCTGTATTCAACCTTCTTTGCATCCATGATGTTGTTGATATTGTTACGAGCGTGGCCTTAGTTCGCTATTTAAAACACAATATTTCAGTATAATTCAAAAGTTCTTTCTTTATTTAGCTTTACTGTTTACTCTCACAAATTCACAAATAATTATCAAATCAACTCTTTATTTATCGCTAGTACTGTACTTCTAATTATCGCAATTCAAATAGTTTACTTCGTTCACTTCGCTGTCTGAAATAATACTCGCCTCCTGGATGTGAGGAGCGCCGTATTTATACTCTACGAATTATCCTAGAACCTTCCTGAATATTCCATTCTTCAAACCCAGTTTACTAGGATGTCACTAACCTAAAGTTGTTTCCATTTCCAATAGATGTCGCTTGTATCACTTTGTGGCGCGTAACACTGCCCCCTTCTTAAAATTGTTCGTCCCGAACAACAGGTGATCCACGGTTTTGATGCTCGCAGTATTGACATAAACGATCTAGATGAACGATTTTCCGTTTGCCTCTTGTACCCCGTTGAATCTTATATACTACGTCATTTATTCTAGTCACTACTGAATACGGTCCTTCCCAGTGTTGCTGTAATTTGGGAGAACGTCCTTTACGTCGTTTCGGGTTGTACAGCCAAACAAGGTCACCTTCATTAAATCCTGCTGAGTTAGCACGTAAGTCATAGCGGGTCTTCATCCGATCGGTATTTATTGCTAATTTTGCTCTCGTGACTTCGTGTACATCAGCTAATCGTTGTCTAAGTTCCGATGCATAATCGTCTGGTAACTTTTGTTCACCTCTGGGTGTACCAAACTTGAGATCGCTAGGTAAACGCATCTCCTTTCCGAATATCACTTTTGCTGGAGTTTGTCCGGTCGTGTTGTGTACAGCTGATCGATAAGCCATTAAGAACATGGGAATATGTCGATCCCAATCGCGTTGGTGATAGTCGACTACTTTCTTTAGATGCTCGACCAATGTTCTGTTGAAGCGCTCTACCATGCCATCAGATTGTGGATGCAGAGGAGTTGTTCTAGTTTTTCTTATTCCCAGAATTTTACACATCTCTTAGAAAGTCCGTGATTCGAAGTTCCGTCCTTGGTCCTTATGAAGTTCATGAGGAACACCAAATCTACTGACCCAATTCATTACTACTTGATCCGCTACTGTGGTGGACTCTTGATTAAGGATTGCATAAGCTTCAGGCCATTTACTGAAATAGTCAATAGCAACTAATGTATAACGGTTACCGTTATCTGTTTCTGGAAAAGGTCCAGCGATGTCTACGGCTATCCTTTCAAATGGGGCTCCTACATTATACTTATGCATTTCTCCTCTACTTCTGTGTGGTGGTCCTTTGCAAGAAGCACAGATAGTGAATCTGCGGCACCATTCCTCAACATCCTCTCGCATATGTAACCAATAAAACCTTTCACGTATTTTGGAAATTGTTTTATTCACCCCCAAATGTCCTCCAGATGATCCACTGTGCATTTCTTCTAGAACATCTTTGACCTGAGATGCTGGCACGACTATTTGCATTCGGAATGACTAGCCGTTAGTTGATTCCCACTTGCGCTTTAATATACCACATTCAACGTGAAGAGAGTTCCATAGAGCCCAGTAGCTCTTCAGTTTCTCACTCCTCTCCGAGATATCTTGCCATTGTGGTTTTTCCATGTCTTTTTTCCAAGCAAGAATAGGTGCTATGTCTGGGTCTTCCCGTTGAGCTGTTCGCAAGCTCTCGTTGTTCCAACCTGTCGATGGTTCCACCGTCATCAGCTGTATAGTTTCCTCCGTTTCTTTTTCTTCCAGCCGAATGCAATGTTTGCATTCAACTTTGCATGGACGTCGTGAAAGGGCGTCTGCATTTCCATGGATACGTCCTCTTCGGTGTTGGATTTCAAAGTTATAAGCTTGGAGTCGCTCTATCCATCTCGCCACTTTCCCCTCAGGGTTCTTAAACTGCAAAAGCCATTTAAGCGCTGCATGGTCAGTGCGGAGGATAAATTTCTGCCCGTAGAGATATTTATGGAAATGCTTGGTTGAGTTTACAATGGCAACTAGCTCTTTCCTTGTAGCACAATAATTTCTCTCTGATTTTGAGAGTGCTTTGCTAAAATAAGCTACTGGCACCTCTTGACCATCCTCCTCCTGTGAAAGCACTGCACCAATACCTACATTGCTGGCATCCGTGTCCAATATAAAAGTTTTTCCCAGCTTTGGATAGTGAAGCACTGGAGTTCCACAGAGCTGTTGCTTCAAATTTGCAAAACTCTCGTTACATTTATCTGACCATATGAACGGCTTTCCTTTTTCTGTAAGTTGATGTAGGCTCCTTGCTATATCTGCAAAACCTTTTACAAATCGCCTGTAGTAGGTAGCTAATCCAAGAAAACTCCTTAATTGATGTTAGTCCTTTGGAACAGGCCAATTTTTCACAGCTCTTATCTTCTCTGGATCAGTTTTTACTCCTTGTGGTTAAACTATATGCCCCAAATAAATATTTTACTTCATTCTTGAATAGAGCACATTTATTCGTACTGAGCTTCAGTTTCGCATCTCTCAGTCTTTGAAGTACGTCCCGTAAGTTGTTTTTATGTTCCTCGAATGTCCTTCCGATCACAATTATGTCATCTGAGTAGACAAGACATGTTTTCCAGGTTAATCCTCGTAAAACACATTCCATGAGTCGTTCGAATGTGGCTGGAGCATTACATAATCCAAATGGCATAACTTTGAATTGCCATAAGCCACTTCCAACTGAGAAAGCAGTTTTGTCTCGGTCCTCGGGATGTATTTCCATTTGCCAGTAACCGCTCTTCAAATCCAATGTGGAAAACCATTGCGCTCCGGAAAGGGTGTCCAATGTGTCATCAATCCTTTGTAATGGATAGCTATCCTTTCTTGTTACATTATTTAGTTGGCGGTAGTCCACACAGAATCGGGTGCTGCCATCCTTTTTCCTGACCAAAACAACTGGCGATGTCCAAGGGCTGTTAGATTCCTCAATTATGCCTTGTTCTTTCATGGAATTTATCATATCTGCAACTTCAGGTTGTTTGGCTAATGGTAGTCTTCGTGGTGGTTGCCGAATGGGCCTAGAATCTCCTGTATTGATCCGATGCTGGACAAGATTTGTTTTGCCGAAATCATCATCATTCATTGCAAATAATTCCTAAAATTCATCGATCATATCTTTGGCATCGTTGTATTGCTGTTCACTTAAGGCACTAGATGAAAGAAGTTTCTGAACCTGTTGAGTAGTAGCTGGTATACGTCTTGCCTCCTTAATATTACTACCATTTTCCAAATTAACAATCTGATAAACAGGCTCACAATTTCCAATTATAGCACCTTCTTTTAGTTGTACCTCATTTTCGGATGTGTTGAGCACTCTGACTGGAATTAATGTTGCGCCTTCTGCCTTCACTAAAGTCTTACCAACGATGATGTTCGATGTTAATTTGTGGGGTTAGGCTCCACCAGATAGAATCAGCAGGTCCCGATGTCATCAGTAAGATTTGTCCATACTAGCGTCTCCGAGAATGCAGAGAGAGTCATATTCTCACAGACCATCGTCCTTAATTTTGCAGGATAATCTGTTCCTCCTCCTAGTCTCATAGGAATGTCTATGTTGCCATATTTGAGTATTCGTTCTCCGACATCTAAATTTATTTTATATCTGGTCATAAAGTCTACTCCAAGGATGCATTCATCCATTATGTCTGAAACTAGGAAATTGTGAGGAAATAGTAGTTCACCTAGTTGAATATCCAAAGTTATTTCTCCTAAAACTTGTGCTGCGGCTCCAGTTGCTGTTCTTAGTAAATATTTGGTGGTATTGTGAAGCCATTTATTCTTGACAAGATCCGCTCTAATAATTGATCACGAAGCTCCAGTGTCGATAGTGACAACGCAGTCATTTTTCCCTACACTGCCATATATAACAAGACTGCTATTATTTCTCTGCAACTGGGCTATCTGAATGATGACTTCGGGGCTGTCGATTCTACCAACCAACTTCTGCCCCCCGAAGTTGGTTTTTACATGTTTTCCGACTGCTGAACAGGGGAGCTGATGCGACTAGTCGGTGTTTGATTTCTAGGCTCTCCCCGAATAGCTTGCTCCCTGGCTAGACATCTTTGGCATTCTGTTCTGTCCTCCTCTTCTGGTGATTCTGTTCGACGGCGTTTTCTGCAGTGCCTTTGGAGGTGTCCTGGTCTATTACAATTCCAGCATCGCAGAATACCACGTGAAGAATTGCTCTGTGATGGCTGCATTCTATTACAAGTACATTCCTCCACCGAAATTTCTCTCACTCGTACTGCACTTCGAGAAGCTTGCCTGGCAGATTCATACGCTAGTGCATAGGCTAGTGCTTCTGCTGTTGATTTCTTTCCTGCTAGCCTCAACGCTTGTTGTAAATTTTGATCTGCAATAGCGTTCACAAATGCTTCTGTTGCCACTTCATTAAGGAAATCCGCATTTACGCTAGAGTATGAGAGATAAGCTAATCTTTCCACATCTGCCTGCAGTTGTTGTAGTGATTCGCCATGCTTTTGAATCCTGTTGCGTAGCTGTAGGCGATATACTTGCTGCATGTGTTCATCTCCATAACGTAACTCCATCGCCTGTACTAATGAAGTATAATCACGTTGCCTTTCTATCGGTATAGTTTGTAAAAGCTCTGATGCAGAACCTCGAAGTGCTAATACCAGAGCTGTAGCTTTGTCTGCATCATTCCATCCGTTTACTTCGGAAGCAGCCTCCAATTGTCTCTTGAAAATATGACACGAATTTTGTCCATCAAATATTGGAGGTTTCATTCTGCCTGCATTGGATATTTCAATTCCTTCGTGCCGTGGTTGCCGATGCTTCATCTTCTCCAAATCTGATTTAAAGTTGTCAAGCTGTTCGGTGACTTTTTGTTGTACTTCCGACACTTGTTGTTGAACTTCTAGCACTTCCTGCTGGATTCCTTCAATTTTTACATCTTGCTCGTCTAATGAATTCTTAAGAAAAGTCTTCTGTTCCTCCAAACAAGTTTCTAGACAATTCTGCAAAGAATTCTTTTGTTCGTCCAAACGGGCTTCTAGAGAATTCTTTTGTTCATCTAGACGGGATTCCAGAGAATTCTTTTGTTCCTCAAAAGCATTCTTTTGTTCGTCTAAACGGGCTTCTAGAGAATTCTTTTGTTCCTCAAAAGCATTCTTTTGTTCCTCAAGAGCATTCTTCACCTGCAGGGTTGAAAGCTCCATTTTGGTCATTAAAGTACCCAAAAGCTGTTCTATGTTCATCGCAGGCTCTTCTTCAGTTTCTGATTCTTCCTCGAAAATGTATGTCTCAGGATTCTTTTCTTCCTCTATCAAAGCTTGTCTAAGTCGCTCGAGTAGAACATTCTTTAGACCTGTCGTTTGCAATGACCGCTTCCCCAACTCCACTTTCAATTCCTGTATGCGAAGCTCCTCTAGTTTGCGTCCCATTACTTTGATAATTCACTCACAGTTTAATATAAAATTATCTTTCGGAATTTTCGCTTAAAGCAGGAAAGTTTCACACGATTTCACCAAATTAATCACTCTTTGAATTTCAAAGTTAAATGCCACCACTTTATTTTCGCGATTTTATTTTACTTCTGACACCAGTTGTTACGAACGTGGCCTTAGTTCGCTATTTAAAAAACAATATTTCAGTATAATTCAAAAGTTCCTTTCTTTATTTAGCTTTACTGTTTTCTCTCACAAATTCACAAATAATTATCAAATCAACTCTTTATTTATCGCTAGTACTGTACTTCTAATTATCGCAATCCAAATAGTTTACTTTGTTCACTTCGCTGTCTGAAATAATACTCGCCTCCTGGATGTGAGCAGCGCCGTATTTATACTCTACGAATTATCCTAGAACCTTCCTGAATATTCCATTCTCCAAACCCAGTTTACTAGGATGTCACTAACCTAAAGTTGTTTCTATTTACAATAGATGTCGCTTGTATCACTTTGTGGCGCGTAACAATATATTCTGTTATGATCTTCCTGTTATTGTTAAACCTTGATTGGATTAACTTGATGGCAGTTTTATAGTTGTTATTATTCAATTGTAGATGACTTATTAAACTTTTCATGCGTCGCCTTCTAGATGGTATAGAAGGTATTGCATCTTCTGAACTTCGCTTAGATAAGTGTTGTGGTCAATAACCTGCATGAAGATATCGCTGAAAGATTTCCATTCGTTGTACACTGAATCTTGGAATTTTAATTGGTGGCAGTTTCGGAAAGTTATTCTGCCTGTTGTCTGACAAATATGGATTGGTATTTATCTGGTGGTCGTGTGGGATCCCCACAAGTCGCTCTGAGCAAATGTATTAGAGCCAGTGTTTTCCTGAGTATCAGTACTAAGATGTGTGGAAGATGCTGCAGGAAGATATAGGTTGTCTGGTATCCTTGCCCTAGCGCAGAATGTGTTAAGGTTGCTGTGTTTGCTGGTTTAGTAGATGTAGTGGTTACTGGAGTTGGATTTATTCCATAGCTATCTAACAAGTTAAGAAATTCATTGGCTTTCTCTTTAGTTATTCCATATAGACCTTCAGTAAAGTAAAGATGCTCTTTAGGAGTTAACTCTTTTAACTGCTCATGCCGTGTGATAAAGCTATCCAAAGCGTGCTCAGCTCTGCTCTCTTTTTGGCTACGTATTTCCCAGTTTTGCTAGAAGATCCATCTTTTCCGATATTCCTTAACAAGTCATCCATCAATTTGGAAAATTGCTTTTGCCTCTTTCAAAAGTTCTTGAGACATTTTTGAGCTTGTGGCTTCAAATAGTGTTTTTCAGCTGGCTATGGACCGGCTGATATGGTAATGACAACTACTCAATCATGTAACAAAGACTCAAACTTAATTTGAGAACTTGTTAAGCTGACCTGGTGATTGATGAGATTTTTTTATGGTGACTGTGGTGACTGTACAACAATACTCAAAATCAATTTGAGAACTGCTGTTTTTCCTGGTAATTTCGGATGATGATTTGTATGATAACACTCAAACTTAATTTGAGATTTGTTATCTGAAGAATATTTCTGACGATGATTGTACAGCAATTCTCAAACTTAATTTGAGAACTGCTGTTTGTAGGTAGTGGATGTATGTTTGCTTGTGAACTTGCGCTTACCACTGGTGGGGGCACAAAATATTCACTTTGTTCAGGCGTTAGTTTCACTTCTTGAGGCTCGAAGGACCATGTAACAAACACTCAAACTTAATTTAAGTGCTTGCTAAGATGGCGTAAGTAAAAAATAAAGAACTTCGATTTTTGATTTTAAATTTACACTGATTTTTATTGTGCTAATACCAAGAACTTAAATACAATTTTTTTTACGCTTACATTATAAATTTTGCTATCGTAACTTAACTTCATCATGCTTACCTTGCAGTCATTGACCCCGATTGGGGCAATGCATGCGGAAATATTTTCGTGAAATATTTTATGAATGATGCAAGAACATGAGTAAGTGAACTTACGTTTAATTATATTTTGACCTGATTAAATGAAATAAACAAAGGACAATTTCTTTTGCATCGGAAGGCAATTAGGAAATGTTATGGTATACGAGAAATTATTATTGTTCAGGTATGAACAGTCACACCTTTGGAGATCCCGTACGTATCATCTCAGACCGCGGAACAGCTTCTACAGCAGGAGCATTTATGCATTACTGTAAAGAAAGAAGCATACAACATATCTTGATCACAACTGGAGTCCCAAGAGGAAATGGATAAATGGAACGGATCAATAGAAGTATAATCGACATTCTATCAAAGCTTTCAATTAGCGAACCTATGAAATGGTTGAAATTCGTGCCAAAATTTTAACAGGCTCTCAATTCATTAGCCAGCCATAGCACAAAGCGATGCCCATTTGAGCTTATGTTCGGCATCAGAATGAGAAGACATGAAGAACTTAAGTAAGGAGAAATAATAAAAGAGGCAATATTCGATGAGTTTGATGATTACCGCAATGCTATAAGACAAGAAGCCAGAGAAGAAATAACTAAAGTACAAGAAGAAAATCGAAAAGGTTATAATAAAAAGAGGAAAGCTGCAAAGGAATACAAAGTTCATGATCTAGTCGTTATTCGAAGGACACAATTCGGGCCTGGCCTAAAACTCTATCCAAAATATTTAGGATCCTACGAAGTGGTAAAAGTTAAACGAAACGACAGATCTGAAGTTCAAAAAATTGGAGAACATGAAAGACCTGGCATCTGCAGATTTTATGAAGCGCTGGATCGATGGCGATGACAGCGACGGTTATTCGTCTGGGACAGCCGAAATGCAGGATGGCCGATTGTAGGAGAGCCCTACAAGTCTTATAAATATGTGCAACAGTCTTCAACGTATGTATAAAAATGCATCACTAAGCAGTTGGAAAAGAGCCATCGTGCAGTCAAGTAGAGCCAAGTTATTTAAGAATTTAAACGTTTTTTTGAAGATAGTAAAGTAGAGTTCGGAGGGCTTGCAATCCCGTGTTATATTTTCAGTCCTGGAATTTCGGGGATTACATTTTCCAAATCCCGAGATCCCGGGATTGGTACCGGGATTAGGATTGGACGCTGTGTAAGAAAATGAATATCCAATATTCAAACAAACACATTTCACAGAAAAGAATGAATAATTGCTCATATCTTAAAATACAATACTGTTCATTAATTAATTGGTCGATGCATATTTACATTTAGGTATTTATACAGGAATAAAGTAAGAAAGATTATGATTTTCTTACGCGTGCCCAATTTTCAATAAACACATACTAGATATGAAAGAATAGTAATTAAATATATCCGGCATAAATTAAATTATTGGAACATTTTGTTGTGAAATGTTTTTTTTTTATTTTTGTGTAAGAAAATGAATATCCAATATTCAAACAAACACAATTCACAGAAAAGAATGAATAATTGCTCATATCTTAAAATACAATACTGTTCATTAATTAATTGGTCGATGCATATTTACATTTAGGTATTTATACAGGAATAAAGTAAGAAAGATTATGATTTTCTTACGTGTGCCCAATTTGCAATAAACACATACTAGATATGAAAGAATGGTAATTAAATATATCCGGCATAAATTAAATTATTGGAACATTTTGTTGTGAAATGTTTTTTTTTATATATTATTAAGCCAAACTCAGGGGATACCCTATGATACAAAGCACAGCATGGCCAGGAAAGAAATAGGGAAAGGTTTAAGGGAAATGCGGAACGCTGCGGACGGCTGTAACCTTCGAAGATTGTAAGCCTGGCGAAAAACAGAAGATGTTAGACTGTTCCACATTCGTACATTTTGGGATAAGAAAGCATCACGGAATTGTTCTGTACGGCCGAAAATATTTTGAAGGGTGAAAGAATGTGCACCGCTTGCAGCGCGAGTATTACATGCAGGAATTAATCTACAAGGGATTAGGTTAGATATTTTATCGGAACATTGGTCACGCGTGTAGCGGTAAAGGAGCAACAGATATCCAACATTGCGGCGGTGCTCGACCGAGTCGATATGACAAGTTATTGCCAAATCACCAATGAGCTCAAAGGCTCTCTTTTGGAGAACATCCAAGATGTGAGAATTGTATTCCATTTTAGGTCTGATATAGGACTTGTAGAGTGGCTCTACATTTGATGGGCTGAAATATTTCTTACACCTTTATAAAAATCCAAAACAATGCGATGCTTCTTTGGCAACAGGGAAGATCTGATCTGTTTACTGGAAATATATATGCCAGGAATGCTCAGTGACGGTGAATCTAAATTAAATCTCCATCAAATGAAATGCGAGGATAATATCAAGATCGTTATTTAATGTACTAGTCATTCAATCTCGTTTGACACATGCGGCATTGACCTCTGGGGTAAGCAAGATTATAAAAGGAGTAAGCGAAATTAAGGGTAAGGATGGGATTGAAATTAAGGGAAAGCAGATCATTTATGAAAATTAGGAAAATAGACAGAGAGCCCTGCGACACACCGGCATTTATAGGGTGAGGTTCAGATATAACGCCATCTAATACAACATGAAGTAGGTGTTGACCCACCAAACGAAATCTTCAACATCAATGAATTAACCTGAAAGGAAAAAGAAAACTTTCACAAAGAATATAGTTGAAATACATATAAACTTATCTGAACTCCAGTTAATGTTTGATTTTCCTTCCTCATCCCATCCTGGAAGGTGCTCCAGTAGGGGTATCAATCCATCCTGCATATCTTCAACGTTACAAAATCCTAAAACAAAAAGATAATTATGGATAAATATAAATAGAAAGGAATTAGAAAACATGATCACAACAAAGTACTTAACCTCACATTCAAATTGTAAGAAATTATAATTATAATTTGCGTGTGAGGTATTTAATCACAAATAAACACTTAACAACACTTAACTCACCAACAATACGAACAACACACAGATTTATTTAAAATTACACCGAAACTTAGAAATTATTAAAAAAAAAACAAAGCACAATGTCACAATTTAATTTAATTTGACGTCCGTAACTTTATGGTCTCGGTGACACAAGCACATTCTTTTAAGAAAGTTTTATACGCGGAATTTTAAAGAAATTTAATAAAATTTAAATTATCTATATAAACAATACGAGAAAAAGAGACAAAAACAAAGAAACAAGATAAAAAATATTTATTTTAACCGAATTTATACGAACATTAGAGCATGCGCAGTAAATTAGTACTATCATACGCGAATTCGATGTTTTCGATGTTAGTAGCTTGAAATTTCGGTAGAGAAAAACGAGAACTTTTATTAAAATAATGCAAAATTTTATATTATTCGGAGAGTTTCACTCAATATTAATTTAAAGAAAATTATTATTAATGATTTCGCCAATTTTCATCCCTTTTGAAAATAATTTTGTGACAAGTCAACCTATGATTTTTCTTTTCTTCAAATAGAGAATGGAACCAGTGGCACTACGAATATAATGGCGAAACCCACCTCTATAAAAGGCCGATACATTGAGTTGGAAGCTCTCTTCTTTTGAAAAAGGTTCTGGCGAAAAGTTCAAGGTTTAAGGCAGCATTCATTAAGCAGCAATCATCAAAAGGTTGATAATGAGTCAATGAAACAGAGTAACGTTGTCTGAATATGACCTTTGTTTTTTTGTTTTGTGAATATTGAATTAAGTGTGAAACTCAAATTAAGAAAATTATTGAAATTGAATTATAATTATTGAAGTTAAGGATAGTATAATTAGGCAATAAGGATTTGTGAAAAAAATATTAAAAGTGAATTATACATATATATATAACGAAAGTCCACATTCTTTTATTTTTTGTCCTCAAGTTCATAAATTTTTTATTATAGGTTGAAGTATTGGACTTCAAACTAAAAGATTTTATTGAATTAAATATTGGTGGTTCCATCCAGGAATGTGAGACTCGTTAATTTAAATTTAAATTTGTTTAATAAATAATGCACAATTTCGCAAAACTAATTATTGCCAATTATACGTTCCTTTCTCGTGTGACTTGGTTTACGGTATTTTCATTTGGTGCTGGTTACTATTAAAATTGCGGTAGTACACACAATACAATCCATCCACAGTTACAGAAAGGGATTCTATTGCTTTACATAATTTAAATTAATTTAAATTTACAAGGCTTCCAATATGAACGCAATAGAAAACTTACTTGTGAAACAAGTTGTTTTTAAATCCAAGATTACCAAGGCAATCGAAAATGGAAAAAGAACTAAAATAGAAAAAAAGAACTGCAGGATTTTACAAACAAAAATTAATAGATTTACGTCATTTATGGAAGGAATTTGTGGCACAAGATGGGAAAATCAATGAACCAATTATTACTTTAAAGGAAAAATGCGACCATGCATATATAGCTGAAGATCAGTTCGACACAGTGGTGGTAAAATATTCTGAATACATGGGTGAATTAGAAGATGGATTGACAACACTAGCGCCAGAAGATATCACTTCAATATGGCAAGCAACAAATCAAGTTTCGCAACTCCCTAAAATAACTTTACCTCAATTTAATGGAGAATACAATTCTTGGCGATCATTTCATGATTTGTTTACAGCTCTAGTGCATAACAATACAAACCTTCAATCAGTTCAGAAACTTCATTATTTGAAGGGATGCCTCATTGGTGACGCTGAACGAGTATTACGACATACGCCAATCACCAATCAAGATTATGCTTCAGCATGGAATAAACTGAAGCACAGATATGAAAATGCACGAACCTTTGTTAATCAGCAACTAAAGACGTTGATCAATCAACCAAAATTAACCAACGAAAATGGCAAAGGCTTAAAGACATTGGTAGATACCACGCAAGAATACGTGCAACAACTTGAAGCTTTAAAGGTGAATACTGATTCATGGGGTACATTACCGATTTTCTTAATTGTGCAAAAATTGCCTTTTGTAACACTACGTCTGTGCGAAGAAGAATTGGATGAAAGTCAAAATTTACCAGAATTCAAAACACTTCTATCATTTTTAAAGAAAATAGTTCCTGTATTAGAATCAATTAACAATACAATTAGTTTAAAACCAGTGACTCCTTCCATCAAGAAAGAAACGACACAAGCGTACCACATAACAAACAATTCCAATTGTGCTGCATGTAGTAGTAAGCACTATGTGGGAACTTGCAAGGCATTCTTACAACTCGAGGTAATGGCTCGCCGTAACGTAATAAAAACGCAGGCAGATGTCTAAACTGCTTCTCAAGCAAACACGTTAAAAGCAAGTGTCCAAACAAGCAGAGGTGGAAAAATGCAAGGAATTACATCATACGACACTACATATGACTGAGCCGTTTGTAAATTGTTTCCAAGCCAGTGACCCAACTAATTCAACTATTGCTGCCAATTCAAACACAAGTCAAGAAAGCATCATGAGCAAACCTAGAACCTTTTTAACCAGAGAGAAACATAATGCTTTGTTGTCAACGGCGCTGGCATTAGTGCCAGACCCCAATGGTTATTCAACAATAATGCGATGTCTGATGGACTCAGGGTCTCAGACATCATTCATCACAGAGGCAGCCTGCAAAAGGCTTCAAATATGTGGCGTTTAAACATCAATCGAAATATCAGGACTGAATAAAAACCAAACTGCACTCGCTAAAAGCCAGGTCCGACTCCAATTAAGGTCTCTTAAATCAAGCAATGCAGTTGTGGAAACGGACATGCTCGCATTGAAAACGATAACAGATCTATTGCCAGCCAAAACGTACGTCAATAGAAATTGGCAACATCTTCAAAACCTTGAGCTGCATATGGGCGTGCCCTTCGCGAAAGAATTAAACAAGGACCAAAAGAAGCTCCAGTCGCTATCAACACTATGTTTGGGTGGATAATTTTGGGAAATACATCGCCAACACCTTCAACTTCACAAGTGAAGACGTTCGCAGTAACTATCAATCCAGTGGATGATCTGACCCTACAAATTCGGAAATTTTGGGAAACAGAAGACGTTGCTGAAATTAAAATTGAAACTCCCGAAAACCAAAAATGCCAAAGGAACTATGAGGAAACTTATTGCCGACTTCCAAATGGTCAATACCAAGTCAAGCTGCCATTCATCACGGGAGAAGAGCCAGTTATGGGTGAATCATGAAGTCAAGCTTTACGACGTTTTGGATATTTACAAGGACGGCTTGATAAAAATTCGCAATTAAAGGAAGATTATGAAAACTGTTTAGATGAATATTTACAAATGGGACATATGGAAGCATGCAATATGCCTAAACCTACAGAAACCCATTACTACATGCCTCACCACGCAGCCGTTAAGCAGAGTACCACAACTAAACTACGTGTCGTTTTCGATGCCTCAGCGAGAATATTCAATGGAAAGTCATTAAATGAACAATTACTAGCTGGGCCAACATTACAACCAAAACTATTTTCCATCATACTTAACTGGAGACAATACAAGGTCGCAATGACCGCAGACGTTAAATAAATGTATAGAATGATTTGGATGCATCCGGATCATCGTACGTATCAGCACATAATTTGGAGAGACCAAACGACTAAGCAACTGCAAGATTATCAACTTAATACGGTGACATTTGGCACGTCATCAGCACCTTACTTGGCTATACGAACATTACAACAATTAGCCAGAGATGAAGAAGAACGCTGACCATTGGCATCACAATCTGCTTTAAATGAATGTTACGTTGATGATCTATTGATTGGATCTGAGAATGTTCAAGAAGGTCAAGAGTTACAAAGACAACTCATCGAAATGTTTAAACAAGGTGGATTCAAATTGCGAAAGTGGACAAGTAATCGTGCAGAGCTACTTGACCATTTACCAATGGAAGACAGAGAATTAAAGGGCTCACTAAATTTGACAGAAACTGAAGGAATCAAGGCCCTAGGAATCAAATGGTACCCTGGAAAGGACTATTTCACATTCAAAACAAATCATGAACGAAAACATCAAATCAGTGCTAAACGCACTATCCTCTCGGAAATTGCCTCGCTGTACGATCCATTAGGATGGATCTCACCTATTATCATTGTAGCAAAAATTCTTATACAATCATTATGGATTACTGGCTGTTTCTGGGACAGTAAAGTTTCTGACACCATATCTGAGCAATGGTTAACCTTCAAGCGAGATCTGCATGAATTGGAAATGTTAGAAATTCCTAGCTGGATTGGTTTCTCAACTCACCATCAAGTACATCAAATTCATGGATTTTGTGATGCCTCCATTAAGGCATATGCAGCAGTGATCTATTTACGCATCCAAAATGATAAAGGTGCTACCACTTCAGTATTATTGACATCTAAAACTAAGGTAGCTTCAGTTAAACCGGTAACTATACCTCATTTAGAATTAAATGGCGCGTTATTATTGGCCAGGTTACTTAAAACAACAATACATGACATGCAGTTACAAAACACACCAGTCTTTGTATGGACAGATTCCACGATTACCTTGCAATGGATACGCGAACACCCCGGACGTTGGAAGACTTACGTAGCGAACAGAGTAAAAGAAATTCAGGAGACTTTAGCAGCTGATTATTGGCACTATGTCCCAACTAAAGAAAACCCTCCTGACGTGGCATCTCGGGGAATATCCGCTCGTCAACTATTAGACTGCAGTTTATGATGGCATGGCCCAACATGGCTTACAAGAGATCAAAACGCTTGGCCTCGAACTTCAATTCCAAAAGAACGTACTGATTTGGAGATGAAAAGACCAACTGTAACAACTCTGTTTGTTCAAACAGAGAATGAGTTGCTAACGCGATACTCTTCCTATACAAAATTAATAGAATTATCGCTACCATACAACGCTTTGCTCAAAACTGTCGTAATACTAAAGGCAAGGAAACTGGTTTTCTGCCCACCAAGGAATTGAGCACAGCAAACAACACAATTCTGAAAATTGTACAGATATCAACGTTTTCAAAAGATTATGAACAGCTAGAAACAAATAAACCGCTATCACGGAAAAGTAAACTACTAACATTTAACCCATTTATTGATAACGATGGACTCATTCGCGTAGGCGGTAGACTGGAAAATGCTAACATTTCCTATAACAGAAAACACCCAATCATAATCCCACGTGATCATCATATTAGCAAGCTAATAATAGATAAAACTCACAAAGAAACCCTTCATGGCGGCACGAATCTCGTTTTAAGCACAACTCGGAATCAATATTGGATACTGGATGCTAAGCAAATAATCACACATCAGCTACACAAATGCTTAGTGTGTGTTAGACAGCGCCAGGCAGTTTCAAATCAGTTGACGGGCAATCTACCAACTCCTCGAGTCAATATAACTAAGGCATTTACTCATGTTGGTGTCGACTATGCAGGACCAATTAGTCTGATGATGTCAACTCATCGTAATGTCAAGATTTATAAAGGCTACTTTTGTATATTCGTGTGTATGGCAACGAAGGCAATACATATCGAAGCAGTAAATGATTTGACGTCTTCAGCCTTTCTGGCTGCCCTGAAAAGATTTGTATCTAGACGAGGACTCTGCTCTGACCTATATTCCGATTGCGATAGAAATTTTGTAGGAGGCAAAACTATGCTAGACCAAGATCTAAAACGAGCTTTTAGGGAAGCCACCCCAGAGGTTATAAAATATCTAACAAATCTCAGCATAACCTGGCATTTTAATCCCCCTGCTTCACCTCATCATGGATGATTATGGGAGGGTGGTGTCAAATCTATAAAGTATCACTTGTGAAGAGTAATAAGAGTAAGAGAAATAATAAAAGAGGCAATATTCGATGAGTTTGATGATTACCGCAATGCTATAAGACAAGAAGCCAGAGAAGAAATAACTAAAGTACAAGAAGAAAATCGAAAAGGTTATAATAAAAAGAGGAAAGCTGCAAAGGAATACAAAGTTCATGATCTAGTCGTTATTCGAAGGACACAATTCGGGCCTGGCCTAAAACTCTATCCAAAATATTTAGGATCCTACGAAGTGGTAAAAGTTAAACGAAACGACAGATCTGAAGTTCAAAAAATTGGAGAACATGAAAGACCTGGCATCTGCAGATTTTATGAAGCGCTGGATCGATGGCGATGACAGCGACGGTTATTCGTCTGGGACAGCCGAAATGCAGGATGGCCGATTGTAGGAGAGCCCTACAAGTCTTATAAATATGTGCAACAGTCTTCAACGTATGTATAAAAATGCATCACTAAGCAGTTGGAAAAGAGCCATCGTGCAGTCAAGTAGAGCCAAGTTAATTAAAGAATTTAAACGTTTTTTTGAAGATAGTAAAGTAGAGTTCGGAGGGCTTGCATTCCCGTGTTATATTTTCAGTCCTGGAATTTCGGGATTACATTTTCCAAATCCCGAGATCCCGGGATTGGTACCGGGATTAGGATTGGACGCTGTGTAAGAAAATGAATATCCAATATTCAAACAAACACATTTCACAGAAAAGAATGAATAATTGCTCATATCTTAAAATACAATACTGTTCATTAATTAATTGGTCGATGCATATTTACATTTAGGTATTTATACAGGAATAAAGTAAGAAAGATTATGATTTTCTTACGCGTGCCCAATTTTCAATAAACACATACTAGATATGAAAGAATAGTAATTAAATATATCCGGCATAAATTAAATTATTGGAACATTTTGTTGTGAAATGTTTTTTTTTTATTTTTGTGTAAGAAAATGAATATCCAATATTCAAACAAACACAATTCACAGAAAAGAATGAATAATTGCTCATATCTTAAAATACAATACTGTTCATTAATTAATTGGTCGATGCATATTTACATTTAGGTATTTATACAGGAATAAAGTAAGAAAGATTATGATTTTCTTACGTGTGCCCAATTTGCAATAAACACATACTAGATATGAAAGAATGGTAATTAAATATATCCGGCATAAATTAAATTATTGGAACATTTTGTTGTGAAATGTTTTTTTTTATATATTATTAAGCCAAACTCAGGGGATACCCTATGATACAAAGCACAGCATGGCAGGAAAGAAATAGGGAAAGGTTTAAGGGAAATGCGGAACGTGGCGGAGATACCGATGTATGTCACTCTGTAACCTTCGAAGATTGTAAGCCTGGCGAAAAACAGAAGATGTTAGACTGTTCCACATTCGTACATTTTGGGATAAGAAAGCATCACGGAATTGTTCTGTACGGCCGAAAATATTTTGAAGGGTGAAAGAATGTGCACCGCTTGCAGCGCGAGTATTACATGCAGGAATTAATCTACAAGGGATTAGGTTAGATATTTTATCGGAACATTGGTCACGCGTGTAGCGGTAAAGGAGCAACAGATATCCAACATTGCGGCGGTGCTCGACCGAGTCGATATGACAAGTTATTGCCAAATCACCAATGAGCTCAAAGGCTCTCTTTTGGAGAACATCCAAGATGTGAGAATTGTATTCCATTTTAGGTCTGATATAGGACTTGTAGAGTGGCTCTACATTTGATGGGCTGAAATATTTCTTACACCTTTATAAAAATCCAAAACAATGCGATGCTTCTTTGGCAACAGGGAAGATCTGATCTGTTTACTGGAAATATATATGCCAGGAATGCTCAGTGACGGTGAATCTAAATTAAATCTCCATCAAATGAAATGCGAGGATAATATCAAGATCGTTATTTAATGTACTAGTCATTCAATCTCGTTTGACACATGCGGCATTGACCTCTGGGGTAAGCAAGATTATAAAAGGAGTAAGCGAAATTAAGGGTAAGGATGGGATTGAAATTAAGGGAAAGCAGATCATTTATGAAAATTAGGAAAATAGACAGAGAGCCCTGCGACACACCGGCATTTATAGGGTGAGGTTCAGATATAACGCCATCTAATACAACATGAAGTAGGTGTTGACCCACCAAACGAAATCTTCAACATCAATGAATTAACCTGAAAGGAAAAAGAAAACTTTCACAAAGAATATAGTTGAAATACATATAAACTTATCTGAACTCCAGTTAATGTTTGGTTTTCCTTCCTCATCCCATCCTGGAAGGTGCTCCAGTAGGGGTATCAATCCATCCTGCATATCTTCAACGTTACAAAATCCTAAAACAAAAAGATAATTATGGATAAATATAAATAGAAAGGAATTAGAAAACATGATCACAACAAAGTACTTAACCTCACATTCAAATTGTAAGAAATTATAATTATAATTTGCGTGTGAGGTATTTAATCACAAATAAACACTTAACAACACTTAACTCACCAACAATACGAACAACACACAGATTTATTTAAAATTACACCGAAACTTAGAAATTATTAAAAAAAAAAACAAAGCACAATGTCACAATTTAATTTAATTTGACGTCCGTAACTTTTATGGTCTCGGTGACACAAGTACATTCTTTTAAGAAAGTTTTATACGCGGAATTTTAAAGAAATTTAATAAAATTTAAATTATCTATATAAACAATACGAGAAAAAGAGACAAAAACAAAGAAACAAGATAAAAAATATTTATTTTAACCGAATTTATACGAACATTAGAGCATGCGCAGTAAATTAGTACTATCATACGCGAATTCGATGTTTTCGATGTTAGTAGCTTGAAATTTCGGTAGAGAAAAACGAGAACTTTTATTAAAATAATGCAAAATTTTATATTATTCGGAGAGTTTCACTCAATATTAATTTAAAGAAAATTATTATTAATGATTTCGCCAATTTTCATCCCTTTTGAAAATAATTTTGTGACAGAGAATGGAACCAGTGGCACTACGAATATAATGGCGAAACCCACCTCTATAAAAGGCCGATACCTTGAGTTGGAAGCTCTCTTCTTTAGAAAAAGGTTCTGGCGAAAAGTTCAAGGTTTAAGGCAGCATTCATTAAGCAGCAATCATCAAAAGGTTGATAATGAGTCAATGAAACAGAGTAACGTTGTCTGAATATGACCTTTGTTTTTTTTTTTTGTGAATATTGAATTAAGTGTGAAACTCAAATTAAGAAAATTATTGAAATTGAATTATAATTATTGAAGTTAAGGATAGTATAATTAGGCAATAAGGATTTGTGAAAAAAATATTAAAAGTGAATTATACATATATATATAACGAAAGTCCACATTCTTTTATTTTTTGTCCTCAAGTTCATAAATTTTTTATTATAGGTTGAAGTATTGGACTTCAAACTAAAAGATTTTATTGAATTAAATAGTAGGCGAGCAAATAGAAAACTTTCAATCCGTAATAGAACATATCCTTACATATTTCATAAAAAAAATATATAAATTTTCTGAGAATAAAATTCTTAAAAACTTTTGATGAGAAAAAAGTTTCAAAATATAATTCAGACAAATATTGAATCCCGGGATTAGTTATTTCGATCCCGGGATTTCGGGACTTGATTATCGTTTGTTAATATCTTTTTCTATAATTTCTAAATTATATTTAAGTGAACTAAATTATATTATTGTGAACTTTTGAACTGAAATAATATTGCTTTTTTAAAAATAAGACGTCTCGCGTTGCAAATTAAGATACCTCGGATCCTATCACTCCCTTGAAGCCCATATATATATGTATATATATATACGAGCATATGTATATTTCCGTTCTTAGAAATGCACACAAATTATTTCTAAACTCCAATTCCTAGGTTTTTCACAATTCTCGCAGATTTTTGTAAATTATAACTTCTAGATTTTTTACACAAATTTTTATAAATTCCAATTCCTAGGTTTTTCAAAATTCTCGCAGAATTTTAGTAAATTATACTTTTGGACTTGGAGGTTTGGGCTTCATGCCTCAAGGTACCCACAATCGCTTCAAAAGCTCTTTTTTCTTTTTATTGTTTTCTCACTCGGTGAAAAAACGTACGTGAGAAAATGCAAAAGTTTTTGATGCGAACTATATACATCAATGAAAACTGTAATCCGATATGCACTTGTGCGCCCGTCTTGAAATATTTATTTTAAGAGGGCGCGAATAATTGTGATAATTGTATGTATGTATGTACGTACAATTAGATTGGGAAAAATGAGTAATGTAGAGTGGACATTCGGAAAAAAAGTAAGAAGACACTGTATGTAGGTGAGTATGCATACCGTGTGAGTGGAATGTGTGTCTGATAACAAAATGCAATTTATGCTAAATTGAATTTTGTTATGGAACGCATTTCTAAATGCATTTTAAATTTTGATAGAGTTTTTAATATGAAATAATTTTTCATTTTCAGGGTCATTTATGAGGTACATCAATATATTGTATAGGACAATATATTGATGTATGTTGTGATTCGGGTCATTGGGCACATGAGTCACAACACTAGTTCAATATGGGTCAATGATGGTGGAAGTGGTGGTGGTGGCGGTATTGGTAATTTTTGCCTCCTATTATTTGCCTGCGGGGCGGGATAGTTTGTGCTTTACTTGAATCTTTTAATTCTAAATGAACCGCTTGAGAAGCCGTGCATTCTTTGTTTGCTGCCGCCGCTTCTGGTGCATTGGTTAGGGGTTTAACTCTAGCTTTGTGAGCTTCGGAGATCTCTGATTGGAAGTTTTGGAAAATTTGTTTGACTTTGTTTGTCGTTATATTTTCCTGGGCCGGAGTATAAGAACGAGATTTGACATACACCTTGCCTTCGGGAATTATGTTAATCGCAATTTCTACTTTATGTTGTGGTTGCGCTTCTAATTGGGGTTTTGGATTACTGACGATTACTACTTTGGGTGTTTCCACTATGTTTCTCTTTTCCTTGTTTTTTATAGTTTTACAGTTTGAGTATTCCGACTATGCTGAGATATAAATTACAATGCAACTCAGAAATAGGGAGCTTATTTGAACCATTTGTGTTTCATTTCGCTCTTTTCTCTGTTTTTCCAGTGTCCTTATTTGCCCTTCTAGCTGATCTAAAGAGATGCATTTTCATTCAGGATATGATTGGCATCTTCCGCACTTATCATAAGTATATGTTTTTAATGGTTTTGTGGTGGTTATGAAGTTTTCTCAGTTAGATTAGAATCCATGGGATGACGATATTCTGGTTGTGTGATTTTTATATTATGATGGTCTTTATTTTCGAAATATAGAGTCTGATTACCTATTTGGAAATGGCAAGGTTCGGTCAATATTAGTATACCCTTTTTAAAGAGGAAGGGGCTGTGTAAAATTTTTCCGCAGGCAATCTTAATTTTCTGCGTGGTATGAAACGAAAAGAGCCAGGAATTTTTTCTGGTTAATTTTATCAACAATTGGGAGCTTGAGTTTGGGCTTAGTAATCGCAGTTACCTGTTTCGTTGTACGGATTGAATAGAAAGTTTATCGGACATTCGTTAACATAATGCCCTTGAAGAACTGGGTTTAGTAGTGGTCCAATGTAAGTGCTTTCATTAAGGCTATTCGAAAGTTTTTTGTGTCCTGGAAACTCGGATTGTTTGAACATTATGAATTTTTGTCTTGGTATATGACTTGTAATATAAGTGTGTCTTATATCCACATCTACATAATGGTTATTGGGAGTTTGGAAGGGGAGTAAATGGATTTGTTGAATTTTGAAAGGGGGCATATTAAGAATTGGGAAAACAATTCTTATTACCAAAAACTCATTTATCATTCGAGACTTTACCTCCAGCGTTTGAGTTAGGATAGCTAAATCCTGAAATCTGTTGCCTTCTTTCGGATTAGCTTTGTAATAGGTTTCTAATAACGTTGATGGAGATACTAGTACGAGATATACTTGATTATTTTTAAGGGAGGTTAATATTTGAATAAACGTTTCCTCTCTTTATTCTATATCTAACACCTGTAAACTAATCGTAGCTATAACCTCTTGGATACGTTGTCATGCGTTTACTTCTCCATTGACCATGTCAACTAGATCATTCACGGTTTTCGTTAACTATTTTTGATTGGACTCCAGTTGATTAATAGGTTTTCTCAGTTTCTCGAGTGAAGATTTTAACAGGGTTATTTGACTTTTTTCTAGCTTTACAAGCGACTGAGTATCCGTTTCTAAACATGCAATATTGCTATATATTTGTTTCTCATTCGATGCTTCCATTGATCCAAAAAGATAGTGTAGGCCTCTACCTATTCAATCGAGCAGGGATCTTCGATGTCGAATGGTAGCCATTTCCTTGATTGTTTTTGTTCTCTTTTTATGGACCCTATCAAACTACGTATGTACGTGTTTTGTTCTCTACATGCGCTAGTGGTGGCGTTGTGTACTTCGCATAGTCGATTTATGAGGAAACCGGTACATGCTATTAATGTGGCTTCTGCTTCCTAATCGCTAATTTTTATCTGCGTGAACAGGTTCCACGTATCGTGAAATAACAACAGCTATCCAAGTTCTTCGAATATTATGCCCATGTTATTCAGGTTCTGGACCTCGTAGGAGTCCGCCGCGGAGTTGGATATTAATATTAGAATGGACAAAAAGGCACACATGAAGATTATTGCCATACCTGGGGAGAGCACAGTTGGTAAAAATAGTTAATAGGTGTTCTTTGGCTTACTAAATAAAGCTAAAATTGAAATATTTATGAATCACCCTAACTAAACAAAAGGTTGTGTTTGCTCTTGTAAGTTTTGTACAGGTCAACTGGCGTTGTTTTTTTTTTTTTTTTAATTACTACGTCGAATATGTATATATGTATATTGGGTCACTCCATTGCCTTCTTTATTACAGGCCGTGGCGATATAATAATGCAATTTCATTCAATTACATTTCATTTCTTTGTTAGACTTAATAAAAATATCAATTTTACGTTTTTTGATCTCCAATTTGTCTTTCCCAAATTTTGAAAAGTTATTTAGAAGCATACTTGAAAATGTTGAGAATATGATATTATATAACTTGCCAATACAATTGCCGCACACAGCGCAAATATCACAATTAATATTAAAGTTATTTACAAGTAAAGATTCATAAGATAATTTACATAATTATATCTTTATGGTTAGGGGAGATGTAGGTAATGAGGATCACTTATGCGAAATTTAAAATAAAACCAAATCTGTTAATCATCTATTTATTGCTTTGCTCTTATAAAAAACTTTACTTATTTAACTATCAATTGAGATCAACTTTAATCACTTTGGCTTATTAATTTCGGAGCAATAAAGATTTAAAAAAAAGTCAGGTTCGATCACCATTGTCAACATCGGTTGGCAATGGTGATCAGCATGTGCACAATGGTGATCAACACATATCGCACACATAATTACGAGCAGAGTCCCACCCAGTACAGTCAGCATGGGCCTAAGGCCCACAAGAAGTGCACCATACCATATTTTGCCGTCTCGTCCAAATTCGCCACATACAAGACACCAGTTACCTGCGCCTTCTGCATCGTCGTCTTCGTCATCCTGGCATAACTCGTCCGTGTTCACGTCTGAAGTCGAAGTATCATTCGATTCCTGCAGAATTTTCGTCTTAACCTTCTCTAGACTGAAGTGCCAAACCCAATTCCGCCGTTCCGATTCATTTCGATTCGATTCAATTCGATCCGTTACGTGCATGAGCACAATTCCTCCGTTCAAAATTACCATCAGTTTTAAATTTCTCATTGAAATTTTTCCAGCTTTGGTCTTTTCTTTTTACATCCATATAAACTTTGTTGCCTTTGTCATAAAGCTCTTCATATTTTTTAATTTCTTCAATAAAAACTTCTTCATCCATCTTGAGTTATACACAAACATTGTACAGGTAATTTTTCTAGGTTATGTCATCCGTAAGTTCAAATTTGCTCAACTTCTCCGTTTCGATTAGATCCGTTTCGATCCATTTCGGAGTAATGTGTCCAATTGCACGTACATACGTCTCATATAAGCAAATTTTACATTTGTACGTATCGGATCGAAACGGAACAATTGTGTTTCCCACTTGACCTTCTGTAGCTTGCTTTCCTTTCCCACTCCTTTTCCCTTGCCTTTCACAGCTTTAGCCTTCCTTTTGTTTTCTTTTTCGACCAAGGCGTCTTTGATCGGTGTTGAAGTCAAAATCGTTGCATGCTGTTTTTTTCTTCGTTGTCTTGTCTTGAGAACAGGTGCTTTCTTAGGCATCTGGATGAAATTTTGGACTCTTGGCAGGTTCCCAGATGTTGATGGTATTTCGAATTGAGACGATGATGCAGTCGCTGGTTCAGAAATTGTGGGACAAAATGTGGATGTACTTGGAATAGGATTATCTTGTTCTAGTTCAGCAGTAGCTGTTGGAACTGAGAGGGAGTCAACAGCTCCAGCAGGAGTAGATTCTAAAATAGAGTCAGCAGGATCTTGCACTACAACGGGCTCTGATAAAAATAAAATCTTCATCTGAAAAGATATTGTGATTTATAGGAAATATGCCCGTTGCTTTAAATCCCGCTTCGCCCTTGCTCATGGAGGCAACACTTGAAAATGCTTTTTTGACCAAGCAAGCCACATCATAAGGTGTTATTCTTTCTGAAAGTTGACTCTTCATGAAAAAGTCGCATTCTCTTCTATATGCAGCTTTGAATAGTCCAAAAAAGGACACATTGAATGGCTGCATGCGGTGAGAAGTATGAGGTGGTAGGGACAGCATATGGATATAGTTTTTCTTACAATGCTCATGGACAGCCAGAAAAATGTGGCTCGCATGATCATCCAACATTAATAGAACTGGTTCTTCTACAGAAGGTTTGGCATGCTGGGTGAAGTATTTGAGCCATTCAAGGAAAAGTTCTTCATTAATCCATCGATTGTCTGAGCATTTATAAATAGCTCCTGTTGGGCCATCCTTTTCAGTTTTATTAAAAGCTGTAACCCTGTTGATTCTAGTAGCTTCGGCACAGAAATATTATTCCTGGTAATAAATCCATCAAACCAAACTCCACCAGCCAACCTTGAAGACGTGTTAAAATTGTATTTCAGCTTTAGGGCTTCCGCGAATTCGAATGCTGCTCTTTTTATTTGGCTTGGGGTGCACCCGTAGAAAACATTGGCCATTTTCTTGATTATGTCCGCCAATTCTTTTTCCATCTCAGGTGTGAAGACAGTATTATGGCCAAGACGAGGTAACGAACCTCTTCTGAAGACTGGAAAATGGAATGTTCATGGTCTTCGCTGCTTTCCTAATTGAATATTTCTGTTCGTCAATGAACTTTACAGCGTTTTCTAGCTGGTCCATAGACCAGCTAGCTTTATTTGTCTTCCTAGTATGAACTTTCGGCATCTACAAACAAAGACTACATTATTTCATCGAAGTTAGGTAATGTGGGCAATGGGGGTCACTATGTAGGTAATTGCAGTCACCTTACTCCGATTACCTACTTGGGCGAAAAGGAGAAAAACACAATCCTGACGAGAAAGATGAAGATATAATAACAATCTGCGTTTTAAATCGCAATCTAAAATGTTACGATTATTACATATCAGAAGAACAGATATGAAGATTTAGTAATTTAAGCCTTACCATCGAATTTATCTACTCGAAAAATTAGATCAGAAGGGCGCGAAATCTTCACACATCTGTTTCTCTCCAGCACGTTCCGCGAACTGGCTGAGGCACCGTCCGTGCACGGGAATGACGCAAAGCTAGCGCGTGGGCATATTGGCATCACTTGCTCGCGTTAGGTTTTTGTTATTTTGTGGTGATCACCATTGCCAACTGACAAAAATTCGTGTTTTTTATAAGATATAATTTTGTCAAAAATAGCATTCATATGGTATAAAATATCTATAACTTCCTCGGTAGGTACTATAAGGCCTCCTCTTTACAGTAAATCAAAATAATCATCTTGCATTGCACCTCCTTTACTTGAAACAAAAATGGCTCTGCTATTCTCACAATCAATTTTTCTTGCAATTGAATAGGCAGCGTAGACTGAAACATGTGCGTTAGCTGATGCATCAACGTAGTATTCACTCAAATAGTTTGTAGACAAAATTTCTTGAAAGTTCTCAATATATCCCTTTTCCCAAATAAATAGTACATCATCTCGTTTTAAATCGCTCTTTTTATATGGAGTTATTTTTAGAAGATTTCTTATTCTTAGCTTCTTCTCATACTCGGCAACTTCTTGATATGAAACGTAATAATTGTAACCGGATAATTTTCTCTATTGACCGAATCTTCGCTCCAATTTATCGGTCTGGAATTTTCCTGGAAGAAAGTACTTAATTTCATAATATATGAATGAGTCTTCTATCAATTGAATTAATACCGTTGTAGTTTGAATAATCGCCGCTGAAGTGTCTTTAGTTAAACCGTCATTTGTATTTTCTACTACCCAAATTAGAAAATCGCGTAAGAATTTGACACTATCATCTTCTACTCCATATATGGGCGCCATTGTCTTATCTCTCTTAATATACCCTTTTAATAACGACTTGTTATTCACAATATTCGACCATCTCGCGGATTAAGAGCAAATCGGTTTTCGGTGTACTGCCACCTTAACTCAAAAAATCCGGCAATTCTTGCGCTAAGTGAAACCAAGGTCGTTTCTGATGCTGATATTAATCAGTATCACGTCCCTGGTTATAGCTTCGTGCCTCTTTTTTCTCAGCATAGAGGGATCGCAGTATATATTCGGAATGATGTGGCCTTTACTATTCTTCAAGATTTTCCTTCTGCTAATCCAGAGTTTAATTATATCTGGATTAGGTTCAAACTTCACAAGCACATCATTTACTTCTGTTTCCTTTATCGCAGCCCAAATATGTCTGATGACGACACGGTATCCGTATTTGACAATATCTCCAACAATAGTGATCATTTGCTTTCTGTTTCCCCCTCTTCCGAAATCGTCCTGGCAGGCGATTTTAATGTTCATAATATACCGTGGCTCAGACATTCTTCTACCACAAGTCCTGCGGGCCGTTTCGTTGAACTCTTCTGTGAATCATTTAATTTGCAACAGCTAGTGGATGCACCAACGCGAATTCCTGATGCAGCTGGAGATAAAGCTAATTTACTCGACTTGTTTCTAACATCTCATCCTGACAAATATTCCATTTCAGTCGGTTCCCCTCTTGGAAATTCAGACCATTGTTTAATCACGGCTCAATTTACCACCTCAAACCTGTGCCGACCAACTGCTCCACCTACAAGTAGGCTTCTTTAGCACTATAAGAATGCTGATTGGGAAAGTCTCAATAAGTATCTTAAAGAAATTGATTGGTCGGTCTGTTTTGCTTCGAGGGATGTTGATGAATGCACAATACAATTTAGTAACATACTAAATCTTGGCATGCGTGAATACATTCCGTATTCTTACAGCAGGTCTCAACAGCAGCATGATCGCTCCTGGTTTAACGATAAGTGCAACCAAGCTATAAAAGCGAAAGAGTCTGCTTTTCGCGCCTATCAATTGCATCCATGTCCGGAAATGAAACAAGTCTACAAGACTGCACGGAACACCTGCAAGTCCATTATCCAGAGAGAAAAATTTCTTTTGGACCAGAATATTACACAAAGAATCTTGACAAGCCGCAAAGGTAGCAAAGGTTTCTGGTCCCTGGTCAAAACCATCAGGAACAATTTCACCAGTTCTTCTATACCTTCACTACTTAATAATGGTGAAGTGATTGTTGACTCCCTGGATAAAGCTAAAATTTTAGCTGCTAGATTCGCTTCAAATTCTCGTCTTCCACCAACTTCACAAACATCTGTTTTGCATCGCCCGTGTGAATGTGTACAAGAGCCAATACACGTTCGTACGAGGGATGTGTTCAGGGTCCTTAAGGGGATCAACGTCTCCAAAGCCGCAGCTCCTGATGGTTTTTCGCCCCTGTTAATTAAAAGCTGCACCTCATCCTTGTCTAAACCTCTGCGCAAACTCTTATACTTGTCTTATTTGACAGGAAAATTTCCAACTGCTTGGAAGCTTGCTCACGTTCAGCCTATTCCTAAGAAAGGTGAGGGTAACGATCCCTCAAATTATCGACCAATTGCCATCACTTCGATTCTTTCAAACGTTTTTGAATCTATCATTAACTCAGAATTAATGAAGTATCTAGAAACTAGCCATCTCATCAACGATCGCCAATATGGCTTCCAAGCTGGACGCTCATCTGGAGACATGCTGACCTTTCTTACGGAACGTTGGAACCGTAGTCTTCACAATTTTGGTGAGTCTAAAATCGTTGCCCTAGATATTTCAAAAGCCTTTGATAGAGTCTGGCATCCAGCCCTTTTAGCCAAACTCGAAGCACTTGGTCTCGCCTCTCCTCTTGTATTATGGATTGAAAGTTTCCTATCTAGTCGCCAAATACGTGTTGTATTAGATGGCGTTACGTCTGAACCGCATCCCATAAATGCCGGTGTACCTCAAGGCTCTGTTATTTCTCCAACTCCCTTTTTAATTTTCATTAATGATCTGCTTTCCCTTACTTCCAATCCCATCCATAGTTTCGCAGATGACAGTACTCTTGATTTCGCTTACTCCTTTGACACTCTTGCGGAATCCAGGGGGAATGCTGCATGTGTTAAACGAGATTGCATGACTAGATCATTGAATAACGATCTTGCCAATATCCTCACGTGGGGCAAAGCGAATCGCGTCGAATTCAATGCATCAAAGTCCCAAAGCTGTCTTATCTCATTAAAACTAGATCATAACTCAACCACACCCGTTTCTTTTCATGGAGCATTCATTTCTGATTCACCGTCACTAAGCATTCTTGGCATTAATATTTCCAATAAGTTAAACTGGACAGATCACATCTTCTCTGTTGCCAAAGAAGCATCGAAATGTCTTGGATTTCTGAAAAGGTGTAAGAAATATTTCAGCCCGTCAAATCTAGCGCTCCTCTACAAGTCCTACATTAGACCTAGAATGGAATACAACTCCCATATATGGGCCGGGGCGGGTCGCACAGCTTTAGCTTCATTGGATATTGTCCAAAAGAGAGCCTTCAAGCTCATTGGCGATTTGGCAATAACTTGTCATATCGACTCACTCGAGCACCGCCGCAATGTTGGATGCCTTTCGCTCCTTTATCGCTATATGCATGGTCAATGTTCTGATGAAATATCTAGTCTAATCCCTTGTAGAATGATTCCTGCACGCAATACTCGAGCTGCAAACCGCGCACATCCTTTAACCCTTCAAATTACTTTCGGTCGTACAGTAAAACTCCGAGATGCTTTTTTATCCCGAACAGTGCGAATGTGGAACAGCTTACCATCTTCTGTTTTTCCTCCGGCATACAATCTGCGGAAGTTTAAGGGCGACATACATCGGCACCTCCGCCACTTTCCTCATATCCCCTAATCCTTTCCCTATCTCCTTCCTGCCATGCTGTGCTTTGCATCATAGGGTATCCCCTGAGCTTGGCTTAATAATTTAAAAAAAAAATCTTTGGATTATAATTAAAGAATCTTTAGTCCCTTCATATTCCTTTTTAAGGGATGTAGAAGCAGCATTTAAGGTTGCAAAACATTTACTACTGCCTGAACATTTTGTCGTTCTGTATTGGAGGGATACATGGATTTTTTATTTAATCTGCAAGCCTGCTTTATTGTTAAGTTTTTTTCATTAATGTATAATGCTCGAATATGTGAGAAACAAGCCTTTTTTATTGTTGTGCAATCAAAGCTTGGATATGTAAAAGTTTTCGCTATATCTTTTCTGTTTATATGTTTTCTGTTTATTCCGAATATTTTTGAAAATATGTACGGTATCAAAAAGAAGATGTATTTCTGAAGAGCTGCTGTCTGGGTTTGCAAATTTATAACTTTTATCGAGTGCAAAACAAGAAAACATATTTTGATTAATTCTGTTGTTATCTGTTATAAGTAGTATAACCTGTAAACCACAACTTTGAACCAAGGATATTATTTGTTTCGCGTATTCAAATAAATTTTCCCTGTAGGTTTATTAACTGGTATTAACGCGACTATTTCATTCATTTTACCAAACGCTGAAGACATCATGAAAATCAGTATAGTCTTGGAAACGTCCTCGACATTGTTCGCATAGCCACATATAGATTTTGATTTATATGTTACTTGGCACTTGATACATATTTCGTCAATTTGCAGATTAACTTTCTTTTCGAGAAAACTTCAATTTTGTACAACTTCTAATGCTTGCTATTTTTATTGTTAATAGGTTCAATGTTTTGTAAACTTGATATTTTCTGTAAAGTTCTTTTATGCGGAAAAATTAAGATATTCATTTCACATATTATTTCATATGTAACAGGAGATTGTATGTAAATTATAAACGCCGTTAAGATGGTCTCAGGAGAATACAGTTTCTTTTTAGACTGTATCAGCTTTAGTTGGTCATATATGAAAATAATATTATTTTTATACTTTTGATCGGGATCTTCAAATTCTAAAAAATCAGTAGCCTTTTGTAAATGCTTTTTACATACTTCGAGATGGTTATTAAAGCTTCAAAATCTGCTTTTACGAATTTATCCAACATTTTTTGAATTTGGGACCAATAAATTATGTTTGAATCTACATCGATCTTATGTGTTACGTCTACAGAATTACAGAAAAATGCCACCTTAAAATCAGAATCTATAGCAACATATTTAACAATTTTTAATTCATTTGATGCTGAATTAACAATATAGATAAAAACTTTACTTTCACAAACTTTGCTATCAAAACTCTCTAAATTTAAATTTTTTTTTTAAATTATTAAAAAAATCGTTATATGAGCTAATTCTGTCCTTTTGAATTTCTGCAATTTCATGTTGAACTTTTATATGCAACAATCTATTTTCTCCAATACGTTTTCTTACAGATGGATCAGAGCGTTTTTTTATTAGAGTTTTTGAAAGATATGACGGAAACCCCGGGAAAATACTGGGCACTGCTTCTTCTAACAACTGAGGATCTTTTATGGGAACACTCAAAGCTCCGCGTGGATTGTCTACTTTAATATGGGTTGCATGAAAATGCTTTATGCAAACTACACTCTTATTATTTACATTCACTTTCACAGGAATAACCTTAATCCATTTATCCCGATTGTCTTCACTTTTTGGAAAAGTGAAAACTGATACAGAGCCTTCGGTTTTAATAGAATTTTTATAATTCGAAGTGCAACCCCGAATGCAACATGCACTGGGCATTTTTTAGAAAAATTTTCTAACAGCTTATAGATGAAATTCTTTTTCTTGACCTAAAAATGAAATGACTACCTTGAAGTACTTCTAAGGTAAGAAAACGTTCACTTACCAAAATCAACAATATCATTAATCCGTTTCCGCTTATTCAACTCTGACAAAATCAAAAAACTTAACCTGCATACAGCATAATAAAACATTCACCACAAGCTAGGCTAGGCCTGTTTTGATTTGAATTGTAAAGTGCTATGAAATTAAGCATAATAAAAATAAATAAACCCTTCGAATTACAGCGAAAGCTTTATTCTCTTTCTCTTTTCTAAACAAGTTTTCAAAATTAGAGAATGACAAATTGGAAGAAACGTAAAATTGATATTTTTATTAAGTCTAACAAACAAATGAAATGTAATTGAATGAAATTGCATTATTATATTAAATTCCTAAGTTTTATTATTATGCATTTGATGTTGTCATTCATTAGAAAACCATATTCATGTTTTGCAGGGGAAATAGACTTCAAGTTTAAAAACTAACTTTCGCCTTGAGCGAAAGTTTTACTCTCATTTCACAGCGAATTAGGAAGAGTTTAGCAAATTGCAAAAACACTTCGTAATTTTGACATTTTGACCTATAAATAGGTGTTAGAATTATCGTCACCAGAAGCGTTGTTTATTTTACATAAATTTTTAAACATGAAACGTGTTTGTTTTTCCATAATGCGCAAATTTCAATAAGCTTTCAAACAGCACGTTTCTCATACATATTCAGGTAGAGAAAAGTTTTAGCGCCACGGGCTGCAATAAAGAAGGCAATGGTCACGCCAATTCAGGCAAGCTCATTCGTTACTTGTTATGGCAATTGCGGCAATACCTTGCAATTCCGTTTATTTTTACAATTTTGCCATGACCTGCATTTTGTGTCTTTATGATTGGCTTTCGAAATTATGTGGTTGACCGGAATTATATGGGGATTCACAAGATAAGCAGTTTTTATGTATAAATATCGTGTAACACGATTCAGTGTCTTGCATTGACTCGAGTAATTTTTTCGAGTGGCTTATCTGTTTTATTCTGGAGATATGGCTAGTGAAATCAGTGTACCTTTTGATAAATTGATGGCAAAGGCCCCGTCGGTTACCTGCCCAGAAAGGAATGTAGGCAAACTAACCTTTTATCCAGTGGACAGGCCGGTTGATCCCTACATACAGAAGGCTTTACCTGGAATCTTACAAGAAGCACTGAACTATATCCCTGGACCGAGGAGGCTAACGCTCGAGGAATACCAGATAAATGTGGGGAAGAATTGCGAAAACCAGCCAGACAGTGCAAAAATCCCCAAGCCGACCAGAGGAGGTAGGTGTGTTCGGTTAGACCGGGACTTACACTATTTTAGGTTGAGGGCTAGTCTAGCCATAACAACAGCGAAGCGATTGAAATACGAAGGACTGGACAAGGATAAACTAAAGGAGATCAATTCCTTCAAGAGGAAGAAATCTATTAATAATGACATTTGTAACCGGTCTTTTGTTAAAAAAAATAAGAATAAAAAGAAATTATTCAATAAAACATATTGTTATTCGTCGCTCTCTTTACTTTTATATTTTTTATTTATTTTTTGATCAGCTATGTCGCGTGGATCAGATAACTTTACCTTAACGGTTACGGGATGGAGTATTTGCTTATTTTAACTGGATGTTTTCATTTTTTTTATTTTTTTCAGGGGAACCAGAAAAGTGATATTAACCGTTTGATTTGGATGTTAGTAGTATTTTTAGATGGTAATGTTGACGTAATAGTCGTGCCATGTCTGGGGAAATATATGTATATATTGTTTTTTTTTAATTGCGAACTTTAATCACGTGATATGATCCCAGCCACGCTTGGGAGAGTTGTGCGTTTTTCAGTAATGCTTTATCTCCGACATTAAAAGTTAGTGACCGCGAATGCTTATCATAATGAAGTCTTGACTTGTCCTTACTGTTAAGTAAATTTTTCCGGGCGATAGCATACGCGTTTTGTAATTTGTACCTACGATTATGGTAGTAACTTTCTTGATTGTAAATGGGCTCTGGCCCTCTTTTTTACATTTACGGGTACATCTGCTGTAAATCCAAACAGGCAGTTTATTGGAGTGAGCTTAGTACCTTCATGTGGGATATTATTATATTAAAAAGGCGCGGTTGTAAGTAATAGATCCAAAGCCTTTGTACTTTCGGATACAATAGCTCTTAAATGCTCCACTCGCGGTCTGTGGGTTCGCTCAAGTGCGCTTTTTGATTGTGGATGATAAGCGGACGTCTGCAGCTTTTTAATTTTTAGGAGCCTAGAAACTTGTTTGAAGAGATCACTTAAGAAGTTCGAGGCTTGATCAGTTACTACCTTTTTAGGAATGTGGTAACGACTGATTATCTCGTCGAAAAATATACCTGCTACCGTTTCGGCTTCGCCATTCGGCATGGGGTAACAATCTACGAATTGCGTTAGATTGTCTTGGAAAGTCAAAATATATTTGTTTCCTGAGTGTGTTTCCTCAAGAGGACCTACGATGTTCAGATATAATTTCTCGTATGGCATAAGGGCAGTATCGATGATGACAATTGGCATACGATACTCCGGGCTTGCCCTCATTTCTTGACAATTCTGAGCATGTCTTTTCATTTATATTTTCTCTTTAGCTTTTTATAAGTTTTTATTACACCTTGGTGACCACCGAATACAGGGTCATGGTAGTCCTTTAAAATTATTTGGATTTCCTCCGGGTCTGTGATAGTTTCCGGTAATTTATTCTGGAAATCTATAAGAATATTGTTTGCAGGTAGTTTGCTATGTTCTGGCGCAATATTTTCAGATTGACTGTTCTCAGTTGAGCCAAATTCAACTGAGTTTTTAGGAAGTTCTGTGAATGCTGAGCATGTCTTTTCATTTATATTTTCTTTATAGCTTTTTATAAGTTTTTATTACGCCTTGTGACCACCGAATGCAGAGTCATGGTAGTCCTTTAAAATTATTTGAATTTCCTCCGTGTCTGTAATAGTTTCCGGTAATTTATTCTGGAAATCTATAAGAATATTCTTTGCAGGTAGATTCCTCTGTTCTGTTGCAATGTTTTCAGATTAGCTGTTCTCAGTTGATCCAATTTCAACTGAGTCTTTTAGGGAGAACTGTGAATGTTTTTGAATTTTATGGGGAGTTTTTTGAGTTACGTCTTTCATATTTGACGTCCTTGTTTGAGCTCTTCTAACAACATGGCAATGTGCTTATTTAGACTTTGATGGTGGCAGAGAACCAGAATCGTTTTCGTCTATGTCGGAATCGGCTCGGTGATGTACCTGAGCTTTTACAATGAACGAACTGGGGCTTGCTTGGTTTAGTTGGTCAGGTATTCGACTAAGCGCGGCTGGATTAGTGTTATATTTTTCAGGCTTATATTCAATGTTTTAGCGAAATTCGGAGAGTTTTTGGTGTAACCTGACTAATCTCGAAGTTGGATCTTTCGCATGGAATACGCCTATAAGGGGCCTGTGGTCTGTGTAGACCGTAAAATTTCTGCCCTGTAAATAACACCTGAAGTTCCTGGCGGCTCATAGAATAGTCATTAACTATTTCGTTGTTGAGGAGTATTTTTGTTCCGCCTTATTCAATTTTCTACTTGCATACGTTATTGGCGTGTCTTTGCCTACTTACCCTTGGGATAAGACAGCTCCCAATGCCTGGTTGCTAGCATCTGTTGTCAAATTAAACGGCTTAGTAAAACCAGTATGTAAGAGAAGGGGAGGATTTACAAGCGACTTTTAATTTCCTCGATAAGTTTGTTAAGGGTCTGACTATTTTTGAAAAATTCGGAATGAACTTGCGGTAGTAGTTAGCCAACCCAAGCATTGATTTAGTTTGTCTAACAGTTCGGGGTTGAGGAATATTTCGGACACAACTCGTTTTACTGCGATCTGGAAGTACCCCTTCGTTTGAACATTTGTGTCCGAGGTAAATTACTCCTATGCGATAGAATTGACACGTTTCCGGTTGTAATTTAAGATTATGGGCTCTTAGTCTGTCGAATACTCTCAGCCCAAATATCATTCTCTTAAATTCATAGTGCCCGTAAGCAGTATTGAACGCAGTTTTGGCTCTATCCCTTGGATCAACAAGTACTTGATGATATTTGCTTGCCAGATCAAGCGTAGTGAAATATCGCGAATGCCCAAGTTGATCCAGTATATCCTCTTTCCGGGGTAATGGAAAAACTTCCCCTATAGATTTCTCGTTAATTTAACAAAAATCTACTACTACTTGCCGACCTTTATTGCCATCAGGTTCAGCTTTCTTGGATACTACAAGCAATAGAGACGGGCTTTTACTTATTTGGATTATGTCATTCTCCAATATTTCATTTATTTGTTCATTTATGACTGCCCGATGCATTTTTGGGAGTGTATAAATTTCTGATTTATGGGGGGTTGATTTAGTGCTATGGGTGTGGTATGTTTTATTGCATTCGTGCACGTTAGTTTATCTCCCTTTAGGTAGAAAAGGTCACTGTACTTATAGCATAGCTCGAAAATTGATTTTTCTTCTCCTTGATTTAAATTTTTATCCAACAGTAATTCTTTACGTAAAGCCACTAGTCTATCTTGACTGTAATTTGAAATGTGGTTTACTTTGAACTTTCATCACTTTTGGCGTTGTATGCTTTTTATGTTCACAGAAGGTGGACCTCCTTATTTCTGAAAACTTTGGGAATTTATTTTAAGAATCCAAACTAACGCTCTACTGACGGAGCCGTGGTCTTAATTACTCTAAGCTATAAATTCGTATTAAAATAAAATTGTGTTTATCCTCAGATATTCAGATACCTATATTTACTGTAGCATAGAACGTTTTCCCGACGGCTATGTTCGCTATAAACAAGCATAGACATAACACCGCAGCTCTTGTTACAAAAAATCTTTCCCAGGATTTGCGTGAGTGGCCGCACAGAAATTGCCGCCAGCGATCAGTAGGCTGGGAGGAGTCCTTGCTACATACCACAGACGGACAGACGGACAAAAGAATATAGCTTCTCCGATAACCTGAAAGCTGCAAAATAAATGAGTAAAAGAAAGTTGGCAACGCCGTACATTTTGTCGTCCACTCGGCGGATTTTCAGCGCTGGAGACAGAAGGAATTGAGGGGGAAAGCGAGAGGGAGATAGTTCGGGCCCAGTCGCCTCCATTCACCCTTGCTAATCCCGCAAATCCTTGTTATTGCTTAGCTCCATGTGTGCGCGTTACGGGGCGATGTTCTTAGCTGATTTTTCACCCTTCACCCTCCATTGGCGGAAATTAGTTACTCACTATTGCACAACCCTCTTCCTTTCTTTCCTGGAACATGACCAACAACAACAAAATTCTAGGAAGCGAACGGCACGCTGACACTACGTTTCGAGGGACATAACATAATTTGGGTATATATATCACAAATAAATTTAAGTATATTTCCTTTTCCTCCTACTTACGTTCTAATGCCCTTCGTCGTTCATCTCTTTACAAACCCAGATACCCGGATATATATGTTACAGTCAAAACACGAAATTCATCAAAACCCGATTTTGCTAGGAAATCCTAATTCTAACAAAGCGCTCTCGGTAATTCTAGTTTAAACTAATATAACACAGTTAAGACTTTGCTAAAAATTATAATATTATTATTGATTATGTGTTTGGAGTACGGATTTCTGTCTCTCTATTTTTTCGTTTTCAAACTTTTTTTCTCTTTATCTGTGACATAAGGTTTTTAACAATCCATTTAAGTAAACTTGACATACCAATTTTTAGGTAAATCACTTACATTAATATGAATTTGTTTGCATAATTAACTTTTTTGATTTGTATCTTTGTTAGACTTGATAATGGTCTAAACCAAAGACCGAAATATCGGATTATTTTCTGGAAAATAAACAATGTCTTAAAAAACCATATAATTTTTTCTTAAAATAAACTGGATCACCGGGTCGTATAACCCCATACACTCCATATCTAAAAGGAATCTAAGGCCCACAATACAATTTTTCTCATAACACAGTTAAATCTAGAACTAACAGAATGCAGTTAATACTACTAGTATTAACTGAAGAATATTTAGTTAATTCTGGTTGTTGCTGACTTCTCGCGTAGCTTGTAGTTAAATCTCGAACTGATTGCTTGCTATTAGTAAATTCGCGTTACAATTGAAATCTCTCATGATTAAACCTACGTGATTATTAAGGATGTGGATATTTATACATACATTATGTATACGCAATAGGTGAAGTGGGAGGGGCGTACAGATCAGTGACAGACACACCCGCGCACCCCTCGCACACATACACGCAGCCACACACATACACACACACAGATCTCTCTCACTCACCCACACGGCACAACCCCGTGCCCTTACATACACACACACCCAAATTAGCGCGCGCGCGCACACACACGCCCACACTGCCCGAACACACAGCCACACATCGTGGTAGAGTGAGCGCGGGTGCTGGTGTGTGCGCGCTAATTTCTGCAGACTTGATTCGCTTTTTATTCCAGGGAAACACACTGATCACAAGTAAAAATTCTAACGATGTCTTTGCATACGCAGAGTCCTTTATCAGGTTTCTTAGTGAACAGCACTATAAAATCTTCTTTAGTGCGTGCATTGATCAACTAAAGAGAAACCCAATCACAATCAAGTCAATTATCCCAGACTCTATATCAGTGCGGGTTTATATCATCGAGGACTTGGACAAATCCTAATTGGAGCTTCTGCGTAAAGCCCTTTCTGTTAATGGTAACAACTTCTTAACTGGCGTTGCCACTATTACCAGGAAAATTTTTATTAAGCGTCAATCCCCTAAATATTCTGCTGATACACTGTGCAAAAGATTTTCCTCTGACGTAGCTGAGCAATTATTCCGCTTAGTTACGCCAGACAGTCACTAAAAACATCACATTATACCTCCCCGTTTAGCTCTCCAGGATAATTTCAATGTTTTTTTTTACGGACCACCCTGAAAAGTTTTGCAGACATCTAACATGCCGCGTTGCTAAGCTGTGTCAGCGCCCTCCTGATCTGCGAAACGTGGGCTAAACTCACTTAGGTCTGTAACGCTATACCATTCCATTGACGATAGCTGGGAGATCCAGGTGGTGTACAGAGTATTTGCTGACGCAATTGCACTTTATGCAGTGTATCGGCGGGACGCCACGTGTAAAGTTGCTTCTGCTCTTCCAGTCAATTCCTTTAGCCTAATGGTTTTGTTTGATTCTTCAATGATACCGGAAAGAAAGAAACAGTTTATATTACTCCACAGATATAAGTGGTAGAGCTTGACAACGCTTCTATACACTTATATCTTGACCAGCTGAGAGCTGCAAAGCTCAAAGTTTGGTTTTGACTAAGCGAAAGTGTATGCCAGAGCTGTGGCCAGGTCTATCTTCGATGCCTTGCTTGGTTAGATCTAAATCGCTCTATGCGAACTAGGCAAAAGGGCTGAGAGCTAGAGAGCTCAATTACCTTTCGGACAATCCATTGCGGGCTAAGGGGAGCTCTCTTATAGAATGATCAGTACGGTTTGGAGTTTAAAATAACTCTGATTTATTCAATAATTTACAACCTTTTTATAAACTAGGTAAATCGCTTACTTCATCAATATTGCAAAAAAGCATTCAGAATTTAAAATTAAATTTACACCGATCGATCACCTGGAAGCGGTTAATGCACAAATACACAAAGCTTCGAGTAAGCTTTTCGCTATACTCAAAGTTCACAAGGCATTATGCTTTACGTTTATTAACATCTTTACCTATGAGTTCATTCGCATGGCTAGCATGCTTAAATTGTCATTTTTACTTTCTCTTCATTTTCTTTTTGTTTACAATTTTTCTACTGCAGTTTCATTCATGCAGTGAATGTTTCATTCATGGTAAACCTGCAAATTTTTTTTTTTTGTAACTTAATGCTTTGCTATCGCATATTGCCGTTTTTGTCCACGCTTTGTTGTGCGCATATATGTGTGTTGAGGGTCACTTAACTTGTGCTCTACACACGTTTTAGGATAATCTACCCTTCGCTATCAATTTGGCACTGGATATTATGCTTGGAAAATCTCTGGGGGTGTTTATGGGAGGGGATTTCAACATCAATATGAATGTAGACTCCACACTCAAGATAAATTTTGAGGACTAGCTGGCTGAACTTAGGCTTGAACGAATCAATTATGAGCCAACAAGACATGGACTGGCCTCTGCGACAACGCTTGACTTTATGGTCTCATTTTCAGACCTCCCCTTGTTGTTTTCTTGGCAGTGCCCAGTGGTTTCCTACCATGAAATGATGTTCGCTGCGTTTGACTTTCAATGCTCTCCCCCTAATAGATGGCATTCCTTTCGTAATTGTTCGGAAATTTACCTCGAGTCGCTGGCTACGGACATGGAGGGAATGAACTGGAGTGACATTTATAATAGTGTGGACACAGAATCGGCGGCTTTAAGCTTCTCGAAAACAATCAGGGCACTCTATCATAGGCACGTGCTCACACAGCTATTAAGGATGCTATTATTACTATGCTCAGGAAACCTGTCATGGCGCTTATGTGTGAACTCTGGGATATCGCGTATGCAAGATTCAAAAGATCCAAATCTCCGACGAGCTACTCAGAGTATTATAACTTAAGGAGGAAGTGTGAATACACCATTAGAGCTACGACTAGAGACAACATATTGCAGAGGTTCGACGCGGCTCTAAATTGGAAAAGGGTCAGGGGATCGGTATTGCCTCCAAATATGCAACCATGCAGACATTAATCGAGATGAATCCGCCGACTTTCTAGTCACTAGCACCCCTGCAATTCGCAAAGCCTATTTGACTGCCGAGCAATCTGAAACTCTCACCCCTGCAGCCATGCCATTGGCAAACGTCTCACGGAACTCACCCTTCCCTTCACCTGGATTATCTTCCTCGGAATATCCTAGTGCCAATAGGGCAACGGGAGGGAACTCTGATGGCTTTGCCTTCAGAAGCTGCAATGAAATGGAAGTTGCAGAAGAATTTAATTAAACAAAGTCCAACGCTATTGGCAGTGATAAGATCCCCGTTAGGTTTCTTAAAGTCATTCTGCCGCACGCTCTGCCTGTAATTACATACCTAGTCAATAGAATTATTATGAGCTCCGCATTCCCTAACAGCTGGAAGACAGGTCTTGTAACGCCTATCCCGAAACCAGTCATGCCAGCTTCTCCCAAGGACTGGAGGCCAATTATTATACTGCCGGCAATCCCCAAAGTCTTTGAGATACTGGTCAGGGCCAATTTTTTTAGTATGTCAAGCAATGTGAGTTGCTTTCGGGTTTTCAGTCTGGTTTCAGGCGGAATCACTCCACAAGTACTGCGCTGGTTAAGGAATAAGGAAGGAAGGAATTAGTGGTTGGTGCATAGACAATGAACTTGCATTCAATCCTTCTAAAACCAAGGCCATCTTATATTCTTCTAACGGTGGAAGGCAGTTAGCACTATAGACACTCCCGCCAGTTCTTCTTCAGGACGAAACTATTTCGTTAGAATTTCCTCATGTCAAAAACTTGGGCTTACTTATAGACACGGGTCTCAACTGGCAAGCTCATTTCAATCTCACATGATCTAGAGTCTACTTCGGCGTGTGATCTCTGTATGCTGTGTCGCACCACCTGCTTCCTCGGGTTAGATTGCAACTAGTGGCAGCACTTTTTCTCCCCTTATTCTTTTATAGGGGTGTAGCAGTGTTGCCACTGAAATGCACATCATTAGTAAAACTTGAACGTGCAATAATGGCATGACTGCGATATGATTTCCGACTGGGGCGACATTGCCACCCCTCTCCACTCGCTACTCTCTTACTCCCGGGACAATTACACAAGATCTACATGCATGAAAATATGACATGGAGTAGCCATATCAGTTGCAGTTCGGTTCTGCCCAGATTCAGAGCTCATTTTGGAGGTAGAAGTATATACCAAGTTGGGCAATTTAATAATAATAATAATAATTTCAATTTAATAATAGATATTATTCTTTTAAAAACGGGTTGCCTATGGGCTCTCCACTTTCTCCTTTATTAGCAGAAATATAAATGGATAGCTTGGAGAAGCAGATAATAGAAAGTGATACAATCTTTAAAGGAAAAATAGAATTTTGGCGCAGGTATGTGGATGACATATTTTGTGTATGGAAAGGCTCAGACAGCGAATTATATAACTTTTTAGAATGGATTAACCAAATTGATGACAAAATAAATTTCACGATTGAAGTAGAAAAGGACAAGACTATTAACTTTTTGGATCTTAAAATATCTCATAAAACAGGTAGCTTTAACTTTGAAGTATTTCGCAAGCCTACATACACGGATAATGTTATCCATACAATTATAAACATCTCATGAGTTCAAAAATGTCAGCTTTCCACGCTATGGTGGATAGGTTGTGTAGAGTTCCCATGTCCAATGAAGCTTATAACAAAGAACTTAATATTATAAAAACAATAGCAACAAATAATGGTTACTCTGGGAACATGATTTCAAATCTAATAAAAAACAAAAAGATAAATCGAATAAAACAACTAGTATTTCCTACTGATAGCAATAGCACTAATGATTATTTACAACCTTGGGTAAAATTGCCGTTTATTGGGAGAATTTCGTATAAAATTAGATCCATTATACAAAAAAGACTAAATGTTAGAGTTTCGTTTTATAATAAGCATACTTTAAAAAATCTTATTGTAAATGCCAAAGATAAAACTGATAATTTCACTAAATCAGGTGTATATATGAAATACCTTGTGAGGATTGCGAAAGTAGTTATATTGGACAAACTGGTAGAAGCTCCAATACAAGATTTAGTGAACATATAAGATCTTTTAAACTTAACAAAAATGATTCTGCTATGGCCAAACATATGAACGAATTCACAGACACTTGTAAGAATGAAAACTTAAAAATTCTGCATGTTGAAAATAAGGGGAAATATTGAATATTTTAGAAAATTGCGAAATTTGGAAAGCAAAACAAGGGGGGAAAAACATATTGAATGAACAGCTCGAGCCAATTCGTTCAGTTTTGTTAAATATATTCATCAACAGACAATGATTTTACCAGATTCAGCTACATTCGCAATCCTCTACTCATAAACATTTGATGGACATATGTGTGTGCATTTTATTGTATTTTATTTTTATTTTAAGTCTAGACGAAGAGATTCTCGAATTTATAAATGGGTACCAGTAGCACTTGTCTATTCTCCGATGATGGTCCAGTTGGACCGAAACAGCTGTCAGAATTAATAAAAATCTTCAATTTGTGAAAATAAAAGTACATGTACAAGAGGCTACTAGTTTTATTCAAATGTCATGTTTCACAAAACGGTTACGGAAAATTCGATTAATCATTGGTCTGATTAGTTGCTTGTAGCAGATTATTTTAATTTTCAGGTTGATTGCTGACTTGAGGATTGGTCTGAGCCTTAGAAAGGCAATAGAGGTTTTTTTGATCATTGTATCAATATGCCTGTACGGTTTGAGATTTTTAGTTAGGGTTAGTCCTAGATATTTTACTCTATTCTTTTTGGTGACTCTGTAGTTGCTTAGGAGTATGTTCATATCCTTTAGGAGTTTCCTCTGTCGAGCGTTACAGGATTTTATTCCTTGTCGGTGTTAATTTTTAATTTCCATTTCACGTAGTAATCATGAATGGATTGCAGATACTTGTTTATTATGGCAATTTCGAGTTTTGTGTTCTTGGAGCTGATGTATATGATGACATCGTCAGCGAAGTGCAGTGAATTGACACTGGGGGATGAAACCTCAGGAGTCGGGAAGTCAGCTGTGTTTAAGTTGTACAAGATGGGTGAGAGTGTTGATCCCTGTGGGAGGCCTATATTTGGATGGCAGTTATTAGATAGTTTGAAGCCTATCTTTACCTTGAAGGAACGATCTGTGAGGAAACTCAGGATAGTTTTGCAGAGCTATAGTTGGAAGTTGTATGCGTGTAGCATTTTGTGGATAAGGCCTTCTGGCCAGAGCGTATCGAAGTCTTTTTCTATGTCTAACATACATGCTATTGTGGGAGTTTTGAGGCTTAGCTGATGGGCAATATCAGTTTTTAGCTTTAGTATAGAGTGGGTAGTTAAACTGAATTGTTTAAAACCGAATTGGTTTATGGGTATTATATTGTGATTTTCACAATGATCGAGAATTTTGTCCTTTAAGAAGCATTCGAATACTTTACCTACTGATGGAAGTAGCGAGATAGGTCTATAGCTATTATGTCGGTTAGGGATTAGGTGGTTTTTGGAGTTTTACTATGGGGATTATTGTTCCTCTTTTCCATGCCATGGGAAAGTAGCCGATGTTGAAGCAGTGGTTGAAGATTATTGTGAGTTTTTGGCTAAAGGACAGGGGGAGTTTCCTGATGATGAAGTTAGGGATTTGCTCAGGACCGCAAGATTTTTTGTTCTTACGGCTACGGATATACTGTATAGTGCGTTTTTCGCGGATGAATTTGAGGGTTCTTTCTGTTGGCACAGTACTTCTGGGTTCTTGGTGGTTTTGGTTCCTGGGGCCTAGTGAACTGACGCTATTGCTGAATTTGGTAATAGGGGTGGTGTTGTTACGAAGTATTGAGTTGACGCTATTTATTGTATGTGTCATATTGCTATCCTGGTAAATGGTTGGGTTAGCAGTGGAGATGGTAACAAAGTGGTCGCCTAAGCAGTTACCTTTTTCTTCGTCCGTCGAAAGTAATGTAGGTGTGTTATTTGTGTTTACTGATATATTGGGGAAGGAATGGGTGTTGGGTTTGTTAGTTAGGTTTTTGATTATTTTAAATGTGTTGTTATCCATTTTTATGTTAGCAAGTTTTTTCTCCCAATGTGAGTTGTAGTGTGTGTTAATTTGGTTTTTTATTAGAATGTTTAGTAGGTTAATTCTTGGTTTGAGGAATTGGAAGGCGGGATTGTACCTGTTTCTGTGGAGGATTTTTCTAAGTTTGTTTTTTGCCTGTAATAGCTTTAATATTAATTCTGGAAGAGGTATCTGGGAATTACTGTTAATTATGCATTTAGGTGTGGAAGTTTCAATTGCGTTGATGATAATATTGTCTAAGTTGTTAATGAACTCGTCAATTTCTTCGGTGCTAAGGTTTCGGTTTGTAGGTATGTTTGTTTTGGAGGTCACGGTTCACTGCCTGTCTGAATCTGTAAGGATTAGTTCTGTTGTAATTGAGGATTTCTATAGGGGTAGGCGCGGATGTTTTTTCGTCCACTATGATTTGAGGATTAAGCTATCGTGGTCGGATTCGAATGGTTCAGTTTCTACATAGGGCTGGTAGTTTGGGTTGAAGATCTGTCGACACCAAGAACAGGTCTAGGTATGAATGGGTTTTTCCTTTGTGATAGGAGGGGTCTCTGCTCGACTGCAGATTAATATTTAGGCTTATAGCATTAGTCGTATACCAGTTGTGGAGGTTGATTCCTGAAGCGTTAGAATGGATGTTTAGCCAGAATGGATGTTTGGAATTAAGATCGCCGCCGATTAATACGAATCCATTTTTATTCGGGTGGGTGGAGTTTTTGAGCTGGAGAAGATCGTTGAGCTCGTGGGGATCTATGGTGGGCGCGAGAGAGTTGGTATGATAGGCCGAGGAGATGAAGAACTCTGATTTGTCGTAAGTGAGATTTAACGTTGTGTGTTCTATGGAACTGAATTCGGTGGGGAATTCAATTTGAGTGAAATTGAATTTGCTACGAATTAAAATGTCAGTTCCGCCTCCGTTTCCAGTAGTTCTATCTGTGCGAATCCACGCAAAGTTTCTGAACTGAAGTTGATGTTTATTGCTCAATTTTGTTTCTGTCAGGAGAACTATATGCGGTTTGTTATCATTGAGGAATACTTCTAATTGTGTCTTTTAATTTTGCTAACTAAGGAGTTTACATTAAGTGCCATTATTTTTAGATTGTGGATATTAGCTGACTTCGTTGATACGGGTTGAGAGCTCATTGCGAAATCTGAAAAAGGAATGATACCAGGCAAGTTTTTTCTCGTCAGGTGAGGAAATATTTTTGTATTGAGGCAGAAATTCGTTTATCTGCCTAAGAATACTGGTGAAGTTGTTAATAATAAGTTTTGGCATTCGTTATTCAAGAATGCGAAAGTAGAGTTTTGAGTCTACGGTTGAGTTGGTAGAGGGGTTTGACTAGCTGCTTTGAAAAGGTTAGCAAAAGGAATATTTGGCTGAATGAAATTTTTTACGGAAGTTCTTTTGAATTCGTTTTCTCTACGGAGGTGATCTCTTTTTTCCTGCAGCTTCTTGAGTATGGTGAGATACTGAGGGCAGTTTCTGTAACTGGCGGGGTGTCCTTCTTCACCACAATTAATACATTTGGGGATAGTACTTGCTGTTTTTTGGCATTCGCCAGGAGCATGGTTTGTTGCGCATTTTACGCAACGATAAAGTATGCTGCAGTTTGCGGCAGTATGCTCGTATCGTTGACAGTTTTTGCATTGCAAGATTTCTGATCTTCTTAAAGGTTCTACAGATACTGTTTGGTATAATACGTAGTTGAGGTTGAGGAGGTCTTTGAAGTTGCCAGACGGATTTTGTTGAATAAGCCACATGTTTAGGTTTCTGTTATTTTTCAGGAGTTTCTGGTACTGAATCGGGAGACGAATGATCCATCGAAGTTTTTGAGTAAGACGCTATGGGTTTGAGGTATTTTGGGGTGTACGTGTAGTACTGTTTTTTGGCAGCTTCTAGGAGCACTTTTGTTTTTAAGAAATCGCTGGTCTCCTTAACTTGGAAATGAGTTATGTTTTTGTCAATTCTTCTTATACTGAAATCGTTTGTGAATGTCTTTAATTTGTCTATTGTCTGTTTAGTCTCAATGTTGTAGGTGACTATCGGTGGAAGTTTTTCTTTTACCGTTAACTGTGATGTGGTATTTGGCCGTAGAATGTCCGGGTTAGGTATTTCCTTCTGCTGCATTTTGCTCAGCTGCCTTTTGTGCTTGTTGGCTGTTGCGTAACTCGGAAATGATCCTTTTTAATTCCTCGATTTGTAGGATATATGGCAATAAGGCTTCTTTGAAGCTAACCGATTCCGTGATAATGGTGTCGTCGCTGTCGCTCTCTGATCTAGAAGGCATTTCGGCATCATTACCGGAGCTAACCTGCATTCCTCTCGGTTTCACCTTGTATTTGTCCTTTTTTCTTTTCTTCCTGTGGGTATCTTTCATGGTTCCTGAGAGTTGCTCTCGAGCTGGTAGTCCTGGAATGTCCGTGTCTGTGGATGAAAAAAACAAGTCTGTTACTGAATTCACACTATTTATTGATTTTTTTATATTATCTGTATCACTCAGAACTTTTCGTTTAAATTTTCTGTACAGCTTCCTCTGGCTCTAGTATTTAGCTTTAAGTTTTTTTACACTTTTACGATCCACTTTTGCTGATTTTGACATTTTCACTATAAACGACCCTCACACGATCACTGACAATCACTGAATGATGTGAATGATGAAATGGTAGAACGGCAAGCCCGGACGATAACTAATACATGTAGCGCCTAAAATGTATGACACGGTACTTGATTCTATGTGGCATTGCGAATTACTGTGAAACAGCGTTTGCGCAGGGGAAGCAGTCGTTCGGATTATAGAGGCGTTCGGAATAGCTGGGGTTCGGACTATCGAGGCCCTGCTGTATCTACAAAAATTTATTCGTTCAACTGGCTGATTAACATAATTTCCTTTCTATTGCAGGAAAACCATTGATCACCATGTGAAAAAATATTTAAAAAAAATCTCTGCCAACACAGGTAAGTACATATATGCAAAAATTTATGTGACTGATTAAAAACAAAAACAAACAAACAAAGTCCTTTTTATTCCAGGAAAATACACAGGTCACAAAGTGAAACTGTTAATTATGCCTCTGCATACGCAGGTAGGTATGAATACGACAACTTATGTCTGTCGTTCATTGATTAACACAATTTCCTTTTAATTCCAGGACTCACTGCTCACAATGTTAAAATATGAAAAAAGGTCTCTGCATATGCAGGTAGAAGCTTTGCTCAAATTATAGGGGTTTCGTTTTGCGTTCCGAAATTCATCCAAGTAATTTCTGGACAACCCCAAATTAAACATCAATTGGCAGTACAAGTGTCACTTGTTCCGTCAAATCTTTTAGCAATAATTCGGCAATCCGCTTTTTCCTGTTCATTCAGTTATTCTTGTTTCAATTAATTTTCTAATAAACTATTATGCTCGTGATATTTAATCACCATGCTGGGAAAACTATATAATAAACTCGCCAGATCATTATTCATTGGGCGTGTAGGTACCGGTCTATCGGTCTGAGGTTATTAAAATAAGAGTCCATGCATTACAGAATTTATACAGTAGTCCAAGTTTGCGGAATATTTTTCAATAATGCATTGCCTGATTTTGATAGGCAGAGAAATATATTGAAATAAGGAGAAAAGTCAGTCACAGCTGGTGATGAGATATATATATGGGTCGTTTAGTGCAGCAGCTTAGAGTGAAGTTGATCAACAATAACAGCATTTCATAATACCACTATTTCGTGCCAATCGAGTTTCATATATTTTTAATAAAAATAATTTTTCTCAACAGTAAATTTTTGGGTTTGGCTTCTTCGCCTCCTGTTCCGAATTTAATTGTTTACTGTTGTCAAAATATAAGGAACAATAGTTCGATCGATGATTTTATCAAGTCCACTTGATATACACAGTCATAGACAACCCCCTCAGTAGCTTCTGCTTCTGGAAAAACAGACTCATATAAATATTGTAGGCATAAAAAGGTTCGGCTGCATCGAACAGCAGTCAAAAACGCAAAGATTCGCGAAAATCTAGTCACTCAAGCTTTCTTGTGGTCGGTCCACATTACCATGTTTACATGCAGAGTTGAAAAATTGAGTCGAAATTGAGTTGAGTTTTCGACCCGTGTTTTTGAGCATGCAGGGTTGAGAGATTGAGTTGAGAACGGGTCCAAATATAGTTGAAGTGACAGTTAAATATAACATTTTATGTATGGTATTTTTTGTGATGGACCTATAAAAGTTATAAATTTTGTTTAAATAAACAAAATAAACTCACAGTAAATATACAGCTTAACAAAACTTTAGAGTAACGAGCAAACAAAATAAGTTGCAACTGTTAGCTGCCAACTCGACTACTCAATCCGCGTTTATAGGACACCATTTTGATTCAACTACGTCAGCCAAGCGTGGCTGAGTCGAGGAGTCGAGTCGACCCAATTTCAACTCGAGCCGCATATACATGGAGTTGAGCCCTAGTTGAACGATGGTTCAATCCTCCATGTAAATATGATACATGAAGGTGGTAGTCTAAAGCTACATTTGCACGGCTAAAATAGCTTTCGTAACTAAATTTCAGCATGTACCAGAAAAGTTATCGAATGCTACATGAAAGTTCAAGTTCACACAATATTCCGCATTTTGGTGCGGTATCTGAAAGGCACCGGCATCATCCTCACTTAAAACTTTCATATTCAATATCGAATTCATCTGATTTAATGGTTTATCACCTACACATTAAAAAAAAGAAACTATCCTCGGAGAGCTCAGCGCTTAGCAAACATCGTATCAGTCATATCGTTGACACGTTCGGGTAATTTTATGTCATCGCCAACCTTATTATTCCCAGTCTTATCGGAAATTAAGCATTGCCGGCAATAGAGGTGCAAGTGATGATTCTATGCATGAAAAATATTTTAAGTCTTGAAAATACTCCAGTGTCGTGCGGTGCAGAGTGAAGAAAAACAAGGTCAAAAGCCTAAAGTGCTTAGTTTGGCCAGGTAGTTTCCTCCGCCAGCCGGTCTGGCAACTGTAAACGGAGTATCACAGTTATATATTATGTATAGTATATATAAGTATCTTCAGAGAGAAGTCTTTTCGTTATATGCTTAGTTGCAAATCAAATGCCATTAGTCGACCAATTCAGATAAAGCTGGATAAAAATTGGCAACCGAATTACTTAAACTTGTTCAAATTAATATGGGAGAACGATAAGCTCGAGCTATTATGAGTTTAAATTCAGTTGCAAATTATATCATATTCGATGTAGCCAGAGCCTTGTTTATGAAAACAGATCCACCACGTGAAGGTAAGGATGGCATTTAGATAGGGGTGGCTATATGCTCCGCATCCAGATCTTATAATGAATCCACCTGCATCGAGATAAAACTTATTAGAATAGGAGAGAAAAAAAAAAGTAGAAATATTTGATTTAAATAATTTATTTTCAATTATATTCCTTTCTACTTTCAGCAATTCTTAGCAATTCTTGGTCGCCAAACTCTAAAATATGAGATTGTTTTCTTAAGCGGCCGGCTGGTTTATTTATAATTGTTTTTTTTTCTTGTAGTAAGTTTAATTCGCTGTCTTTCCTCTCGTGGCCTGCGTTTTTTTAAAGCTCTGCACTCTATAAACCCAGATTTAATTATAATATTTTATTGAATAAAATACTTACAAAAAGGTCGAACCTATATCCGAGATACTATACCAAGATTGAATGATTATTCAAATAATTGGCCTAAGTCGGTCATGTTGCCCATTACTTTAGATATACTATTGGCCAGTAATAATAAGCGATTATAATCTCGGTAACGGATGGTCTCTGTTCTTGATTGCGCTTGAACGTTAAGTGATAAAATTTCACGTTCTCATTATTGATTGTATCTGGACGCTGCATAGAAAATTGAGGAAATTCTTCTTCCAATCGCTGGTCGCTCAACATCCTAGCTCTGTATTTCATGTCCTTTCGTATAGAAATATTTCAAGCACGGTCTATGCTCGCATCGTTGGGAACATGTAGTATTTTGGCGAAATCCCTTCCCAAATATAAATTCTTTGGTATTGCTCAGTTAGTCTTCCATTTAAAGTTTTTTTTTTAAATTTATTGTTTTCTAATAACATTGAGTTTCTATGTTTTGTATTTACATACTTCAAGTGTATGTCTGCTCTTTTATAGTTCCACGAAGTTATCCCAACTATATTTGACGATCATCTCAACTATCCCCGCTTCCCTTACGGATAAATATGTATAATATATATGTATATATATATATATATATACAAATCTATTGCTTTATCCCTGCTTTAGTCCTGCGTTTTGCATGTTATTAATTTATAACAAAGAGATTCGCGCCCAATTTTCTATCCGTTCTCTTATTTTTTTTGTCTATATTTCTCTTTATTTAATGTTCTATTTAATATATCTATTGTCCAAAACTTGTTCTTGTAGGACAAGTTAAAGTTAACACTTAAAGTGGAGATAAAATCCAGTGCGTACAGCTTTTCACCTCCTAGCTCTATTCACTGTATCGCGAAAGCTGCGACAGTATTAAAAAATTGATTTCTAAGTTTTTTGCCTCACAATACTGCCGATTTTAATTTTCATATAACAACTTATAATACATTTCACCAATTTATATACATGGTTGTTGTCGACTTCCATATCTCTAATATGCTCATTTAGGGAGGGAAAAAGATTAGTGAAATTTATTACTTTCATAACTTGCAATGTTATTTTCTCCTTTAAATTATTTTCATTTAAATTAAATGTACACGAACTTTTAGGTGGCATTTAATAATTTTTTCTGCATGTGAGCAAAAATATGTTACGTCAGCAGAAGGAATAATTAGACCTCCTCGAGTTTTCCTGAATACGTTACGGTTCTCAGGGAATTTTGTCTTTATTAGTGTTAATTGTGAAGAATGTGGTCCATCCTGGCTGTGTTATTGTAAAACCGGTTTACTGCGGATATTTTGTTTTTTTCAGGAAATGATTTATTCTATTCTCGGATTGATTGGGCTTACAGTTTACTACGCTAACCTCAATTGGTCACAGCCTCGACGTATTATATATGAATTATAAAGGAACATTTTTATTGTTGCGCTCTAATTCGCCGCCTGGCCGTACAAACCTAATGTAATGTGTCTAAATTATTCATATCGCTAGAGCTTTGCAAAGCAGTTAAGGACGTGGTATTAAGATAAAAACCGGCGACACCTAAGACAACATAAGACAGCTATGCTCCATGGCATAGCTCCTAAAGTTAACTATTTAAACATTACTGGTACCACCCACGTGAAGAAGTTTTCTAACCATTCAAGAAAAGATGGTAACATTAGTTAAGAAATTATAAAATTATGTATTGTAAAATAAGCTATCTAATAACCTTGTATGGCGAAACGCCGATTTTAAACACATATTTGAAAATTAGTAGCTAATTTGAAATCCTATTGCTTGCAATCGTACTTGGTTTGTTTTGCGCATATACTGAATTTTCTATTTTAAAGCATATATACATCTCTAGATTGTTAAATCGTCAAATTTTAATTCTAAATATGAATTTTTAATCCCATTTCCCTATTTCATAGCTAAATATAGTTAGTTAGTAGTCTTACAAAGTCATTCAGCCGTGCAAGTTCAAGATATTAAGTTCTGTTGTTGCTTTCTGTTTACTGCTCGAGATTATGATATCAAATAGTTCAAATGACTTGTTTACATAAACGCTCAGTTCAGATTTCCTTCAAGAAGAAAAAAAAATACAAAACAACACACAAATCTAAAATTCACTGAACCCAACCACAAAAAAATACCCAGTAACTTTGTAGCCAATTAAATTAGCGAATGCACATACTTAAAAGTCACTTTTGTTGACCGAAGTACTAAAAGCACCACCCAAGTCAAAAATCTAGCAGATAGCTCGATGTTCGGGATGTAGAAAATTTTTTTTGCCCGCTCTCCTCTCGAGCCATTGAACAGGGCAGACGTGCTTTAACAAAAAAGATTCGACATAAAATAAAAGTGCACAAAGTTAAAATAAAAATATAGTTCCGAAAAAGTGCGATATTAAAATTATTAAAGTTAAAATAAAAAATCGGAAGAAGGGATAGGTTCAAACAGACAAAGGAAAGGGACCTGGGACCAGCGCATAATTTTCTTTGCATAAATAAGCGGAAAAGTCAGGTAAGGTCAGGGTAAGTGTAAAATTATTGGTAGTGGCTGACTGGCATTGTTATAAGTGTATATAATTAATTGAATTTCATTAATCTCTGATTTTTTTCTCATATATATATATATATATATGTGCTGGTATGTGGCACAAGATTGCATTTGGAGAAAACAATTCATACATTGCTTTTTAAAACTTTCCTTTTGTGTGTGTGATTGAGAGAGATTGTTCCGTAGCAAATCTGCTGATAACAGTCAAAATCATAACCGGTTTCATGATACACCCGTTACAAAAATCACGTGGCGCTCAACATAAATTTTTATTAAAGATCCACTCCGTCTCCTGAGCCAACTTTCTACGCGCTGTAGAGAACGTCGCAAATATTAAATTGTTGATCGAAGGAGCTGCACCAGCATTTTCTGCGAATAATGCTAAATTGCATTCACTACATTATATAATATCCACTATTCGTACAAATTCAACGGTCGCTTCACTTTGACAAAAGTGTGGGAACTGTAGATCAACATTGCGAAATTCAAATGCATCGGCCACGCTTGAATTTAGTGGCGTATTTTACTTTTATTTTATTTATTTTTTCTCATTCTATGTGGTGCTTGGAAAATTTATTGCCCAGTTTTATGTTTTCGGTTTCCTGTATTTTTTGCAGGAATTTTATATATTTCCAGTTAATTATTCCTTTTTTGGAAATATATGTTTGGTTAGAAGCAAAATGATTTCTTATGAGCATGACATGGGTCAACTAGTGTATAAGTACGTTTTTCAGGATTGCTGGGACTATTAAAGTAGAGCCTTGGTTATGGTAAGTCAATATTACTGCCCCAGAGCTTAAAAGCACCATTATTATACCTAGGGCCATCGCATGTGAGACACACTATTTCAAAACCTTTAGCTTATAAATGCTGTACTGCGTCTAGTACAAGATTTGGTCGGTCTTGGGCGTTTAAATTATGTATTAAAAAGTATGCTATAGGTATTTTCCACGAAATGTTGATTGACACTACCATAAATACGTATGCTTTTGTGGCTTCCGCGCCCTCTTCGCCCACGTTTTCGTGTTCCCTTATTTTATTGCCGCCAGCTTCATTATAGACCTTTCATCAATTACTAATGAGAATATGTTCTCCTTTTGTTGCTCTTTCATTATTTTAGTCTTAACTTCTAGAGTATTAAAAGTTTCTTGTACGAAACCTGGTTCATAGTGAACACTTGCGTACCACTTTCTAATTGTAGCTGGATGAGGTAACGTATTTTTAAAAATTGTCCTTACGTAATCGTAGGCCTTTGGGGAATAAAAATTCAATATGGCGGAGAATATTCTGAGATCTTCTGAATAGAACTTTCCTTTGTTTTTACCATGGACGATATTTTTAAACAAAGCTTTTGGTATATACATGCCTGTTTGTTCAAACCGGTCATAAACTATGTTATCAATTTTATCTTTTCTCTTCAGTTCCATTAGCAAATCTTTGAAATTATTCCTTTTTACCTTTTCCTTCAAATTTCGTAATTTATCATCTTTCTTTTGTAGCGGATATGAGTATCTTGTATAAGGATCTCTTTTGCATAGGAATATCTTTGTTGCTTTCTTCTTGGTATAAAGTTACTGGGGCCGGTTGTTGCATAAATATTTTCAGCGCTTATGTTGGAGGAAATATCTTTTTGTCTATTTTCTCAGGTATACGATTTTCTTTTTCTAAACTGATATATTGTTGACTTTTCTGCATTATTGGCGTCATTATCCTCTGTCCCTTTTGTATTTCCATTTTGACCATAACTATTTAGCATTGGTTACTATTATCACCGTTGTGTATATCCTCGTCAATACAAAATTATTCTGCCGTTCCCGAAGTATCTACCTTTAAGGTAGGACGACATTTCTTAATTTATATATATTCATAGGTACTATTGTTTAATAATAACTTGTAAATTTGTTTTAGTGCTTTGATCAGTATTCGAATATATACGGATTAAATTTTGGATATATGGAAAATTGTATAATTATTTACATAATAATAAATAAAATAAATCAATTATTTAAACAATTTTTTGTAAAACATTTGGATTATGCTATGTACTGGGTGGACCATATTCAACTAACGATTTAATAAAATATTTCGTGATACAGGCTAGTTAAGTCGGCATAGTTTTTACGCGCCGGGCACAAAATTGTATAGGTAAGACGAGTGGCACCGCCCCCTGCCACCTCTCTTAACAATTCATTTTCGTGCACTGCGCGTAAAAACGTTGCCGCCTAAACTAGCTTTATCTTATAGAAGAGCTAACTTCAATTCGAATCCCGGTTTGATGGATCATACAAAACAGCTTTAAAACATATCTTCAAAATAATTTTTTTTCTTCTGTGCAAATATGTTCTCATGCAAATATAGTTTATTAAATAAGAATAAAAAAAGTGTATACAGCCTGATTTAATTTTATTTTGTGATTTTGAATTGGTGGTCATTAATGAAAGAGGAGATAAGTGTTAGAATAAGTTTAAGTATGTTTAGATAGTACTATGTACACAACCGACTTCCTGTAGATTTGAATGTTCTGCCTCATCAAATTTCTGTTCCATTACTTCGATTTTCGCGTTATCATGCAAGAGTACAACGGATGTTACTTTGTTTTTCTTTTGTCGCACATATGAATCGCTCAACAAAACAATTTGAGTTATTTCACCATAAGTCTGACGTAGCCTAGATAGATTTAATATCAGGGCCTTGCGATATCATTTTCTGAGCGCGTACTAAAGGTCTCATTTCATAAAGCGCAATAAGCGCTTGCGATAAGATATCCTCTGTTTATTTCGGAATAAAAATAATCCTGTATCCATTTATTATCACAATGTCAGAGGATTACGCACCAAAACAAGAGAGATTTATTTATCTTTGACTGAGAGCGAATTCGATATTGTTGTACTCACTGAGACTTGGCTTCATGATAGGATTTCTTCCTTGAAAGTTATCCCTGAACATTATACTACATACAGAAGAGATCGCTGTCCAATTTCATCACGTTAAAACAGAGGTGCAAATCAAATATCAATAGCAGCGTGATTACATTTCCACATAATAATGCAATTGTTGAACAAATATCTATATCAATTTTTAAACTATCCAAACATAATTTCTTATATATCTGTGTAAGCTACATTCCACGATCATCAAATTAGGATATATACCATTCTCACATCCAGAATATCACTACTCTATCAAATAAAATTTCTGAGGATGACTACCTTTGTGTACTTGGAGACTTTAATTGGAAAGTAGTCACTTGGGCACCTACCGACGAGTAACTAATATTAATTCCGTCGAATGTTACATCAGATATATAATTGCTTGTGTTTGATAACTTAAGTAGTTTAAATCTTTCTCAAATCAATAATATTAAAAAAAAATTTGGTAGATTTTCAGATTTAATTATTCTTAGTGATAACTGTTTTTCTGAAATTAATGAGTGGTTTTTCCCATTGGTGAAATGTGATATTCATCATAAAGCTTTAATAATGCATATGAATTTGTATAATTTTGAGACAGTAGGTAACTATTACTCAGATTTAGAGTTAGACTATAAAAATGAAAATTTGATTAATTGAAATGAATTTTTTTCTAATGTAGATTGGATGCAAATTCTTGCTGAAGTTTCTTGGGAAGAAGCATACAGTAACCTCATTAACGTTATACATACAGGTATTTCATTGAATTTTCCGTCAAGAGCTAAAAGTAATAATTCTCATCCTGCGTGGGTAAGTCAGTCCATTTTACGTTAAAAAAAAATGCTACGAATAAGGCATATAAGCAATATAAATGTAGTGGTATTATTGAATTTTTGGATAAATTCCGTACACTAGGCAAAGGGTATTGATTTTCGAATACATTCTTATATAAACAATACCCTTGGTCAACCGAATCTAGAATAAATAATGATAGCCGCGCTTTTTGGTGATTTATAAATAATATGAAGAAGACCATAAATTTTCCAAATGCTATGGAATTAAATGAAAAACAGCCCAAAATGCACAAGATGCTTGTGAACTGTTTGCTGACTTCTTTGTATCGGTCTGCTGTAATTATGATATGTAGAATGGTATTGATTATACCAATGAATACTTCTCACAACTTAACATAGGCGGTATGATCACTGTATCTTCATACAGTAGAACAGCTCTGTCAAAACTGTCACATGAATAGGATGTTTCTATAATGTGACTATACTTTCTCTTTCGACATTTTTGCCAAACACACTAGTAAAATTTTAATCCGAGGATTCCACAAACTTGTACTAGAGGAAAAGGGGCAAAATGACAAGCAAATAAGCTAATAACAATTTGTTCCACTTCCCATTATTGCAGCCATTTTGCATATATTACACTGGCCACGGCATCTTTATGAACGAACACCACTTTACAGTCAAACAAATGTTCAGTTTATGGAACAATACATTTGTAAGTAGATGGTCGAAGTGTGTACTTACATTAAACTAATATTTCTTCCCGTAGATTAGGCAACTCGCTACCGTTCGCCCATTACTTCCGTAACATACTTAATTGCTCCCTCTTATGGGAGAAATTTTGAGGTTTTTTTTTTATATTTAAAATTCTAAAATTCACTTTTCAGTAGTTTGTTCTAAGCAGTTCTACTGTATGTATACTGAGGTATGATTCTTCTTGATTCATATGTTGAACAAGCCATCGATAATTTGGAAGTAAATTATAAATATGACTATGACTATTCCAGCTTTAAAACATATTCTTAATTTATCACTTAAATCTGGAGTATTTCTAGATGCGTGGAAAAATACAATTATTAAACCAATTTTCAAAAGCGGTGCACGTCATTGCGTTACAGCTGTTTCTCTCATTAATGTTTTACCAAAATTGCTTGATAGCATTGTCGCTACTAAAATATCATTTTTATGCATAGAAGTTATCTGCTCTAAGCAACATGGATTTCAAAAGGGAAGGTCAACAGTCACAAATGTTGCCTTATTCACAAATTATTGCATCAATTCCATTGAGGAAGGAGCTCAAGTTGACTGTGTTTACACAGATATCTCTAAAGCATTCGATAGAGTGTGCATCTATATTTTAGTAAATAAGCTTCGCGCTCTTGGCTTTGTTTACCTGCGTAATCTACACCTCTATTAAGAAAGGGCTTCGATGGACGAACCCTGACTGCAGGAAAGTCACTCATTGTTAGACTTTTTGCCTCTGCCTTATACCGAAAGCAACGAACACACCTTCGAACATACTGCCTCACCTTGTCTCGTCCGTCAAGTATCCAATATCTGTTGCGAATATGTTGCAAGGTCAACTGAATGCGTCCGTGTAACGTTACGTCATGGGATTGAGCGATGATGAGACGAGTTAGATGGCTGTCCTTAGGCAGAATTATAGGAGGTTTTCGATTAAATGATAACATAGAATGTTTAAGTCTGCCACTGACGCGAAGAAATCGGTTCGAATCCAAGACTGGGCTTAAACTGCATAACTTGATTTTCGAAGATATCGATGAATTTTTGGACAAGCTTGTGATCTCGCTCCGAAAGTACAAGTCTTGAATTATTGTTAACCACCATGAGAGAGCTGAGTCTATTTCCTGGTGACTCAGAACGCCTATACCTCGCTCCGACTTCTTTGCACATTGTGCATTATTAATAAACCTTCGAATATATGTCAGTGCATATATATATAAGTAAATTAGTTAAGGATGAAAAACGGTGTAGAAATTCAAGAGAGGAATCGTCAGTTTGAGGTGTGCAGTAGACGCGTCACAGAACGCATGTAGTTCTAATGCCAACTGAAGGCTAGTTATCCCTAGCCAGCGATCTACATAAATGCTGTTGATTTTTTTGAGATTTTCCCGATAGGTAATCCAAAAGTTTGAATGCTCAGAGAGAATATCGTCATCCCAGTCCAAACGAGAGCACCACAGTTTTTGTAAAAAGATTTTTGCAGTAATCGTAAGCGGAGATAACCATCCCATAGGATCATACAAAAAACTAACTTCGGACAAAATACTTCGTTTGCTAATCCTTTTGTTATCAGTAGGCATTATCTGGTAGCTAACTGATCAGCAGAGAGATTCCAGTAAATCCCCAGGGTTTTAATTTCGTCGTTCAAAAGTCGTGGAGCAGAGCAAAGTTCTTTGTCCTCATCCGGGATATCCAAGAGTAGGTTTTGAATGTTAGATAGCCACTTTCGGAGCTTAAAACCACCACATTAAAGTAAGTTACGTTTCTCATTGCCAGCTTGTACAGCAGAGGTTTGATCAAACGCACCAAAGAGTGCATCGTCGACATAAAAATTCTCACGAAGTCTACCTATTCCAAGCTGAAATTGAACGGAATAATCCTCAGCTAGTTGTAGTAAAGTGCGGCATGCTAGATACGGCGCACTGGCTGTTTCATATGTGACTGTTAACAGACGATATGATTTCATGGGCTGAGTAGGGTTTTGAAGCAAGACCATTCACTGCAGGACAGTGTCACCAGGGTCGATGCGTATTTCACAGTACATCATCATACAGTTTCGGTCCAGTTTGTAATATTGCATTAAGAGAAGCTCAAGTCCTTGTTTGTTGTGAAGCATTGAATACCACTCCAAGCTGTGTTGTGGTACTGTTAGGCTTTAGCACAGCATGGTGCGGAAGGTGATAGCACCTATCGACGTTTTGCGTTTCATCTGGTGGAAGCTCCATGTGATTCAGATCCAGGTGTTCATCCATGAAATCCTTGTAAAGGTTATGCATCTCCTGATTCTGTGCGAACCGTCGTTCAATGCGAAGAAGAGCAGCAGTCGCCAGATGCTTCGATTCTCCTAATTTGACATTTGTTTTCTTACTGGTAACTTTACGCTGTACCGTCTATCAATGTCTCGCTTGTAAGTGGATTTGAAGAAGGTCATTAAGATCTGCTCCCATTGTGGTGCAATCAAGATTTATCGCAGAACAGGATGTATCAGACTTGCTACGGATACCTACAAATACGATCCAGCCTTGTGTGGTTCCTTAACCTATGGGAGATTCAGAAGGGCCTCGTCGAATGTCACTCAGCAGAATATTTTAGTAAACTTCAGCTCCTATTATCAGATATATTCGAGAAGACACATGGTAATCTGGATCATTTAACTCTATTCCTCTAGTTTGTGGCCACTCTTGTCGCGGTATAGGACACTACGGAAGGATACTTGTAAGGTTTGAAAGGACCAATGCTTGTACAGTACAAGAGAATAACAAGAATCCTAACCTTCTTTCTGGGTAATAGTAACATATTTGCAAGCGAGGCAGTAATAAAACTCGACTCAGCGCCTTGGTCTAACAGTGCTCGAGCTCGAATAGTCCTTCCAATTGGTGATTGTATTGAAACGATAGCGGTGGCTAATAGGACGGACGTACTTGTAGTAATTTTTTCCTGAAATGCACGCTTTTGTTGATCCTGAAGTCTCAGGACAATTTGAAAGAGAAAGATCGCTATCTGTTCCTATACTTGTAGTCACTTCGCTGTTAGAAGCTACAACTACGTTGCCTTGATGTAATATTGAATGGTGCTTCTGACTACAATGTTTACAATGATTTATGTAGGGACAAGCATAGGCATTGTGACCTAATTTTCGACAACTTAGAGAGCGTTTATGATGCTGTTCAATCCCTGTACGCTGCTGAGTAGATTTGGCCCTAAATTTATCGAAATGTCTTTTCCTTGACATATCACACAAGACTTGGTAGTCGAAATATGGTGGGCTAAGACAGTGTAACGAGGACGATTTCCTTGAACGACCTTGCGTTCAGATTTTTGTACTCCTTTAATAGCACCTAGTGTATGCAGTCGACCTACGAGAAATGTTTGTAGCGACTGAAAGGGTGGTACTTCACTGACGGAACTAATCGAATTCTCCCAATCCTTACGAGTTGCGTTATCTAGTCTATTGGCCAATATGCTTTGTCGGTCTATCTGAATTTTCCAAAGCTCTTAAGGCTCTCGCAGAATTGTCTAAAATACGTCGTATCTCATTTGCTGATTCAGTACACATGATCGGAATTGTAGTTGGGACAGTTAGATACGACTTTACTAAGAGTCTTGTATTCTCATACCGATTGATTAATGTCTCCCAAGCCAACAGATAATTAGTACTAGTAATAGATAAATGATTAAGTAGCTTAGCTGCATCTCCTGATACAGCAGATTTTAGGTAATGCATTTTCTGTATCTCTGACAAAGATTGATTTTCGTAAATCAACGATGTGTAGGTATCACGAAACTAGGGCCAGTCAGGATAAGAGCCAACGAAGTAGGAATATTGACTTTCGGTAAAGCAACATGTTGATATTTTGTGGGCTTAGAAATTTGCAAGGGTTTGTCCGCTGGGTTCAATGAATCCAATTCGCCACATAACCAACCCATCGTCTCTGAATATGCACATTCCACGTCTGAATATGTATCATCTACAAAATATGAATCTTGCAGCTCCTCAGAGGTTGCCATCTCGTACATTGTGTCATGTAAATTTTGATAATTAGACCAACAGGTTTCTAAGGACTGAATACGCACAGAAAGAAACCCGACAGTTGTTTTTTCTTTTCCCGTTCTTATTACATTTTCTAAAAATGTTGTAATTCTACTCGCTATGGTAATAACCTTAGCTATTAATTTGTCCATTATTTAAATACCATACATAAATAACTGGAACGAATTTACAGGAGTGTTCCAATGAGATCGAAGAATAATCCAGAATAAATGGACTAGCTTCTAGAATGCTCTTGATGTGCACGAATTTAAAAACTTTCAAGGGCTAGTAATATACAAGTTATTGTTATGCTCTTGATCACATTAATATGCTTTCTTGCACAAGGTTTAGTAGGAGCACTATTAACACTTTTGTCACCTTGATATGCCCTTCAAATATCACAATTTCTCACCAAGGGTCACTGACGTCACCTTTACGTTTCACAGTTCACATGTACTTTCGAAAGCACATTTTTCACAATTTAATAATGATATAATTGTATGGTTGCACACACTAAATGAATGTAAATCCTTTTTATGCACTTGTTTCGACCGCAAAGACGGCAGCGCGCGTCTATATGTTCCGCAAAGACGAAAATGCACGTTCTTGGACTGAATAGCCCTTTTATTCACTGATTCGGATCGCGAAGGACCAAAAAATGTTTAGATTTGAGGAAAGCGGAAAAGGAACTTTACCAAAAAAATATGCGAGAAGTCTCGATTGAACATTAATTTATTAAGTTTATGATTGAATAGCGAGCGCGATGACAAAGTTGTCTGGTCAAAATCTAGAGCTAGACTGAAAAATGTGAGCAACCGGTAACAAAAAATGTGCAATAGAAAAAATGCAATACAAAGTAATTAATGCAGCTGTGCATGATCAGAACTGAATTTGCAGAGCCAATTTGTAAATCATAACAGTTATAGATAACTAAAGAATTTTCATGTAGAACTTAATCTGATGGTTGAGTGATGTCAGCATTGATGTTTTAATAGGGAAGTTTTTATTATGACTTCTAACAAATTCATACAACCAAATTGTATTCTTCTATCGTATACCTTTTTAAGCATATAAAGCTTTCTAAGAAATCAGAAATAAATTATTATAAGTATTATAGAATTATGTATATTATATCATTCTAACTGCGAAGAAATAAATGAAAAGACTTTATGTACAAAAAGCAATATTAATTGTGCGTTGTTCTAAAGATAATGCCTCGCGTTTTCATACCATAGTAATTATAACAAATTCTAGAATTAAAACGATTTTTAAAAATATCATACGTGCCTGCCTAAGAACATGTCCCATACAAATATCGCTTACTGAACGTTCTCTCATGCTATTCGATGTTTTTATTTTGGGTGCAAATGGAAGCACCGCAGGAAGAATAAGATAAAGATATTGTTTACCATGCTCCGTCACTTTTACCCATACGCAGGATTCAGGTAAAAATAAGGTTTCGAAAATTAAACTCTGAACGAATTTAATTTCTTATCACCTGGACACAAGGAAATATATTTTTTTAATTTAAATCGGGTTTCTGGTGTAAAATTTCATATGTGTGGTTAAGTTTTACAAGTTTTTTATGTAGTAAGCATTTTAAAGAGTTCTCAATCCCTGATATACCGAATCAAAATATATGTTCCACATGAAGTTTACTGTTATAAGTCAGTGCTCCAACCAGACACATGTCAATGACAACTTAAGAAGCTGGCGAGATTTCCGAGTGTTTTACATTTAAAATGCACACGGCAAGAAAAGGAAGAAAGAATGAAAAAAAATCAAACGCCTCTTTAAAATTTTATGAATAAAGATAAAAAATGTGAAAGCGCAAATTGCATTAACGGTTTTTGCTGAAAAATTAAGAGAATCGGCCAATGTTTTATATAGCATAGGCAATGTTTGATAGTGTAATTTCTATGCTAATTGAGCAGCACGTGCTTCTGTTTACATTCGTTTTGCTGAAAAGACATTAAGTGGGAGAAACTCATACTGGATTCTCTGATATTTTCGGGAAAAATGAGAATTTTATTTGAGAGGAATTTTACATCTCCTTTCAGCATCTGGGTCAAAGCATAATTTATCCTTTTCTTAAAAATGGGAGGTAGTGTGACCTGATGTACATTATTATGAATAGATTGAAAGGATTTTGAGGGATTTAATAAGATTTTATCGTTCGGGTAATCCTATGTTCTCTCGATTTTTGTTTTTAACTCGTTGTCTCAGTTGTACTACAATAGTGCATAGCCAAGTTCTTCTCCCCCATTAATGCAAAAGACAAATGTATATGAAATTACTTGTTTCATTATAAAAACACGAGCAATTTTCCAATTTTTCTCTACAGCTTCCTAACTTGTCATTAGGAAGACTTTGCCCATGGACGTGTCTAGCTAGTGCCCACCGCTAGCCGAGCATTGTTTTCGTTTCTTCGAAATGTCTAATGAAAGCTAGCTGGTGTCTTACTGCCTGAGCGCGGGTGTGTAAGTATCACTCGCCCGTACTTTGGCAGCAGCAAAATGTGTTCTGTGAACGAGAATTTTCTAGGAATTCATAATACATAGGTACATTGCGTGATGGTATCGCGCGATGCTTTACAGCTAGACGAATTACCGTTTCGGTATTAAAAAGAAAAAAGGCAGTAAGTTAAATTACAAACAAGAATTTTTTATTGCCTAATGGCTAACAATCTTAAGTTCTAAGTTATACGATACATCATTGGTATAAGTGTTTTTTACATGTATAGGGTACATTTATCAAAAAACTTTAATGATTATTTATTAGGTTTTGGGTGACTGAGTTTGATATGTTACTATAATGTTTATGATTTATTGCATAAGTTAAATTATAGTCTTTAAAATGTATGTATTAATGAAAGAGATATTGGGAAATACTACTTATTATAAATATATTGAAATATTTCGTCACTTTACCTTAAAATACAAGGTAAATTTCTATGGTAAAGAAATATTATGTATGTAAAATGACTTAAGAAATAAAAAATTACATATAGCTCACTGATTGAAATTCTTCATGCAGCGAAAATGATGTAGTAGATAGGTATGTAGGCACAATGTTGTTAGTTATGCGTTGCAATAAATATGTTTTCTTCCTACATGATGTAGGTATGTATAAGCATGTGCATTAAGTATGCTTTCTTCCTACATGATGTAGGTATGTATATGCACGTGCTTTAAGTATTCTTTCTTCCTTCATGATGTAGGTATGTATAGGCATGTGCATTAAGTATACTTTCTACATGATGTAGGTATGCATACCATGTGCTTTACGTAGGTATATGTATGTAACATAACGACAGATTTAGAGCACAACGACTGGATATGTCAAGAAACCATTCTTTGAAATTCTATGGAAGCTGTTTTGTCGTCAACAAAAGGTAATACTTACAATAAACAAAATAAGCGTGTTCAAAAATGTTGGTGTGTATGCACGCAGCCTTATAAATAACAGGCGGTTGTGTAAAATCTGTTTTATGGCCAGTTTCACAGTCGAGTTTAAACCAAGGTTTAGTTTAAACCACCGTCCAAGTTTAAACGTAGTTTAAACCAAATCGGGTTTCACAGTACATTCTTTTAGTAACGTTGGTAGTACTGATTAAATTGTGAATTAAATTAGTTATCGCCACCATTGTGAAGCAATTTTTCATTGAATCAATCGGTCAATCGGAAAAAGTAAACAGATCAGAAATAAAAAATAAAAAATATGTAGTTATATTTTCTAATTTTAAATATGCCAACATTACAAAAGGATGAAAATGTTAGCATAAGTGAAGTTGAGCTATTGCCTTCACTGATGCATAAAAAAGAGATATACAATAGAGCGCAAGAAGACGGACAAGAATAGATTCGAAGACAAAGTGACAAAGTTCTTTACTTAAACTGAACCTAGCATAAAAATCAACGTCGTCCCACTAATTAAAATGATTTGGCCGATTTCTATTACTCTCAGTCGTCGCCAGAGTTGTAAATTTAACTCAAAAAAATCTTCTTCATCGCTAGAAATGTCTAAATCTAAATCCATGATGAAATTATTTTCTTGATACAAAAAAAGCAATGCTACTGTCAAAATAAAATTATCTTGAGTTTAAACCGAGGAAGGGCACGGTTTAAACTCTAGTTTAAACCGGGGTTTAAGCCAAACTGTGAAACTCATTCGTCGAGTTTAAACTAAATATTTGGTTTAAACTCAGACTGTGAAACTGGCCATTAAAGTTATTGCAAACAAGTAAAGAAACTCGAATCGGTCTAAGACCCATTTTTACAATACCCTAGATGAATTTCGTATGGTCACCCATCTGTGCAAGTTTGATTTTTGACAGAAAAAATGATTATAACTAATTTTATAGGATTTCATATTCTGAAGAAGTTTTTAATACATGAAAACCATATGGGATTGATCGTTTTCCTAGTATACGTAAAAATCCTAAATTTTTATATCGCAACTTCAAGAGGGGGTTACTCGATTTGTTCCATTTTTGATATTATATTTGCTATTTTTATGAAAACACTATATACAAAATTTCAGCTCTCTACGTCGACGAGTTCTCAGACAATATCAAAATATATACATAGTGAAAAATTAAATTTTTGCATGGCAACCCTACGAAGGTGTTACCCATATGCAAAATTTCAACTCTCGCTCTCTTGAGTTATCGTGAGGATGGACGAACAGACGTACAGATATGCAAAAATTAAAATAATTTTTAAATTTGTTCAAGGATGTCTAATTCATTTTGCTTTAACAGAATTATTTGTGTGCATTACTAATTCAAATATTGTAAAAGATTTGAAATGCGGAAAAACTAAAGCGACTGAAGTTGTCAATACAATTTTTCATGATGACTGTATTAAAATCCTTACAAATATTTCGAAAATTCAAAAGTTTTCAATAATTAAATAATTAAACTTTGATCGAATTTATGTATTTTATTAGTATACACCTGTATTGATTTGTTGATTGCAAGTATGCTTTTCTCAAGAATAGCTTTTCATAATAGAACCCTTTTACTTCATGCAAGTATGATCTGAATGAAAGCTATTAATAAATTAAATGAATCTTTTAAATTAACAGCTGTCAACTAAACTTAAGAAATTCTTACTGCTGAAAAAAAAACTTCATGGGGAAAACTTAAACTAATAACCAGTTGTTTCCATATAAAAAAAATAAATAATGTAATATGTAATAGGAGACATAAAAAGATTTATTTAAAAATCTAAATATGAATCATTTTAATGAAAATGAGATTTATTCACATTAATATGATTTCTGGACATCCCATTCTAATTCAATTTAATTCATTAAATTTCGTTAGTGTACTCCGTTTTTTTTCTGAAAGTACTCCGCTTTGGCAGCAAATTGTACTACTCTTGAAATTTTCCAAACGATAGCACTGCCTTGATCACAGAATTTATCGGTTCTTGATAATTAGTTTGTTGGTATAATACCTGCTTGCAACTTCAGTGCAAAGGTTAAGTACCTTTACACATTCTACGGAAGAACCAGCAGTCAAGTAAAGGAACTTGGTCGCAATAAAGACAGATATTTTCTTTTATGGTTACTTAAGGAGTAAAAGTAAAGAAACCTTGGCCGCTAGATATCTATAATTTCGTAATGAAATTGAAATGAATGACATTTAATTTATTAAGATATTTTGACAAAACTTGGAATAAATAGATTACAGGAAGAATAGAATATGAAATTAAGACCCGCAGCCCTCTCCGCCGCAAATGAAACTTGATTAGAAATATTTGCTTCGCATTATAATAAATGGGTGGAAATTTGTCCCTGAAAAAATATGCTGGATTTCACGTAAAATTTTAAATTTTTGTTTTCATGTTATAAAAATTTTCTATTTCACTCCAGTTTCCGAGAGATAATGGCTTAAAAGTTTCGATTTTTAGCCCTTTTAAAAGCAATATCTCAAAAACCATACATACAGTGTTGGGAACTTGTGGGAAAAACCCATTTTGTGGGAATTTCTGCCCTCTAAACCATCATTGTGGGAAAAAGGGAAAACATTTTTATAATAGAACAATTTGTGGGAAAATTCATCACCAAAATTTTCCTAGAAGAGTTTTATACTAAAAGGTCTGAGTTGATACGTTGGAGTTTTAGAAATTCTCAGAAGAGTTTCATCGATTTGTGTATGGATAGTTTGGTGTGGCATCTTCTGCTTATACATTCATGCACATTTTTACTGTAGTACAATTTTGTATAATTTTGTATTTAATTTAAATTAATAAGTATGTAGGTATATGGTGGGATTTTTGTGGTAATTTCAGCTTTCGAACTGTTGGAAATGTGGGAAAAATTTGGCAATATGTGGGATTTTCGAGAATGAAAAGATCCCGACATCGCAAGGGGTCATATTTCATTTTGTAGAAAACGATAACCAGTTTAATATGCTAAGGACCTGTCCGGATCCAAGTTTTCGTCTTCGTCTTCTTATTACCGCTAGTGACGTAACATTTAGACAACCTCTATCCGAATCCATGTCTATGCTACCGAGCTTTGCTACTTTGTATAACAGTTTTGACATCTGGTTGGCATGATCACCGAGTCCTGGTTTGAGTTGACTTATTTAAATAGACAACGTATTGTGAGGTTATGTTTATTCGCTGAGGTTATGTTTGTTTGCTCTCTGTGAAATCAAGCTGAGCAAACGAACGAATTCTGACAGCTTAGCTTCGTCTTGGTCTAACTATTATAATAGCTGAGATTGTTGTGTTACGTCACTAGCTGTAATAACAAGACGAAGACGAAAACGAAGACTTGGATCCGAACAGGACCTATGTGCGTGAAAAATAACTAAATAATTTTTTTTAAATGTTACGTGCGCTTTTAATGTTTACGTGAATTGATCATGTTCACACTTGTTTTAATGTTATTTGCATTATAACTATACACGTATCTGCAAACAGCAGGCTCCATTAGCTGAACAAAGTAACAAAACTTTCAAGCAAGAAAGTTCCTACTGTGGCTGGTACCTCTGACTTTTAGCTGTCACGATGCCAAAAGGCGTATATTTCGATCACGGCGCATGTTCCCAGTGGAGAAAGAAGTCATTTACCTTAAGTACTAAGGAAATAGAGGTACATCATATGGCTTCCAATCTTGCTCATTTCATTGCTCCCATTTTTCACAAATAGAAAATTGACACCAAAGTTATTGGAGTTGTGACGGATAATGCTCCGAATATTGTGAATGCAATTAAATGTTTGGAAAGTGTCCCTGATGCAGCCGGCTTTACATGTGCAGCTTATACCATTTAAATTCTTGTCAATAAAGTATTAAATACAGACAATAGAATAAAAAATTTAATAGAAAAGGAAGTAAGATTATTAACCATTTTAAGCATTCCAATGTGGCCAAGGATGTTTAGAATTTAAACAAGAGCAACTAGGATTATCGATAGAAATACTCTTCCAGAGTTGTAGAAGCAGATGGAGCAATTTTATTTTCATGCTAGAAAGACTACAGAGACACAGAAATTCAATAGCCAACGTTCCCTCTGATCGTAGGGCTATTGTACAATGATCGAGGATGGGAAATAATTGAAAGAGTTATAAAACTCTTAAAACCACTTGAGATTGTCACAACACTTTACTGTGGCGCCACAGTATCCATGGTTAGATCAGTAACATGTAACAACATTTTGGAAAATCACATCCAAAAAAGATGTGAAGATGTGCTTTAATCTCTCAGAAAATTCCACGAATTGATAATGTAACTCCCGAACAAATCGAATCCTTACTTGACCCACGCTTGAAAGACATCATGCATGAGTCAACAGAAGTCAGACGAAACATTAGAGATTGTCTAAAGCAAAAAAACTACTGCAGCCACTTCAAACGCTGACACAAACGTGGAATCATCAAACCAAAAGCAAAGCAGTGTCCTTGAATTTGTTTTTCAAGAAAATGCATGAAGGAAGGATGATCCTTCTATTCAATTCGAAGACTATCTTGTAGACCCCCAAACGAAATACCATTTGTATCCATAAATATGAAATCAGGCGACCATTTGTATCCATAAATATGAAATCAGGCGAAAAGAAATATCCAGATATCATATATCAATGCTGCAAACGAATATTTGGATTTTCCGCCAAAATTTATTAGTTCGAAGTATTGCTTCTCTACGGCTGGAAACATTTTGTTAACAAATATTGTATTCAGAAAGAAGCTGTTTACTCCTCGAAAACGCTGTTGTGATACTGTGCTAAATTTTGAAATAAAATATATAAAAACACGTGTACTTAAAATTTCATGCGCTTAAAATATGACCCCTGATCACGTGAAATAACAATCTCTACCCAGAACGCTATAACCCGGGACCCTACGAATCTGATGATGTTCTCAAAAAATCAGAAAAAATAAAAAAAAATAAGTATCAAAAAATAATTTTGCAAATCGGACAAAAATGTTGGCGTAATTTAAGGGTGTTGGATTTCACTAACACACGCATGTATGCAGGAACTTACTTTGAATCTAATTTAGCGCAGGTGCAATCTAATTTTGGACAAATCTCCTAAACTACTCAAGCAAATGACTTGTGGTTTTTTTTAGGTAAAAGATAACAAATTATATATGTTTTTTTTTAGGAAAATGTTTTAACTGTTGCGAAAGACATCCGCTAGCGTTGAATGTAAGATTTTCAGTCCAGTTCAGATGAATTCAGTTGAAATGTCTAAATAACCACTGATTTGGCTGAAATTTCCGATATCCTTTACTTTAGTAATGCATATTTAATATTTAGTTAAAATCTCACCCCTTTAATAACATTTCTTTGAGCAATCGTTGAAAGAATTTTGTTATTTTGGGAACATGGTGATTAAATGTGTTTGTAAAAGCCCTCCTCGGTCCTGGAAACAAAAAAATTAAAACATCCTGAAGAAACCCAGGATTCATAGTTATCATTCAAAAGAGAATTGTGAAGATCCGGTTTAAAATAACTGAGATAAAAACTAAAGCATTTCAACTTTTTATGAAAACAACGGCTTAAATTAAGGAAATGCCTGGTTTTCATGGCGTTTTTTGACCGTTTTGGTCGTTTCCCAAGTTTTATACCCTAGATGAAATCTATAGGGTATACTAAGTTTGTCATTCCGTTTGTAACATTTCGAAATAATGATGGTAGATCAAAATGGATTGGACACCCAGGCATAATAGGAAAAGTTATTTTGATTTTTGCATGTCCGTCCGTCTGTGTGCACGATAACTCGAGAACGCATATACATAGAGAGCTGAAATTTTGTACACGAACTTTAAAAAAAAAACGTATAATTGAGTTCGAACATGAGACAAATCTGGCAACTCCTTCTTGGGGTTGCCATACAAAAATTTCGTTTTCCACTATATATTTGGACACTGCCTGAGTACGCCTCGACGTAGAGAGCTTAAATTTCGTGCATGGTGTTTTCATTATACTAACAAATAAAATTTCAAAAGTGGAATAAATCGGGCAACTCCTTGTTGGTTTTTTTTACGTATATTGTGAAAACGATCAGTCCAAGACATTTTTATTGTACTATAAACTTCTTCAGAATACAAAATAGTATAAAATTGGTAATAATCCATTTTTCCGTCCGATAAACCGTTCTAGAAATATATGCGAAAATCAACTTCAAAAATCAAACTTGCAGTGAAGGGTGACAATAGGAAATTTTATACGAGCATTCATCTAGGGTATAATAACAATTGGTCTTAGACCAATTATAGCTTTTTTATTTTTTATTTCTACTATTACTACTTAATTATGCACTATTTCAGTATAATGTCAGCGGATAAAACGAAGCTGGTTTTGTTGGGAACGTTTATTTCCCATTAGTTTTCCGTTCGGTCTAATAGATTAAGAGAAATATTAATAATAGTTGAACATCCTCCTTTTACGGTGATTCTTGCAGCTTTTTGCCGTGAAAAAAATGTATTAATATAATTCGATCGCCATGTAATATTATTGTTCTGATGCCAGACAAGCATCTATCCATGATTTGTCTATGTTTATTTATTCGTCATGACTTGTACCAAGAATATATTTGAACAGGCAGAAGACTGTCGAACTTACTTTCAATGGCTAAAAAGCCGCTGCCAGAGTTTCCCCTTTATGGCAGAGTATGCCTCTCTTTTATATTATTTAAGGCAGAGTATGCCAATGTAATATGTGTGGCAGAGTATGCCGCTATTTAATATTAGAGGCAGAGTATGCCGCTTGAAAAATATATGGCAGAGTATGCCGCTGTTTTACCTGTACTAAGGCAGAGTATGCCGCTATTATAGAGCGATGGCAGAGTATGCCGATGTTGTATTTTGCTAGGGCAGAGTATGCCGCTGTAATAGCATGATGGGAGAGTATACCGATGTTCTATTTTGAGAAATAAAAAGACACCCTTCGATAGTCAGATTAAGTCTAATTTTTATTGAGCAGTAGCAGCTTATTTATATGAAATGATTTCAAATGAATTGGTATTTCTTTACAATTGTAAAAAAGGGGGGATTATTGCAGAATTGCAATATACAAAATTATTAATCAGAAATTGTAGTTTCAGCATTTCTGATCACACAATTTCTGATTGAGTCTCAATGTATCGCTATTGTAAAGCAATGACCTCATGTCTGAATATTTTATCACTGAAGAATTATGCTTGCATAGCTGAAATTGCTTGCGTTGCAAATTCTTCTTGAGGTCGAGCAAACTTTGTTTGTTTTCAATTATTTTTCGATTTGATTTTTGTTTATAATTATTGACTGTGGTCATGGCTTTACATTACGTTTACGGAATAGGGGTGCTTCGGAGGAATTTTATTGTCAAGACAGAAAAGATTCGTAATTGCACAATATTGCCTATGATCGCAAACAAAAAAATTGGAAAAATATCTCATTTGTAGTAATGGGGTATATGGCACCCAGGTGGGGAAAAACTTTGAAATTCGGTAGTAAAAGCTCAGTGTGGAAATATCTCGAATTGAAAATAAAAGCCTTCTAATAGTTAGACAGTTTTGTTACGTTTAATTTAAATGTAACATTTTTTCTCTAGAGTCATCCGTTATGACGTAGGGTCCGAGAAAGTGAAAAAGTGCTTTTCAGGTAAAATGTAATCAAGTTTTATAGGGTGGAAAAAATACACTACCAAGTATAACGGAATGAAAATTGAAAGCGTCATTCAATTGAGCTCGGCGTAGGCTTTAATTAAACACCCCCATGTCATATTTGGGGCTTGATGGGGTGGGAGTTATAACCCCCATCCCAAAATCCTCACGCTGAAAATTTTTTCACATCGTTAACTGGGGCCAGAATAAATCTGTGAATGGACTTATTCGCAGTTAACGCATTCAATAATTTGCAATTCTCGCTGCGAGCCTATCTAGGACCTCTTACGGATCTACTAGTTTATTGTCAGAATGTACGGGAGAATATCTGAGGATATTATTTACTAGATTTTTTTTATGGGTAAGCATTTTAACAAAAGAATAATAAAAATAAATAATGGCTGGAAAGTATATGCCAGAGTTGTGCACTTGCACAAAACATAAATCCAATATTTTTGACACAGGCAAATCGAACTACTATAACAAAATTACTAAAAAATCACATTCTAAAATCTACAAATAAGAAACTTTGCCAAAACTAAAAGAAGGAAAGCGAATAGAATTCTAATATAGTTTCATGCATGTAGCTGACTTAAACAACGCAGTTCCTATATGGCTTCTTTCCGTACAATTTTTGTTGTACTGTTTTTGTTCTCCAAAAACGACACAAATTAGTGCTTTCACCAGAGAACCACACGAACCACGAGAATCAAAGAATATACTGAAATAAATTCTGGAAGGTGGAAAACAACTTTCCCATGTTTGTCGCAAAATTATAATTATCTTGCACATCCCGTACGTATTTGTCTGTAACATTCTGAGAATATTCCCATAGAGAGTAGTTGTGGGACATCTTAGGGAATTCCTTATTGGAAATTTCAAACAACTCCTGGAATTAGGGTCCTAAGTACATACTGAATACTCCATGTTTATCCTGGGAAAGTTATGGGATATGTGAGACAATACGGGATGCTCCTGGGTAATTTTGTGCTGTATGGGGTGTACCAACTGAAATAAATAATATCCCAATGCTAAACTTCAATAGAAAGCCAAGTGAATTAACTGCAAAACATTCATCAGGTGAGTACAAAGTTAGACACAAAAAAAATTTTTCTCAAATAGTTTTACTACTAACATTATATGTATTTTATATTAAGTCATAGCATTTATTAAATTACGAAGATGCAATTTCTTAAGGAAAGTATCCAAATATTGGAACAAAACCACTCCCTCGCTTACCGCTCGGCTGCAGCAATCTCTCTTCAGTAAACAAATAACGTTACAATATCACTCGTTGCACAAAAAAAAAACGAAACCAACATATAACGAAAATCAATCTCCACACATAGCTTCTCAAGAAAAAAAAAACATACATAAAAATCTATCACCATCAATTGCTTCGCAAAGCAATAAGCACCTATCTATATCCAATGCTTCAGAAGAAGTGAATCCAAAAGGCAAAACAACTAAAGAACTATCTCGATCTTTAGCAAACGTCTGAATTAAATCAATTCCCACCTACATCTATAGCCCCAAAAAGAAGCTAAAGTAAATAAAAATGCATCTCCTTCATCAATAGATTCACAGAGAGTGTTAGATCTATGTTTAAAATTTCATTTGACAATGCTACTGATTGAATAGTTTTATTAATTTTCCCAAGGCTTTCGGAACACCCCCACTCCCCAGGGAAATTCCCTCAACTTAACTTTACCGTTTAAAATTTTCCACTTATAAGTTTCGCATTCACTTAATCGAATTGTCGTGCATTCGCTTCCTATATCTACAAAGGCAATAATTTGAATCCCGTCTACAAGGGCTAGCACATCTCCCTTTCGAATAATTTTAATAAATATTATTTTTATTTAAAGGTTTATAAACTGCGGATTTGCTTTTCTCACTAGTTCCTACGATATAAGTGCGATATTTTACAAAATTATTCTCGTGACGATAACTTCTAGAGTTATCGCGCAATTGCAATTCTCTATACTTTTCTTACTCAGATATACTTTAGATTTGCTTAGTTCTTACTAAATTCAGTTCAATTCAATTCAATTATTCAATTCAATTATTCAATTCAATTATTCAAATTGATGCTGTCAAAGCAGTTATTCAATTGGTATCAGCCAACCCGGAAGTTATGTAATTTACCGTTTTTCACTTACATACCTTTTCCTTTTCATGATTTTCGCATGGACTGCTGACTCATCGATAGCATGAGGGAACCCTCAATTATCTCCCTTTTAAAAAACACCAAGTTATCACCTGCATTTCGTCGCCTTAAATTCCACAACATTGCTGCCCCTTTCGGCCTAATTGAGTACACCAACGCTTGTTTGCATCCCAGTCGTAAATTTGTTTTAAAACTTCAATGTTTTCTACCTATTTCACAACATGTGACAAGCATTGCCTTCAAATTCACGTATTAATCTGGCAATTTACTGCATACCCTTTCTCACACTTGTTAGACGTTCTGAGCACTCGCTATTTGAGCTATCACTGCTTGGATTGAAAATTTTTTAGAATTTTTTTTAGAGGGTTAGTTTATAAGACGTTCGGAGGGCATTTTGTCTGCATCTTTAAAACCTCGCTGACAGTACCATTAAATAAAAGATTCTATACTATTAACACAAAAATTATTCTGTAGACCTCTATCCTCTTTGTTCTTTGGGCTCATCTTTAGCCTTAGTGCTTCTCTATTAGAATGCAGGCAGGTCATCTTCCCTTTTTCTAGCCCTTTAGCGTGAGTAACGGTGTCATTTATTACATTATATTATGTTCTTCCTCTAAATGTAGTTAATGTCATATACAGGGTGTTTCATAATTGGTGCACCTAGGTCAAGAGTTTGATAGCTGAGGTGGAGAAAAGCAAAAAATTATAAGGTGAAGGGGGGGGGGGATAAGGCGCGTCGTTTCGGTAGTAGGGGGCTTAAGGTTTTTAGTACTTCTTCCACTTTACACCTTGTAACTATCTTGATATACACCCTATCAAGGATTCATCGCAGATGATAGCAAACCGTCTAAGCTTTCCAATGAATGCCCAATCAGGCTTCCTGTCACCTTCCGTCGGAAGTAGTAGAACGTCAAAGTCATTGCAAAAAAATTCCTAATTTTTTCAATTTTTAACGATTTTCCCGCCACAATGCACGATAACTATACGGTTTTATTACAAGATTTAGAAACCCCGAAATGTTACCTTTAACTTGACTAAGTACATGTACCTGCCTAAATGCAACCGTTTTTGAGATATGATTCTATGATTCATAATTTCATTAATGAGTCACCTACCACGTGCACCACTGTTTAAAAGAAAACATTTAATGTGTGTATTTTGAATTTTTTTTTTATTTGATCTAATAACAGTAAACTTTGCTAGCAAATTATAAAAAAATAAGAACTAATAGCTAAGTAACAATTATAAAAACTGCTCGAAGTTATTCCCATTTGCCCGAATACATGCCCGAGCTCTGCGAATCATAGATCGCCGTACACATGGTGCATGAAAACTCTGCCGAACCTGTTCTGCTACTTCAAAAATCTTTTGCCGCAGACCTTCGCCAGTACTACACTCTCTACTTATGTTTTCGTATACGGCATTTTTAAGGTAACCCCAGAAATAAAAATCAAGTGGCGTTAGGTTCGGTGACCTAGGAGGCCAAGAAATGGGTCCACCGCGTCCAATCCATTGAGGAACATTTTGATTTAGCCAACCCCGCACTTGCTGTGACTCAGGTACCCAATGCCCCGAATCACAACCATAAGGTCAATGCACCAATATATTGCTCTATGCGATATATCGATGCATTGCAAAATTGACCCTGAAAATTAATTTTAATTTGATTCATTCAAAATTCAATTTAAAATTTCCCTTATTATAACAAAATGCAATTTAGCATAAATTCCATTTTGTAATCAGACCCACATTCCACTCACACGGTATGCACACTTACCTACATACAGTGTCTTCCTACTTTTTTCTGTATGTACTACGTACATACGTGCATTACCTACTTAATCCAATCTAATTGTATGTACAAACATACATACAATTATCAAAATTATTCGCGCCATCTTCAAATAATATTTCAAGACGGGCGCACAAGTGCATATCGGATTACAGTTTTGCGTTGATGCATGTATTTCGCATCAAAAAACTGTTGCATTTTCTCACGTACGCTTTTTTTTAACGAAAAAAGAGCTTTTGAAGCGATCACGGGTGTCTGGGCACAATTTGTCTAAACCTCGTGGAGTTCTTTTTAAACCGTCGATCGCGATAGTCCGGGAATCAACTCGAATATTAAAAGTTGTAAGCGGTAAAACAAAATTGTTAGTAAAAAGAAATAACTAAACTTATTGTGAAAAGTTGACGATCATTAAAACTAAAGCGTTAATAGAAAGTGTTAACCCCAATTATATAGAGAAAACTTGAAAACTCTTCATTAAAAGCTTTGAAATAAATAACAACTTCAAAACCCAAGATTTTTTTTGGTTAATTCAACCCCAAATCCTATAATGTCTGAGACTTAAAGGTCGCGTGCTCTCTATCACGAGCACGGCACTCAGACCACAACATATTGGTGGCAGCGGTAACCGTTAAAAATTTAAAATCAGTGCTTTTCTGAAAAAAAGGGAGGAAATAATAATACAATTTTTCTAAAAAAAAAATAATAAAAACAGTGACAGTGGTGGCAGCGGTAACCGTTAAAAATTTAAAATCAGTGCTTTTCTGAAAAAAAGGGAGGAAATAATAATACAATTTTTCTAAAAAAAAATAATAAAAACAGTGACAACAAATAAATAAAAATAAAATAAACAAAACAACAAGTAATAAAAAAAAAAAAAAAAAAAAAATCTTTTTAGCCAGCTACCCAAGAGGTACTTAGAGGAAATTAAGTTTATAGTGCCATAGTGCTCAACCGTGGGACCCAAGGAGGCTTCATCCCTGTCTGACTAAGACGTACCCAGACGGAAGGAAGTCCCCTCTCACTCAGGCAGAAAATCGTCGTAACCTTATCGTCGTCATACTCGTTCAACACCTACACACAACATACACCAACAACATATTTAATTCAACTCTAAATCTCCTAGAAACCGTCGCCCCGGACAAACGACGTATTGACACCAACTTGAACAAAACAAAGATACTAACAGCTATACCAATACCTCTGGATAAATTAAAAGGTTGCAAAGAAAAAAAATAGATATTTATAATCAAGTCATTTTATATACAAAGACACACTATTTTTATAATCGATTCATTTTGTGTTTGAAATCAAAATATTTTTGTGCTCGACTCTTTTTAAACAAATTATTTTCACTATCAATTCATTTACACAAACATAACGACATGGTGCAATCAGCGTACTTTTTTTTTGTAAGTGAAGTTTTCTTTACTCTTGGAGATCGTACAAAATCCTAGCTTAAAACCCTTTTTTTAAATATATATAATTCCAACTTATCCTACTATCACCTTTCACCCTTCCGCGAAGCCACCTCTGATGTAAGACCTCGTGAGCTTGCTGGTCAGAGGACTTCGAAAATCAACAATCACTCCCCTGTGAGAGAACTTTAAAGGTTATCGTTCAGCGGAGAGATTTTGATTGGAGGGAGGAATCGTGGAAAAAGAAATTTTTTTCAGCATTCCTGTTCCAGAATTCCCTATTCTAATATAAAATTCTTTTTTTTTGTGTGCTACCAAATCAATCCCAAATTTTTATTTTTTCCTCCTCTTAATTAACAGAAATATTTACTTGCAGCCAACATAACTCTTTATATTGACGTTGGGAGTCCTAATAAATTAATTTTTAAAATCAATTAAATCAATCTGCAGCCTGGCAGCTGCGATACGTATAGATTACTACAATAATTAATAATCAAGTGATCTTAGTTTACTGTCGTTTCTCCTTCACCTCTATTTTTTAAACCCTACAAAATTTTAACATTTAATTCAAAAAAACATTTTTTTTATTAACCTAATTCTTACTTCCCTATTAATTTATCATTTTGTTGCTGCTATTGTGGTTTTATACACTTACCCCTCTTACAAAAAACAATGCACCTAAACATATACATACCTAATTTCTGCCCATCTTAATAAAGCTTTTTTGCTCTTCAACCCCCATATAAATTTTCCACATATTCTATAGTTTTCTAAACTTAAACAATATCACCCCGATTTGAATACTACTCGAATCAAACATGACTGAAGAAAACAAATCTTTCGATGAGCTTTGCTTGTCACAAGTTCCAAAACTGGCAGAAATTAGACAAATTCGGGCCGATTATCACAGAGCGAATAAAAGTAAAAGGACTTCAGATTTTACTTCTGAAAAACTCCAAAATTTGGAAGTCGTATGGGCTTCATTTGAAAAAAACGGAAACCCTGATTCAAGATCATGAAGATTTTGGTGAAACTCATGATTATTTTAAGCAGTCATGCTACGACAAAACGGAGGACTGGTACAATCTTACAAAGGCAACTCTGTCTGATAGGTTGAAATCCATATCAGTCCACACAGAGCGCAAAATAACCCGATTTACGTCCCACTTCCAAAAACTTCTTAAAAAACAACTGCAGCTGATAATCTGGACAGCACAGACAAAGAGCAATCAAATACAGTACGGTTTCGGTTGCAAGAAGATAGACGAAAAACATTTTCCCATATTATTCCATCTATAGATAATAATTCACTTCCAACTGCAACCCAGGCATACTTAAACCAAAAATTGAACTCGTTGCACAAATGTTGGGACGATTTTGAAGAAACACATAACAAAATAATCTTGAATGTTGGCCCAAGCGACAAAGATAACGAATACTTCGTGAATGATGTTTACGTAAACATGGAAACATCATTCTCAGACACTGTAATTGCGCCGCAAGAACAGATGGACTCGAGGTTCCAAAACATAACGAATACTACAAATAATTCCACAGAGCATCACCACAATGTCTCTTTCAGAGACCAATCAATTTTTTTCTTATCTGACGCGAGAACATTAATTCCCAATTTCAGTGGGAATCCGAAAGATCTCCACAAATTCATTTCAAGCTGTGATGATTCATACACAACGTCAACGACGACAAGCAAAAAGCACTCCCTCTGTTACAGCTCCTATGGCTGTACATAAAAAATTTAATAAAAGTGAAAAAATGAAAGTAATAAAATAGGTAAATTGCTGATTGAAAGAATTAACCGGCTTTTAATACGTTTATTGCGATAACAATAACAATAATTATACAAATAAATAATTATTAAATCCAAAGAAAACAATAAAATTAACAAAAATAAAGTAATTAAAAAAAATCTTAAGTATTGACTAGCTGTTAAATTCTACTTATTGCTAATTATCTGCAATAAGAGAAAGGAACAAATTAATAAAGCGCAAAAAAAGAATAGCAATTCAAACTTTGTTAGAAAATTCAATATAAAAAAGGAGTTAATTAATACACTCAAAGAAAAAAGATTTGTTAAATTAACCAAAAAACATAGTAATGAAACCACTCCATACAAAAATTTTACCACCTCACAAATATTTACCAACTTTGCTGTTTAATTTCAACCACGCAAAATAGTTATTCTTTAAATTTGAAAGTGGATAGTAAATCGCATAAAAATTGAAATTCTAGTTGTTGGCTAACAATTCTTGTAGGTTATTCGTCAAAAAATTTGAAGTAAACTTTAAAATACATAGTTATTTAACTATACTGTTGGTAATACTATGTCCTATACGCGTTGTTAGCTGACGTTTTTCTTGTTGATATTTATTTGAACAGTTGTTTTGGTAAAGCAAGCCATGCGAATTTACGTGGCCGCCTCAACAGACCGTTATTCGGAAAATCGAAATGAAATATTTCTACTGTTTTGCTTGTTACTCAACCACTCACATTGTTTAAAAAGTATTGGAATGCTTCGCATATTACTATTTTAAAAGTTCATCAATTGAAAATTTGTTATGTTTTACTGGAGCGGAGCTGTTGTGAACATTTTTATTGCTACAGTTGAAGTCAACCGCCACGAAGACCGGTCGCACCAATTATTTTCTGAGTCGGCAATGAATTTAAAGTAAAAAGTGTGCAACCATGGATACGTTTGCCAAAGTGATTAATATTATGTGTGAGGGTACAGTTATAAGTAATGATTGTGATGAACTCTCTGCAGCAGGGCCAGAACTGCAGTATAATTTTAGTGAAAAAAATACCTCAGATGATATCGAACTTTGCAACTTAGTAAAGGGCTGGGGATTTGAGTTTATATTCGGTGATTTAAAAAGTGAGTTACTTAGTATTTTAATAATTAAATATAATATTTGTATAAGTGTTTGTGGAAATACTGGCTTTGCACACGTGCTCGAGTTTTATAATATATGTATGTACGTACCAAGTATGTTATTGATTGTGAAAATTGAGTATTTTCAAGGAAATACCCGGTTGGTTTTTTTTATACAGGACAGCATACATATGTAGTGCAATATATAGTGATTTTTAATCTGTTATTATAATATTTATTACATGTTGCATTTCACGACACACAGCGCACGATATTACATTGGCAAGGTTGGGATTCTTGACCGAAATCGACTTGGAAAAATTTTTCAAAAATTATAAGCTTGGCGCTCATATCGAATTTCGGCAGAAGCTGATTACCTGGAGAATAGAAAAGGTATGAAATATTATGATTTAATTTGTTATACATATCTGTGCAACTGTATAAAAAAATATTGATAAGTACTCTTTGTACTCTAAGAACATACCTACACCATCACTGTGTGACACATCTTCTACAAATACCGACTTTAATAGTTTCGTATGCAATTGGCTCAAACTAACGAGGACTGTTTTAAAACACCTTCTTCGCCAAAAAGCGTAGGAAATTCTTCTTATTCAACAAACTTTGGAGAAGACTTTGTATGTATTTTAACAACATAAATTGTATAATAAGATAAGACATATTTATATCTACACACTTTATCGCAGAGTCTCAAAGCTGCATTGGAGGAGTGTCAGAAGGGACACTATGTTTTACGACATTTCCAAAAAGAACAAAAACTTGATGACTTATCACGAAAAATTTTAGTTGATGTAGTTATTTTGTGGTATACGCGAAGAAAGAAAAAAATCAATCGAGAAATTTTCGAATCTATTGCACGAGACATAGAAACTACTTTTAATGACGATCAGGTATGCATAAGTACAAAATCTTTTGTTAAGTTGAAGCCGGTGCAACACATAAATTCTCACTGATGTATACGTCAATTTTGTAGCTAATATATTACAATAAAAGAGGACCTAAGCAAACACCATCTGGGCGCTTGTACGATAAATATTATAATGATACTAAGCGTTTGAGAAAAAGCGGCAACATTCTATCTAGAGATATACCAGCAACATCCACAAATACACTAACAACCATTAATTTGCAAGATTCCGGTGATTCAGAAGGTATAGGAACTTAACTTTCCATTTCATTTGATTATATATCTCTTCAGTTATAGAAATCTCACGAGCTTACGCTTGGTTGCAAATAAATAATTCACCAGGGACTGATGTGCAAAAAAATTGGCACCTAACTTTCGATAAGCGTCGTTTGGAAATCTTGTCTAACCGAAAGGATATTAACATAGCGATTTTTTTGCAACATTGGCGCCATCTTACACATTCTTTGGGTCACAATTTGGTAAGACCATCAATCTTGATTTTTTTTTAAATTTTAATAGTTTTATGTTTTCAGATAGACGAAGATTTCCTACGCATTCATCCCCATGCTTATGGACTATACGATAAATGGCAAGCATTTAAAACAACAATTCTTCCAATTTTCAACCAAAATATACGAGATAAGCAGTGTCTAGAACTGTTAAAAGTCATTAAACCAATCGGAACAACAATTAACAGGTAAGAAACTTCAATAGCTGCATTATTTATTCACTGACCTGATCTCGTTCAGTTCTATTTTCACATAACAGAACTACACCGCGAACCTGGCTCTCATCGGTGCTTATTTTTGTGTTTTTTTTTCAAATTGAATGTAAAAATAGCACAACTTTCTTTGATTAGAGTAGGTACGGAATTAAATTGAAAAGGAAGAAATTCCAATTATGATAGTGAACGTTAATATTATGGGAAGATAGTTTTGACGTTTCCATGGTGATAGAACCAGGAGAACCGGACCATTATTTGTACTAGTTGAGCTGAACCAGTTTAGGTCAGTGAATAAAGAACGCAGCTATTATCAGCAATGTGTTATTTTTGTTCAATTGAAAAAATAGCCTGTTTATATATTATTTAGGAATTCTTAATTGAAAATAACTTTTTTCCTTTGTCTCTAGACTTAGATTCAGCGTTTGCTTTACTTCTACATGCACTTCTACCTCCTTCGGTAACACACACAACAAAAGGGGAAGAAAAAAGGAAGTCAATTTTTAAGTGTACAATAAAGTACTCCCAAAATACTTTTTTGCTCCAAGTAAACACCGTGAATGATGTGACTAACAAGATTGAAGATCTAAAACAAACTCTTTTAAAAAGAGAAGACACACTTCAACCTCTAATAATTGCTGTTGGAAAAAAAGATGCAGATTGTGACGTTAAGTATTATGTTCATTTTGACGGCATTAAGTATGAATTGCCTAGTTTTTTAAGTGCACTTGATGTATGTTTTAAAGTATTTCACGTACTTGATTTGAAATATCCTAATTCTTGTGAAAACTTTTGGGTTTTTGTTCAGTTATATTTTTATAACATACACCTTGCAACTGATAAACCATCTTCAAAAGCTCTATGTTTAATTAAAAATTTGTCGTAATATTTGAAAATTTTCATCTGAATACTGGTCTTATATCTTTCTAAAAAAATTTAAAATAAAACATGTCATCTTGCTTCAAATGTTTGGAGTCTGGTACTCATGATGTTAAAAATTTCGAAAGTATTGAAAAATTAATGACGCATTTTAAGCATTTTCATATGCTTAGCTCTCTTTTTGAGATTATAGATATAGCTACTTTAAAAGAAAATGTGTACATAATATGCTTGGAATACAAATTAGGAAGTTTCTCAAAGCACTTTCAATCATTTCCAATAGTTGAAAAAACACATTATTATTTTTTATATAACGTTTGTTTTTTTCCTTTTACCGCTGTTCATATTCATCAATCCGCCAACGGTAAAACTTTCTTGAGACCGAAATACTTTTGATTATAATAAACATATGTTTTAAGAAAAAAAAGAAACGGAAAATTGTAATTTAATGAAGCAATTTAGTTTTTATCAGTGCAAATGCATTTTCCTGTTCTTTTACTTATATAATGTATATACTATACATCTATATATGTATTTATATACTTCTACATGATCAACAGTATTATAAATTTACAGAATGCATTATGTAGTTGTTAACTATAAGCAATTACTATTACCTATTTTTTTAAAAAAGAAATAAAGATTTATAATTTATTACTTACTGTCTCTTTTACTTTCCGCGAAATTTGTCGTTTATCGCATTTTGTGTAAATTTTGGGTTATTCACAATGAAATATGTGCAATTACCTATAAATCGGTAAAAGTACTACATTAATAGTAACAAAAACAATTTTATGAGTTAGTTTACTATTTTCATTGGTTCTGTAACAATTCGTATAACTACTTAACTACTTGATAGTTTGCTAACTAATAATTTAGTGAATTACCTATATAAAATAGTTGTCGAGTTATTTAAATAGTTGGTTTACTATAAAAAACAATTGGGTCACAATTTTAATTGTTCGGCAACAATTTTTTTGGTTAAATATTTTCGAGTGGAAATTAACTATTATTTTTGGTTAAAAAATACCAACTTCGTTGGTTGGCGCCCTTTTAACCAATGTTTTTGGTTGATTTTACCAACTTATTTTTCTGAGTGTATCTTCTTGAAAGAAAAGGTTAGTAATAATTTATACTTATCGCCTCCCTGTATTGTAGTCGACCCTGAATGGTTGATGTAGCTAATCCCTGTACCTGTTTCTGACCTAATTCTGGTCTATAGATTGAACCCTTGAAAATCTCCCAAAAGGTTCAATACCAAGATATTGTCCCTTTCCTGGATCCAAAACGAAATCAGCAAAAAAAGCCCCTGGAAATATCCCGGGATTTTTATTTAGTATGGAAATCGCCCAATACTATTGATTTCTCGTTTGACTTGAGTTTCCTGCCACACTTCACTTGGATATAACCCGAAATGAAATGTTTTATGAAACCCTTACGTTAACTTTAGTTAATTGGATATTTCCCAAATTAACTTTGTTGAATAGTTAGTTACAAAAAGATGAGACAAAAAATAACTTAGATTGCAGAATTTTATTCTTAGCTTGGTAATATCCCAAAACTGCGAATTAACTCTCCAATCTCAGTATAAAAAATTTAAATGAGAAATTCTCTGGTAATATCCCAGAATATTTTCCCTTTTTTATGAAGAAAAAGATCTGAAATCATAAAAGTCTATTCTTAATTTGGGAATATCCCAAAATCTTGAATTTATTCTATATTTCAGTGGTGTTTTTGATTAAATAGAAAACTTCTGGTAATATCCCAAAAAAAATTTCTTTTTTTATTACCTGTTGGCGAGGAAGACTTGATTGTGGGAATAACCCTACAAAAAATTGAGAACAAGTGGAAAAAATGCTAGTGGCAATGGTCCAGCTAGCTGACCGTTACTGGTGAAATACCGACCAACAAGTGATCTTTCTTCTGAAATCGCCCCCTTTTTATATGGTTGGGGCCAGCTGCCGCCCATTGTTCTGTGGCTTCGCTTAGTTGCTGGCTATTGTTCTCGACTTTGCGCAAGTTCACCACGGCGCTGTGGGAGTTTTACGATTTTGAGATGACGGGGGCGCCACAATTTAAAGGTTGTGATTTGACATTTGTCATTGAATGACAAATTTATTTCTATCGGTTTTGTGTTTTTTGTTTGTAATACAACTTTTTTTGTGAAAAAATATAAATACATAAAAATGTATACTTGTGCAATATCGTGTATAGTTATTTGTGAGAATATACATATACGTCCTGCTACAAAAACCCTGCACTGGATATTGCAGAAGATGAGATAAGTGGCATAAAAGTTTTTGTCAAAACTGTTGTGATTATGTTTTAATTTTTAATTTTAGCTATGTTTGCTGGTGTTTACAGCATGTTCTAGTCCTTGCGTGGAGAGAACTTTATTCATTTATTAGTTGGAAAAATACATTCTATTTCACCAAGGTGTTCCTTGGAAGGTCGTCTTTTCTTTGAAATGTTGCATTAGATTTCAATAAGACTGGTGCATTTATGCATGCTGCTATATTGCAAAGTATAGTAAGACCTGGAACACCTTACAACTTTATGGTGAATGTTGAAAATGTTCAGCAACCTGGCTGCAGTATGTAACTTTTTACTTGTAAGTAAAAAGTGGCACAGATTTCCGTCCACTGGAGGTATGCGTATGTTGCCTTATACTTTTCTTTTATATATTCTCTATTTTGATATATATATTGTAAATATAAACAAACCATATTGTTTGTATTTTTTATTATTATTATTTATTTAAATATATTTCCGGTTGCTAAATGCAACAACTTCCAGCTCCGTTGATGCACTGTTTGTGTATCAACCAAATGACGGAAACATGTTTTTGTTCATTAAACTGCAACGAGAGCTTACCTTTGGTTTTGGCCAGTGGTAGTTATACCATACTACTCTGTTTTTTACTAATCCAAGTCTGATGGACGCGCCATCTTTTAGAAATAAATTGTATCGCATCCTTTTTGATTTGCGGATGCGTTCAAACGGAATTGATTGCAGTTCCTCGAATTCGATGCGTATATGTTGACCGTCGTTCCTATAGACATCATACCTTTTTTCGAGTGATGTTTTGGGTATTTGGTTCTTGAGGGGTGGCTGTGATGTCGACTTTGGTGATGGATCCAAGTCCTTTATGTCATTTATGACTTTGTCCACGTGGATTGGACTGCTGGACCTTGGTTGCTTCGAGGGCAGAGGCATCTTAAACTGAAACTCTGCCTCTTTAGGCGGCGTGTTGAGGTCTGGCATACTTGGCAGCGGTGGTGTCGGAGGCAGTGGGGATACTGCCCGTTTGATGGCAGTCGTGCCTGACATCTCTGCCCATGCCTGGTCAAATTCCTCCATTAGGCTGTCATACATGATATCGAGGACGTCTTCCATTTTCTATTTTGACCTATATTAATTACTTGAGAAGAATTTTATGTATTATTTATCTAATATGTAAAAATAGAAATATATGGCCAGGACCCATACATGCATCAAACTTGACGTATACAAACATTTACGGACATCACAACTTACTTCCTTTGCACCTTTATTGCAAATTGACTGGTAAGGGGCAAATTTTTTGAATGGTTCTTTGCAAAATATTGTTTGCTATTTTTACAGACACCACTCTAACTCTGCCGTCCTTACCAGGGTGTAGCTCTTCAATGAGCCCCAACACCCATTTTGTTGGTGGTTGCTTTTCATCTTTAATGATGACAACTTGACCAATATTAATGTTATTTTGTGGCGCATTCCACTTTTGTCGTTTCTGCATTTCCGTCAAGTATTCTGTTGACCATCTTTTCCAGAATTGTTGACGTAGTTGCTGAATCAGCTTCCATCGTCTTAGAAGGTGCATATTTGACTCTTCTTGAGTGGGCTCTGGTACAGCTGGTAGCGGTCTTCCAATTAGAAAGTGACCTGGGGTAAGAATTTCCAATTGTTCTGGATCCGCAGTGATAGCGTCCAGCGGTCTGGAATTGAGACATGCTTCTATTTGGATGACTAATGTATTTAGTTCTTCTATTGTTAATGTTGATGAACCTAGTATTGGACGCAAATGGTGTTTAATACTTTTTACACCTGCCTCCCAAAGTCCACCTTGATGTGGAGCTGCAGGAGGTATAAAATGCAATTTGATCCCCATGGCTGCAGTATTGTGAGCTGCTAATTCGTTCGCTTCAGCGAATATATTAGCAGATAAACCTCGTCTTGCAACAAATCTCTTAAATGCTGCGAGAAAGGTTTCAGACGTTAAGTCAGAGACTACTTCGATGTGTATGGCTTTTGCTGCCATACACATACACACAAATAAACACAGGTATCCTTTGTAAGTTTTGGATCCCCGATATTTTGTGGTTCTGACATCAATAGGACCAGCATAGTCTAACCCCGTATTCTCAAATGGGTGTGCCTGTGACACTCGAGGACTGGGTAGACTGCCCATGAGCTCCTGTTGTGTTGCAGCGCGAAGTTAAACACATATTACGCAGAGATGAATCCTTTTCTTAACGGCGTGTAGTCCAATAATGATCCAAAACTGACTTCGTATGGTATTTAGGACCAGTTGTGGTCCACCATGCAAAGCTTCTTTGTGGTAGTGATCAATCACTAAATTAGTTAAATGTTGATCTTTGGGTAATATCGCTGGCTGTCGTGTTGAGATTGGCAGGTCTGAATTTTGCAACCTGCCACCTAATCTCAAGACTGAATCTTTTTCTAAAAATGGACACAGCCCTATTATTTTACTATTTTTGTGCAAATTTTCTCCAGCTTTTAATTGCTTGAATTCATTTTCGAATTCTCGCTGTTGTACTTGCTGAATTACTTTTAGTTTGACTGTTTCCATGTCAGCCGGTGTCAATCTGTCAATGCTCCTTTCATCCTTATGCCTACAGTTATGGATGAATCGGAGACATTGTGCAGTAACATGCAATAATCGTTTGTATGACGAGAATCGCTCGATTATTGTTTCGAGCCCTTCGCTGTTTTGCAACGCAAGAGCTTTTACTGTGTTTAATTCATAAGACGTCTCTCTGCTACGGCTCTTATCTTGTGGCCAGTCTTGGCTTGGCTGCCTTAATCAACTGGGTCCTGACCACCATGGCTCACAGTCTTTTATTTATTTATTTATTTAGAACTTCATCAATGATCTGATTACTGAGTATACAAAAGTGAAATATAACAATAAAATAACAAAAGCATACATAACCATTATAACGATAAAAAGTATACATAACAATGATAATGAAAAACAAGTAACTTTAACTAAGCTGATCTCTTATTTGACTTTTTGAAAGATGAAAGTCAATGCAATCAAACTGGCGGTTAAAGAGACGAGACATTGATGAAACCGGCTCGTGCATGCCATAGTTTGTACTATGCTGAGGAACAACGAAGAAGTCACAGTTCGTCAAGGAGCACACAGGAACAGATATATCGAAAGTATTTAAGAGCTCAGGGGAGTTTATCACTCCTTGTATACACTGAAATTCAAAGACAACTCTTGAAGTTTTACGTCTATTCTCAAGAGAATCTAATGGAAATAGTTTAAGCCTATCAACATATGGAGGCAGAATAATACGGTTGTCCCAATGAAGCCCTCTTAGGGCAAATCGGATTAATCTCCGCTGCACAGCGTCGATGCGATTTATATATACAGAATAGAAGGGAGACCAGACAGGACTGGCATACTCCAAAATGGGTCTAACGAATGTGCAGTAGAGGATCTTCGTTATGAATGGATCATTAAACTGTTTTGACAATCTCTTTATTAACCCGAGAGTAGCATTAGCCCTGGCCACGACTGAATTAATATGATGTTCGAAGGAAAGACGAGTATTATGGAAGACACCCAAATCTTTGGTTTTGTCCAGTCTAGTTAATAAGCATCCATCTAAAGTATAATTAAACTCCAATGGCCTCCTTTTACGAGAAAAGGACATGGTAGTACATTTGCTAATATTAAGAGGAAGACAGTTAATAGCACACCATTTATGAAAGGTGTCTAAGTCCGAGTTTAAAAATCCGCATTCGTTTTCATTAGAAACATTGCGGAAGATTTTGGCATCGTCAGCATAGCAAAGAATTCTTGAATTAGGCAAAATCAGAGATACATCGTTGATGTAAATTATAAAAAGGAGTGGTCCAAGATGGCTACCTTGAGGTATGCCGGAAGTATTATCTATTTCGTCAGAATGGGCTGAGCGGAATATGACTCGCTGCGTACGATCAGATAAATAAGAACGAAGCCAATTAACAAAGACAGTATGAAAACCAAGAACAGTCAACTTGTGAATTAAAATTTTATGATTGATTCGGTCAAAAGCTTTACTGAAATCCGTGATAATGCAATCCACTTGCTTACCGTTTTCAATAGCAGAAATGCAGAAATTAGTAAACTGCAATAAATTAGTCGTAGTAGACTTCCCCTTCATAAAACCTTGCTGAAAAAGCACAGGAAGGGCTTGCAGTGGAAGTACAAAACATTACAAACCAGGGCTTCAAATATCTTACTAATACAACTTAAATTGGCGACAGGTCTGTAGTTAGAAATGTCGCTCTTATTGCCCTTCTTGTGCAAAGGAATAATCAAAGAAAGCTTCCACTGTTTCGGAAAAATACCACAAGTTAAAGATAAATTAAATAAATAACACAAAACAGGAACGATGGACGTAGCACAATGTTTTATGAGTGCGGAAGGAACGCCATCCGGACCGCCAGAAAAACTATCAGCTCTGCTTGAAATGTACATGGAGACAGACGCTTCATCGAAAAACAGGTCTTTAGGTTGAAGAGAAGTCAGCGGAAGCGTCGTCAAATGGGTAAAATCATTAAAACTAATATCACAGTGGTTATCACAGAATGCAGTTATAAAGAAGTCACCAAAAAGATTGGCAGTCTCTAACGGATCCACACTGTCTAAGTTACCGAGTCGCAACGATGAAGGGTATCCATCACAGTTGCGCTTAGAGTTAACAAACCTCCAAAATTGCCTTGGTTAAGCACGCAAAGCCGATCTCATTCTAAATACATAATCGTTGTACGAGTCAGTCAAACACGAAATGTACTGAGCACGCGAATTAGAATAAATAACGTAATCAGCATCACTCCTTGAGGAACAGAACCTCCTCCAAACTTTATTCTTTAAATTTTTAAGATGCTTCAAAGAGCCATTGAACCACGGTTGACAATTCGAATCACGATTCGAACGAACAAGTGGTACACAGTGAATAAGACAAAGAAATAATGTGTCATAAAACGAGTTAACAGCTTCATCAATGTCACGTTTACCTAGCACACTGGTCCAATCACAAGCGGATAACCATTCATTAATTTTATCAAAATCAGCTTTTTTAAAGTTATAACAGTAGTTACTAGAAGCATTAAATGATGAAGTTACAGGATCAAAAAACAAAACTACATCTAGTGCCGGGTGATGACTTGTTTCAGGAACCATAGGAGTTACACAACGCTTAACGAGAGTCCCATTGGGATCGGAGGAAAATGCCAGGTCAAGAGATTTTCCAGAGTCATTAATAACGCCGCTAGACTGCATTAGGCCTGAAGAAATAATGTTGTAAATAAAAGATATGGCATGTTGAGGAGTCGCCGAGAAAGAAGGAAGCAAGCCCTCATCGTCCAGAGAGTGTTCCCAGTTAACACTAGGCAAGTTAAAGTTACCAAAAAGCAATAATTCGTCGGCAGGCAGCAAAACTTCGGTAAGCCTATCAATACAGGAATGTAAACTGTTGCAATATATATGTTTTTGTGTGAGAGCTTGAGATATACACATATAAACTCCAGATCACCGGACTCAACAAAATCGATTAATGTGCATGGCACATGGCACTCCACCTCCAACAGGAGCATCCAAAGACAGACGATGGCGATCACGGCGAAACACCAGGAACTCGGGACCAAAAAGCTCTGCATCTGCAATCTTTCCACATAGCCATGTCTCGGTCAAACAGACCACGTCAAAACATGAGTTCATCGAGCTTGTAAAAAGGCGAGTCGTTTTGGAGCGAAGACCAATTACATTGGCGTAGTGGCTAATTGGCATTAGACCTCGTGATGCCATATCAGCAGGATTATCCTTTGTAGGTACATATCCCCACGTATTATTTAGGTTACCTGCCTGTATCTGTTTGCCACATACGTTTTCCATCTATTTGGATGACCTGATATCCAGGCCAATACGATTTTTGAATCGTACCATGAAAAGCTGCTAACATTATTCACATGCAAGTCAGCTCGAATTTGACTTAGTAGTCTAGTTAACAACACTGCTCCACTTAACTCAAGTCTTGGCAACGTAATTGGCTTTGCGGGAGCCACTCGAGTTTTTGATATGAGTAATGTTGTTTTTATTGTGCCGTCATCGTCTTGAACTCTCATGTAGACGACAGCTGCGTACGCTGAATTTGGCGCGTCGCAAAACCCATGCAATTGACAGTTGTCTCTGTCTTGCTTGGTATGTATCCAGCGAGTAATTTTTATTTTCAATATGTGCGGCAGCTGTGTCTTGAACTGCCTCCATTCCTTACTGAATTCTTCTGGAACTATTTCGTCCCAGGTACATCCATGCATCCATAATTTCTGGATGATAATTTTTGCCAAAACGACACAGGGAGCTATCCAACCTAAAGGGTTGAACAGCTTTGCTACTTGCGACAAAATTTTTCTTTTTGTGGTGGCTTCTGCTTCAAATTCTGAAGCCTTAACGGCAAACATAATGTATGATATATCTGCATATCATAACCCACGTTCAATGACCATACGTTTATTATTTGCCCTATTTCAAGTGCATACACTAAAATTCGATTTCATTTCAGATTTCTTGAAATGAAATCTCTAACTTCCACTTAGGTTTGTCAGCACAAATTTTCCTTTCTTAATCATTTAAATATGCACGCGCTTCATTTTTTATAAACACAAAGTACATAAATTGTAACTTTGTCGCAATATATTTCCTCTTGAACACTTGCATATGCACACGCCACAAGTGGCAGTGGTGTAATTATAAATCCCGAAAAAAAATATAGTTTTTGAATAAAACAGAATAATGCGGTAAAACTAAAGTGCAAAAAACGAATGGCAGCCGAATAATTTGTGTTTTACCTTTTGAAAATATTACTATTATTATAAAAATTGACCGAACAGCAGCAAAAGGTTTTTATTAAACGTAGAGCTGCAGATTTTTAGCTATGTTTTGATCAAAGTGCACAGTTTATTATACTACTCCTACCAATGTACAGCGGCGCCGAATGTAATTGAAATATTCAGAAATAAGTATTCATAAAAAGTGTTACAAATAGATTCAGGAAATCTAAAACTCAGATTAAAAACCCTTTTCAATCTAATTTAAATAAATGTCGTCATACAGCACGAGTGTGTTTATATCATGTACATATCATGCCGTTTTGATTAAATAACTAGATTTACAATCGTAATTAAACATAATAGAAGTAATAAATAAATAAAAAAGGAAGAAAAAAACATACATTTTAAAATTGGGTTCACTAGCTCCCCCAATAAAAGTCAGAGGTAACATTCCTGACCCGTTCTGGTGTGATCCAGTGGAGTGTCGTGACCACACCGTAGGAAGGAAGCCCAAGGATTTCAACCTAAAAGCAAGGAAAAAATTTTCCTGATCGCCGCGCCATGCAAACAAAAGAACAGTGATTTTTTTGAGCTGGAATAAGGAGAACACATTAGGGTAAATCCGCAAAAACTAGAATCGGTCCCAAATAAGATTTTAAGATTTCAACAATCAATATCTTTAGATTACCATAGCATAAGCTAACATTGTAGAATTTTTGCATATATATATATATATATATATAATTTCTTTTCTTCCCTAAAAAAAAAAAAAAAAAAATTTCAAAGCATTCGAATTTTTATTGCGTCGCTCAAGTCACTTTCAATATATTTAACTCTACATGTTTGCCTTAATTTTCTATAATTTACTCCCTTGTGAATAAATTTTAAAAGGAGTTCCAATAAGTGTGATATCAACCAAGATGGATTTAAATCTCAAGTGAACTATAGGTATATATCCTGATTATTTTTTTTATTGCCGGATAATACAAAAGATCTAAAATCTATACTAGTATCAGAATTAACTGATATTAAATCATAATTATAAAAAAAAGCAAGAATTCCTAATTTATATCTTTGTGTTTCGCCAATGACCGCCATTTCGACGGAAGAGTTGAAAAAGGGAATCAAGTGTAGGAAAGTGTTTGCGTGTGCAAGGAGGAATATTTTTGAACTAGTTTGTTCCTACCCATATGATGTATCTAAAAGGAAGAGAAATTTATTTTGTGTACCGTGATCACTGATGAGACGAGGTGTGCTGTGCTTTATTTTTTTTAATTTTATTCTTCTACTGTCCCTGTTAAGTTGTAAAATTCGTAGGTCCCTCTCGGGATCGCTGAAATTACTTGGTCACATAATTTATCCTAATTCCTTTTGTAAAGCTAAACTATCCAAACAAACAAAAATATTTATATATATATATCAAGTAGCACTAATCAACTTCTTAAATCGTGTGCTGTACATATAAAGGAGACAAAGTTTCAGTTTAAAGGTATTGTTCGTATAGACCCGGCAGGATAACCCTTCATTATCATTTTAATAATATATATGAAAACTATTATGATACTCTTCTCATACCCCGATGAAATCATACGGTATGAAGTAGTGTTTCAGAAGTAAGACAATCCTTATAGAGTTCACCAACAACATTATTCATGTAATCACTCCTTTTATAAAACAAAACAAATAGCAGCAGTAAATACATCTGGATATTATTTCAATTAGTGTAGAATGTGTATTGACTCCTAGTAACGTGGGGACAGTCAGAGGGATATTATCAAATATATTTGAAAGTGATCCAAACTCTTTTTACTAGGTTATATTGATTATAAAATTATTGTCTGCTAAGTCACAATATAAATAACTAAAATATTAAACGTAACTTTGACTAGTCACTTGAACACGTTCAACATTGATTGGCGGCGTATCGTGGGAACTATTTACTTGCTGAAACCGAACACCAGTAATTGTATGGAAGCCAAAAGCAATACATGACGTTATATTGGGTGGGAATCCCATCAAGTCTATAAGATTTAGTATTGTAATTGACCAAGGATTAAAGGTACAGAATATTATCTTTGTTTCAAGTCGTTGTCGGTATGATACCAATGGGAACTCCATATTATCTTTGCACAATTATAAAATTATAAAATCATTCTAATTGCCGATTATTAAAAAACAAAGAGAGGTACATATATGAATATAGCAACATTTTCGTTGAGCTGGTTGAAAATATCTTGTTGGCTCGTAAAGCTACAGTGCGCTTTTTAAGCGTAGTAATCAAATTTAACCGAAAAATCAGTTTCGTAAACTCGTAAGAAAACTTCTACAAAATTCTAACTCGAAACCGGAAGATTGTTGTGGATTTGTACGAAGAATTGCCTTTCCACAACATGACCGAGGAATCTAACCCAAATTCCGCAGAAATGAAACTAAGCATATCAGACGTGCATAATCTAATCCCCACATTTAACGGCGACCCAGGAGAGCTAACCAAATTTATAGCTTGCGGAAACGTATTATTTTCCTCCTCGAAGTCGGATGCAGAGCAAAAGCTCTTTTTAGAAATCGTAAAAACTCGACTGCAAGGACCGGCCTTTGAGTTAGTCCAGAATAAGTCTTGCGCTAAGTGGAATGACCTAGCACAAGAATTGCAGTCTCAATTTCAAGAGAAACAATCCAGAACATCATTCCAAAATGAAATTCGTTCTACTAAACAGTACCACAGAGAGACGGTTAAGGAGTTCGGCGAGAAGCTATGCCAACTCCTAACATCGCTCAATTCAGCTACGTACCAAGACTCAGAGGAGCGAATCGTACGCGATTTTTTGATTGTTGAAAATACTTGGCTAATCATCCAGGCTTTCGAAGACGGTTTGAGAAACAGTAGCTTAAGGCTGCTAGTAAGGGCTCGCGGAGAAACAGACTTAAAGACGGCAATTTCATATGCTATAGAACAGGCCTCCCGACTCGAAAGGGAAGAGCCAACTTTCTGAAACCATGCGAAGAACTTTCCTAAACGTATGCTCAATTGCCAAATATGTCACAAGGGAGGTCATTCAAGAGAATTTTGTTTTAAAAACACAAACCTGCCGAATTTCGCTCCCAGGGAAGCTAAAAGAGAAGTCCAGCTCTTGACTTGTTCTTACTGCAGGAAGCCAAACCATTTGGCAAGGGATTGTCGATTGCGATTATCGCAAAACTTCCAAAGGGCCCCAACGGGTAACGGCAACTGGCCCAACCGAAGTCGAAACGTACAGAACAATTTTCCCCAGTACAGCAATACACGCAATGCACCTACGAATTTTCCGATAGGGTCTGAATGGAGACAACAGCAGTTTAACTCAAACAACCCAAACGTTAAATACGTGCCAAGACAAAATCATAAACACACCAACCCAAATACGATAAGGGAGTGGTCGCATTCAGAAAACTTGGGAGGAATAATGGAAGATTCGGGAAACGGCATTCCTCAGATGGAAGCAGTTGGCGTCCCATCTCGAGTCGCATGTATAGCCGACATCCACGAAATATAGACCGCATGGTAGAAAATGACGTCGAGCATAAACCCGTAAAATTCAGGATATCCCTAAATAGCTCAAAAATTGAGCCAACTATCTGCGTCCCCTTTGAACCAAATAAAAAAAACCATTCGACATTTCTTATCGATACCGGCGCAGACGTAAGCCTAGTAAAATCTGACATAAATTATAGAATAACAGGAAAACCTCCTGGTGGTTGTACCCTACCAACGATTTCAGGCGAGTCAGTACCAACATACGGAATACTTACTGGCATAATTAAATTGGAAACTTCAAGCGGAAGCTTTTTCTTTAAGCACCCCTTTCATTTGCTACACCAGCAAACTAACCTTAAATATGACGGTATTATAGGTAATGCTTTCCTGCGTAAACATAATTGTACACTAGATTACGAAAGAAACGTTTTGGAAATTAAATATCCCCGACTTTCTACAGAAGTGCAAGATACCGGGAGCTTTGAGGGAACAAAAGCTCAGTTCCAAAACTCTAAGGAAAACTCCAATCTGCAAGAAAACGGAAACCTCAAGGGGACTGTCAGGGAAAATCTTCGGTTATCAAATCCTCGGGCCCAAAACTGTGAACAAAATTCCAAAGCAAATTTGAAAGACACCTTTCGTCGACCATCTGATCTCCAGAGTGGCAGTACAGGTACCACACGGGTGCAGAGAGAAATGAACCCTCGAAATCTTATAAATAAATCTAGTATTGGAAATACTGTCGAGATTACAGACCAAGTTGAGAAAATGAAATCGCAGAAAGTAGCCACAGATAGAACTAATATAATCATTCTACCGGCTAGAAGTAAGAATGTTGTCAAGAAAAAGGAAATAAAACCTGGTGTTTATATATGGAATTCTCTCGCGATACCAAGAAGCAATCATGTCAAAGTAATGTTAAATTCTAACGAAAGCGAAGTGAAATTGCAGCTGAATCAAATAAACCTGGACTGGGATGACTTCGACCAATTCGACGTTATCAGAGCCAATTCAGTCAAAGATCCAGTTATAAATCGACTGAAGAAATTGGAAACCCTACTAAGCTAGATCATTGCAATTCAGAGGAAAAAGCCACAATACTAGTGATCTGCAGAGCTTATAATGATTTGTTTTATCTGGAGGGAGACAGCTTGACCAACACTGACGTGATCACGCATGGAATTGTGACACAGAGCGATAAACCACCTATCTACGTACGACCGTATAGGTTGGCGGAATCGCATCAAGAAGAAATTCATAAAAAAGTCAATGAAATGCTACAAAACGATATTGTGAAGCCAACCTCAAGTCCATGGAACTCACCTCTACTCCTCGTGCCAAAAAAAGCTGATAGCTCTGGCAACAAACGATGGAGAGTTGTGGTGGACTTTCGTAGGCTAAACGATATTACTATTGGAGATGCATATCCATTGCCCAATATAACCGATATATTGGACCAACTGGGAAAATCCAAGTATTTCAGTACACTAGACCTTGCCAGTGGATTTCACCAAATACTCGTCGATGAGAAGGACAGAGCAAAAACAGCTTTCAGGACTCCATTTGGACATTATGAATATAATAAAATGCCATTCGGACTGAGGAACGCACCAGCCACATTCCAACGCCTTATGAATAACGTGCTGATGGGATTGCAGGGAATTGAGTGCTTTGTCTATGTAGTCGACATAGTTATCTACGGATATGATTTACGAGATCACAAATTAAAATTGGTAAATATCCTAGATCGCCTTAGGGAACACAGGCTTAAGCTCCAGTCAGATAAGTGCAATTTTATAAAACGAGAACTCATCTATCTCGGCCATGAAATTTCCCAAAATGGTCTTAGACCAGATCCAATGAAGATCCAGGTAGTAAAAACTTATCCCAGACCAAAAAAGGCTACAGACGTAAAATCCTTTTTGGGTTTTGCCGGATATTACCGTCGATTTATACCAAATTTGGCAAACATTTCCAAACCCCTAACAAAACTCTTAAAGAAGAACATTATTTTCAAATGGGACTCATTTTGTGACGAAGCTTTCTGCAATCTCAAGGAAAAATTAATTAAATCTCCTGTGCTCGCGTGTCCAAATTTTGATAAAGAGTTCCTAGTATCAACCGACGCTAGCGACGTAGCGATAGGGGCAGTTCTATCCCAGGGTAATATCGGTGAGGATCGACCAATATCCTTCATAAGCCGAACACTTAATCCCGCAGAAACAAGATATACCACAACTGAAAAGGAATTATTGGCAATTGTATTTGCCGTAGATATACGGGCGGAACTCTTTGACCCGCCCGTATATCTACGAGAAACATTTCACTATAGGAACCACCACTTCAATGGTTGATGAATCTGAAAGAGCCAACTTCGAGATTGGTTAGGTGGAGAATATTGCTCGAGGAATATGAGTATAAAATTCTATATAAGCCTGGAAAATATAACGCCAATGCAGATACTTTGAGTAGAATCACCAACCAAGAAAATAGTGGCTTGAAAACGAACGATGTAAACAACGTGGGTATAGTGACTAGGAGCCAAGTAAAACAAGCTCATGATAAAACTAAGAATAGAACAAATAGCGCCGTTAAAGAAGGTGAACCGGATAAACTCTCGAAACAGTGTAACCTTAACAAAACTTACAACTCAATATATATAGACAAAATGACGCAAGTAAAAATTTTTTTTGTACCGCCAATAGAAACATTAGATGAAATCGAGCTCTCTAAGCATGTAAGAGACTACATAAGTCCTGGTTTGGGTGAACTTAAAGTTTTAAATCACGATTCAACTGTTACCAAATACACCGTTGCTAAAACCATATTACCCCTAAGAACAGAAAACGATAGAAAAATTTTGGTTAGCGTTATAAAAAATGTCTATGATCATTGCGTAAAACACCAGTTGAAATGTATAGGCATATCTGTACCCTCCTTCAACGAATTTACACTAAAAGAGATAGAACTAAATCTTGTGAATGGCTTTAAGGACATAAATATTGCCAAAAACTTATTCGTAAATAAAAAGATATACTTAGTTGATGAGAAAGATGTCTCTAAGCTTTTAAAAGAATATTGTTTTTGTACCGCGACAATTCAAATGGCTTAATTGCCGCCCGATTTAGAAGAACGGTGCCTAAGTACAATACCTATGCAACCTTGTGATGTCACCCTAGTACAAAACTAGTGCGACGATTTGACGAGAACTGGGTAAAATATAAACACCTGCTTCGATAAAAGTAAAAACTGTACTATATTTTATTTTACACAAAATTACATTTTTATAATAAAAAGATGCTTATTTGACATTTTCGTAAAACGCTAAAATCTAAACAACGTGAAAATTTATTATTTCATAATTTCCCACACCTTATCATCACAAAATATTTTTGTCGGATTCTAATTACATTGCAATACCTTTGACGGATTCTAATTTCATTGCCAGACGATTTTGTGGTGACAAGAATGTGGGAAATGTCTAGTGAACAAATTTTGCTGTAAGAGCTGTGAAGTTTAGCAATTATGATGACTGTTATATACATACATTCATCTGTTTGTTTTTATGGAATTTTGCTACTTTTATTTCTATTATCTACTAATTTATATGGTATGGTGATATTCAACATCCTCCCCCGCGTTGAACGTTAAGTTCAACCATTTCCACCGTTTCAGGTCTGAGGCTGAATTGAGAGTGTACATTGTTGGGTCGTGTTACTCTAGCTACCGGAATTGGTGGCAATGGTCGTCTTGCTGGGTGTTGTCTTGTGAGATGCTTCCAGAGGAGATAACTACAGATGATTAGAGTTATGAGCAGCCCAATTTATCCGATGGCAAACTGATGGGCATCTTGATGAGCGATAACCTTGGTGGAGTCTTCTGCAACACGTAGTTGTTGTAGTTTATCCTTAAGCTCAATAATGTCATTGGAGATATTTTGATGTTCTGCGGGTTTATACCAGAATTCTGCAATCTCAACTGGCCCTAAAAGTTCAGTTATATTCTTGGTAGGGATAAACGATGTTCTTAATGTAGAAGGGTATAGGTTATGTGCTTGGATAGTAGTTGATTCATATTTGATGGGGCAGCCATTGCTGATATTGAGTACTCCTGATCCTGATAGTGATTTTTGAACAACTGTGTTTCCGCATACATGTTTATTGTTGTTTCTTCCTTCATGATGTAGATCCAATGGTTCGAACTGACAAGTTGTATCCATCGGGGTGTATTGTAGGATTTGTTAATCTTGCAGGTAGGTAATGATGGAGAGTTTGTGAGAAATCCAATTTCACAGGCGCTGGTGTTAGCTCCCTTTCTGAATAGAGGATGATGCTGCTTGCATAGATGATTGAAGTGGCCAATTGTAGAACACATTGCCATTTCTTGTTCCTTGTTCTGACAACGGATAGTATTGATCACGATGTAGATTGATTATGAGGAATTGAGATGACGGCTCGATGATCACAAATGAGTCGTTAACCAAAACTGGAACCGGAACAATTCGTAGTAATTCGAATGGTTCGTAAGAAAGTAGTGGTAGTTTCACCCTGAAGATCAACTGTGTTTTTGCTAGTCGCACTTCAACGGTCATGAGGCTGTAGAGTTCCAATAAATTACCGTGATTTGCTGGTAACCGCAAAGTTGGTGGTAGATTTTCCTTGATAATAATTAATTGATTTCGAAACTGCTTCGGTATTAGTAGTGTGGGATTCATCTTTCCGTGGTGAGTGTCTATAATGACATCCAGCAACATTTTCTGCATTCGTTGATAGTTGGTAGTTGCTAAAATTAAACGCACTGCCAAAGCGTTGAACATTTCTAAGATTTTTTGTTCTTGAACTTCCTTGGTTATCCCTTTAAGTTGGAGAATGGTTCGATTTATATGCACTTCAAACTCTTGTAGTCGACCTTCCATTATCTCACTAGATTTTTTGATTACATTTGCCGTTGAGTCCACTATAGAAGTTTGGTTTTTTAGTAATTCCAGTAGATGTTGCTGATTTCCTTCAAGATTATTTTTTATTTGAGACATTTTCTCGGTATAAGTCGAATCCAATACTCTAAATAAGGAATGTGCAAGATTTCCAACAATATCTAATGGGGCCCTTCTATGTCTTGAACTCGAGTCACGGGTGAGCAATGAATTGTTGTTTTCGAGTTCTGTTACTGTGTCAGAAAATTGAACAACTGTTTGTGTGCATGCTTTAGTATCGCTTGTTGAATCACAAATCTTTCTTAGATTGTTTATCCCATTCTTGATGTTTTCAAACTCCTTCCAGTATGATTCCAAGTTGTAGTATATGATCAGTTTCCATTCGTTGGTCACGAGGTGAGTGGATCCCATGCTTTCAAAGTACAATCCTGGTTGAGTTTTGAAAGGAGATAACTGTATTGGACTGTTCGCTAATATTGGTACAATCAGGCATGCCAGAAGAACAAAACTTATAGGTGACATTGCAGGTCGGGATTTTTTTGCAGGAGTCCCATGTTGCGTTTCTCTCTCTTCTTCTCGCTTGATGCCTGAAGGAAGAGTGCTCTGGATATTAGGATCTGCTGAAGGCTCGACTCCAGCGGAAATGTTTTGTTCTTGCTCTATAGGTAATGGAGCTAATTTATGTATCGGCCGTTTTAATATTCCGGATATTGTTTTGACATCAGCCACTCGAACCAAGCCATCTGGTCCCTTAATAGTGTTGACTATTCATCCTAATTGCCAACTTAACGGAGGAAGATTGTCATCCTTTATCACGACCATAGTCCCTGGCTGCACGTTTTCGGAACGCTGCTTCCATTTGTAGCGATGCTGCAACTCACATAAGTACTCCCTTGTCCATCGCTGTCAGAACTGGTTTTTTAACTCTGATATTTGTTTCCAATTTTTGAGCAGAGACGTCTTTGAAGAATGTGCATTGGGATCAACAGCACTTGTTAGTGGTTCGCCAGTTAGAAAATGATCTGGTGTTAGCGCACAAAGATCATTTGGATTGCTTGACATTGGTGTTATAGGCCTTGAGTTCAAAATGGCCTCTATCTCTGTCATTATTGTCGTTAATTCTTCAAAAGTCAGGGAAGCTGAAGCTACACTCTTTTTAAATAAATGCTTAGCTGACTTCACTGCAGCTTCCCATAGGCCACCGAAATGAGGAGCTCTTGGTTGGATAAAATGGAAGTCAATGCCTCTATTTGTGCAGAGCTGTGTTATTTTTCCTTCAGCATTTTTGCTATACACTGCTTGTTGAATCTCCTTTAACTGGTTGCTGGCTCCCACGAAGTAAATATTTCTACAGATACCTCGCCTACTCACAAATCGCTGCAGGGCTCCAACAAATGCATCGGGTACTAAGATCGCTTACCACTTCTATATGGACTGCTTTGGTGGAAAAGCAACAAAATATGGCCACGTAACATTTTTGAAGTCTCTTACCTCTCAGCTTGAAATGAATGGAGAACGGTCCACAGAAGTCTATTCCCACGTCGATAAATGGTCTTGACGGTTGAACTCTGTGAGCAGGAAGATTTCCCATAAACTGCCCAAAGAGTTTCGGCTTAAATTTGCAGCAACGGACGCAATTTTGAATTATTGACCTGGCAACAGTTTTTCCTTTGATGGGTCAAAATTTTTGTCTTGTTATTGCCAGTAGTGCTTGTGCGCCTACGTGTGAGTTTGTTTCATGAATATGAGTCATTAATAATTTGGTTACGTAGTGACCATATGGTAGAAGAATCGGATGTTTAGCGTCGTAAGGCAATTCGGATTCTTGAAGCCTTCCTCCAACTCTTATAATTCCCGTTTCATCTAAGAATGGGCTCAGACTGCATAAGCTGCTGTTTGCAATAACGTGCTTACTTCCTTGAAGATGTGCTATGTCTTCTTCAAAACCTTGCTGTTGAACTTCCTTTATGATCACCATTAATGCACCATCTATTTCTGGTACGCTAAGCTGATCGTTTTTACGTTCCTTCGGTAATTGACCGATGTTTTTAATAAATCTCAGGATGTATGCCAACGTTCTTTGTAAATATTTGAACGAAATTCTGTGATCAATACCTTCTAATATAGAAATCCACCTTGTGATTGTTGATAGTACCACTTTTGCCTGTCTCTTTTCCAAGTCTGTCGTCAAATTTGATGGTTTTAGCGGCCATGAGGATTGATGCCCATGTAGGAAGAGTGGCCCATACCACTATAGAGAAATGTTCTTTAGGCGCTCTGGCGTAGTTCCCCGTGAAGCAAGATCCGCAGGGTTGTGTTTTGATGGTACATGGAGCCACTGATCGGCAGTGCTTACTTCTTGGATTGCAGCTATGCGATTCGCTACAAATGTGTAATGTGCAGATGATGATGAATTTAGCCAGGATAGCACAATTTCTGAATCAGACCAATAATAACAGGGTTGATTCGATTTCAATGCATTAAGTTGGCAGTTAACTTGGCAGCGCACAACTCTAATCTGGGTATTGTTACGTTTTTCTTTGGTGCTGCTTTCGATTTGGCACATAGCAATCTCACTATTATAAGTCCATTCTGGAGAATAGATCGTATATATATTACAGCCCCTAATGCTTGTTCAGATGCATCTGAGAAAGCATGTAATTGCATAGAGCACGGCACATTTCCTGAACTAACATGTCTTTATGTCACTTAAGATGCCAAAACTCTGACGAAAGTTGATCCAGATAGAGCTATGTTCGTCTGATAGTTTATCGTCCCAGCCAAGGTTAAGTGCCCACAATTCTCGTAAGAATGTCTTCATCTTTACAATAACCGGACTCATGAAACCAAGAGGGTCAAATAGATGAGCTATGTTTGACAAAACACTTCTCTTGGTAATAGTTTGTTCATCTGTCCATTGAGTTTTGATAGCAAACTCATCAGAACGTGGCAGCCATATTATTCCCAAAGTCTTTACGTGGCAGTCATTATCGTCATGGAGTTCTAGCTGCGGTGCTCTGTCTTCTGAAGCCATATTTTCTAATAATGCCGTGTGGTTCGCGCACCACTTACGTAATTTGAATCCTCCAGATTGGAGAATCTGAGTTAATTGTTCTTGTGTTTCTATGGCTTCACTGAGACTGTTGCAACCAGTCATAACATCGTCGACGTAAAAATCTTGAATGAGTGTTGCGGCTCCCAGAGGGCGTTGTTCTGCCATTTGGCCGGCCAGTCGTTGAAGACATTTCGTCGCCAAGTAGGGAGCCGTTCTTACACCGTAAGTAATCGTAGATAATTGATAACACTTCAACTGCTTGGATGGATCATCTCTCCAAAGGATTAGTTGATATTTCCTGTTATCCTTGTCCAGTATTACTTGACGGTACATTTTTTCTATATCCGCTGTGAATACATACCGTGGTAGGCGAAATCGTAGTAATATGGAGAAGAGCTCAGCTTGAATAGTGGACCCAGTGTATAAGATGTCGTTCAATGAAACGTTCGATGACGTTTTCATTGATGCATCGAAAACTACCCCAAGCTTCGTGGTGGTGCTATCTGGCATAGTCACGCAGTGATGTGTAAGGAAGTAATATGGGCCTGAGATTTCTTTTAAACTGATCTCTTCCATATGCCCAAGATTCTTATATTCGTTAAGGAAGTCAATGTACTGCGTCTTTATATCAGGATTTCTAGTCAGCTTTCGTTCTAACGATTAAAATCTATTAAGCGCGATGTCTTTCGACTCTCCTAGGTTCGTTGCTTCATTTGCGAAGGGCAGCCTTACCACAAAGGGACCTGTTTCGTCCCTTCTCACGTTTTGGTTGAAGTGTGATTCATACTTAATTTCTTAGGCCGACAAGGTTGGGTTAGTATAGTCAACTTCTTCTTCTTTCCAAAACCGTTCAACTTGTTCATTTAGTTTGGCTTCTTGTTCTTCGGAGCAAATACCACACAAGACATTGGTACCGGATGCGTTCGACGTTTTTCCACTGACTATCCAGCCTACTTTAGTGTTTTACAAGATGGGAAGGCCATCTTCTAGTTTAATCTGTCCAGCTAGGAGTAGCTGGAAAAAGGTGTCTGCTCCTATAAGCAGGTCGATTTTCCCTGGACGATTGAATCCCAGGTCTGCTAACTCAATGTTCCGTGGTATGGACCAGTTTGTGATATCCAAAGACTGAGATGGTTGATGTGTTGTTATTTCTGGCAGAACATGCGATCAATTCAGGTTGAGAAGCTACATGTTCTTGATCGCAGTTCTACATTGATCCTCTTGTTTGCCCTCTGTGGGCTTTGACCAATGCCTTGAATTTGCAATGGGTCAAATGTTTCTCTTGACGACAGTTTCTTCGCCAGCTGCTCTGCGATAAAATTCAATTGAGAGCCTGAATCTAGTATTGCCCTGCACTCCACTTCCAATCCCTCGTTGTTTCGTAACTTCACAATTACAGTACTTAACAAAACATACCTCCTTTGCGCCTTCGTTACTTGTGCAGATAAAGTGATTGGGTTTTGAGAATATGAGCTGATTGGCGAAAGGTGTGAGTTCTGTTGACCCGTCGGTTGATACGGCCGGGTTGATTCTTGTGTCTTCTGTAGAACTCCTCATCTTGTGCTGTATTCATTTTTAGCTTCTCTTTCACGATGTAATAAGGTGTTATGTTTTGATGAACACATTTTACAACCTCTAAGAGAGCAATTCTTAGCGGAATGGCTCCCCTTCATGCAGTTTACACATAGATTATGTTTTCTAACTATGTCAAGCCTGCTTGATGGGCTCTTGGAAAGGAAGTCTTTGCAAGAATATAATGGGTGACGCTGCTTACAGATGATACACTTGCTGTTCATTGAGGCTGCCATGAATGCGGATGATTTCGACTGATTTGTAAGTTTCGGGCTATTTCCTACGTTGCATAAAGTTCGGCCGCCAAGAGCTTCTAGGGACTGAAATCGAGTTTCTAGAAATTTGAGGAAGTTCCCAATTGTGTCTAGTTCTCTTGGTGCTTCTAGTGATTGCTCGTATAAGCGTAGTTTTGTCTAATTTTTTGAGTACTATATGCATTATCAAAGGATCCCAATTTTCTGTGGGCAACCCTAAATTTTTCAGTTCATACAGACATTCATTGGTTGTGTCGTGGAGGCTCTTAATAACTGCAGCTGATTCAGCTTGAATTGTTGGTTGTGACAGCAATCGACTTAATATCGCCGTAACAAGTAACCGCTTATTATTATATCGGTTATTCAGGATACCACATGCATCGTCGTAATTCCCATTAGAAATTTGTAGATGTTGAATTAACGCCCTTGCTTCTCCGCTCAGATTGGTTTTTAGATAGAACATCTTCTGAGTGTTGCTTATAGTTTGGTTGTGTATTAGCTGGACATACAGATCACGGAACTGTGTCCACTGTAAATAGTTGCCATCCAATATGGGCAGAGAAATCTTTAGCAATTTAATCAAACCTTCTTGTGGTCTTGAATGTGCAGGCCGCTCGGTGGATTTATCTTCAAGAATTGATACTTGCTGTTCGAGTGAAATGATAGTATCTTGCGTCCAGCCATCGAGGTCGTAGAACAGATCTGATTTATAGCCCAGTGGATTGTCTTCATTGGCAATTTCCCAAATTTGTTGGTCATTGTCAACCATCTCTCTCTGATATTGTTTGAGTATGTCAATTTTTAGCTTGAAATATTGGCCTGGATGCTGTTGATCCTGCCTTGACTCAATATCTCTTATTTGGTGTGTTGTGAGCCTCATTAGGGCCTTTTGTTTGCGTATTAGCTTGCAAGCGGCCACATCTATAGTTTTGTCTTCATATAGTTCCGAAATTAAGGAAGGTTTTCGTCCGTTGTTATTTTGTTTAACATTGTCTTCGCTGTCGTCGTCGCCACTACCTTCCTCATCATCTAAGTTACCACTGTTTTCATCAGCCTGCTTATTGTTGCTGCTGGATGCAGCGCCTGCTGAGCTTGTCGCTCCATGATTACCTTCTGTAGTGGGAGCTGTGGACACGATCTTCGCTTGATGTTCCAATAATAAACTGTTTAGTATAAGATACACATGTTCTAGCTCTTTGAAGTACTCTTTCTTAAAGTAGTGTGAACTGGCAAGCCGCTCCTGGAATGGAGTGAGTTTTTTGTGGTTTGATTGAATTGCACGCCAGTATTTGTCTGATAACTGTATTCTCTTTGCGATGTAATCTTAAGTTTTACGGTCTAATGGATCTTTGCCGAAAATTATTAGTAGCTTTTCTAGTTTACTACAAATAGCATCCTGTTCTTACAGCATCCGTTCAACTTCTGCATCAGCCATGGTTCGAAACAGAATAAAACTTCTTGATTTTAGCCATTGTAATGATCCTTTATGATGTGCAGCAGTAATAGGCTGCTGTTATAAATTCACCTTTGATGCTGATGTCTGCCTTCCTCGCTATGGAAGCAGTGTAGTGCAATTTTCTTAACAGAGAATCACGTGGGGGTCACCAAATGTTTTTTGTACCGCGACAATTCAAATGGCTTAATTGCCGCCCGATGTAGAAGAACGTTGCCTAAGTACAATACCTATGCAACCTTGTGATGTCACCCTAGTACAAAACTAGTGCGACAATTTGACGAGAACTGAGTAAAATATAAACACCTGCTTCGATAAAAGTAAAAACTGTACTATATTTTATTTTACACAAAATTACATTTTTATAATAAAAAGATGCTTATTTGACATTTTCGTAAAACGCTAAAATCTAAACAACGTGAAAATTTATTATTTCATAATTTCCCACACCTTATCATCACAAAATATTTTTGTCGGATTCTAATTACATTGCAATACCTTTGATGGATTCTAATTTCATTGCCAGACGATTTTGTGGCGACAAGAATGTGGGAAATGTCTAGTCAACAAATTTTGTTGTAAGAGCTGTGAAATTTAGCAATTATGATGAATGTTATATACATACATTCATCTGTTTGTTTTTATGGAATTTTGCTACTTTTATTTCTATTATCTACTAATTTATATGGTATGGTTATATTCAACAAATATCACAATACTCCTCTTGGTGGACACCAGGGAGTATCCCGTACACTAAAGCGGCTGAAATTAAGCTATTTTTGGCCAACAATGCTTAAGGACGTAGTCGGTTTCATCCGCAGATGTGAATCTTGTCAGAAGAATAAACTTCTAAAAAATGTTCCATTCCTAGGAAAATAACAACAACTAGCACCAAGCCATTCGAAAGAATAGCTTTGGATATCGTTGGCCCTTTGCCTGTGAGCTATGAAGGCAACAAATACTTATTAACGTGTCAGGATGACTTAACCAAATTTTCCCAGGCCATGTCTAATGCCGAGGCAATTACCGTTGCTAGGGCCTTAGTCGAGGGTATCGTCTGTCAACATGGCATCCCAGAGTCAATTTTAACAGACCAAGGAACAAATTTCCCAAGCAACCTGTTCAAAGAAATGTGCAAATTGTTAAAAATCAAGAAGATTAATACGACTCCATATCATCCACAAACCAATGGCGCTTTCGAGCGGAGCCACCGAACGCTAGCAGAGTACCTTCGACACTACGTCAACCAGGATCCACTCACTTGGGACACCTGGATACCCTATGCTATGTTCGTGTACAACACTACACCACATAGCAGCACGAATTATAGCCCACACGAGCCTTTATATGGCTATCCGGCTAATATTCCCAACAGTTTAGAACAAAAGCCGCAAGTTTCATACAACTATGAAAATTATGTGAATGAGCTAAAATGTCGCTTGCAGCATGGCCATCAAATTGCAAGGGAAACCTGGCATCAGAGGAAAACACAGGCTAAAAAATACTACGATAGATATACCCAAGAAAAGAACTTCAACATAGGTGACAAGGTGCTTATTAAAAACCATACTCGGAAAAATAAATTGTCCTCGCTTTGGGAGGGACCTTTCGTGGTTATGAAGGTCATATCAAAAGAAAACTCAGTAATAAAAATACGCAATAAACTCAAAACAATGCACAAAAATGATCTTAAGCTCTTCATAGAATAATGCACCGAAGCAGTTACCATAATAATATAAAATTTATAAGTTATGCTTTTGAACTTGGGTGATTTGTCAACTTGAACTTTCACGCGAAAACTAGGTTATGATATAATAATAAAGTTTCGATTCTCAAACATTTAACTATGAATATCTTTATCAAATTTGAGACGCAAGTAGGATATGCAACTGAATTTCCATCTGAACACGAAACCGGAGAACCTCCGATCTTACGAAATAACAAGAAAAGGGAGCCTGAATTAAGCGCTACTACACTCTCTAATCATAGCAACTCTCAATGCTCCTCGATGAGCAGCATTTGCTAAATCATCTTTAGTTAAACGCCATTCGACAAATTATTTGACCATTATACGAAGGCCTTTACTTTTCTCCAAGGGCATTTCATATTGCTTTCCACCCTCCACAATCGGGTTGTATTGACATCATTTCACCCTCGAAATCACGGATTAACATATCCTTGGCTAGTCACGTGAACAACCAATTACAGAGATAAATAATGAACAGCAGGCATAACCCTGTCTCGAGACACGAATGGAACTTCCAACGGAAGACCTGCTCAAAATAAGACACCGGGGAATCGCCGACACGAACTACACGCACAAGGGAGGGGGGCCTCCAGTTGGCACCACCAACACATAGATAACTAATAGATTGACCCCCCCACACACACTACAAAACATACAATACACACCAATGACACACAGAAATTAAAAACTAATCTTTCAATAAGATCGTCGAACTAATCGAAATTCCCTTCAGGCCATGGGATACCCCACATACTTCATATTAATCTTGGGCCTCATAAGCGGCATCTACGGAAGTAATATTAATATCACGACTATCAATCAAAGCCCTGGAATCTATTTCGAAGAGTTGGGTAGAGTAGAACTGTTTTCAAACGAATGGAAAGTGGCAATCTTCTACGATCTTAGAATTTTGGAGACCTCCATAAGGCATATCACGAGGTATACAGCAGAAATAAATACACTGTGCGTAGCACTAAGGGGTGATATTGGATTTGGGACTATCTGCAACAGTACTGTAACTGAATTAAATCACCTACTGGCGGATATGGGACATAAGTATAGCCTATTACAGAATACTAACAGAAAAAAAGAGCTCCTTTTGATGTCATAGGAATGGTAATTAAGGCGCTGTTTGGAACCCTCAACTTGGAAGATGCGAAGTATTATGACAGCCAAATAGAAAAATAGAAAAAAATACGTTATAGCGAAAACCATTTGTTATCCCTCATAAAAAAACAAACGATTATAGTAGAAACAACCGCTAACGTCTTTAACAAGTCTCAAAAAGCAATTAATAATCAAATGATGGCACTAAATGCCAGGATCCTTAAAATCAAAGATATTGTTGACGAAGCTGCTAATGCCAGTCACAATCAACGAGCAATTTTTGAAATGGAATCACTCACTTCCTTAACTATTCTGGTTACGATGCGTTACCAAAATATTCTTAACGATATCATTGACATGGTTACTGACGTTCGCCATGGCAAACCTCACCCGGCAATCATAACACTATTCTAAGCACTATACGTAGAGAAATCTCAAGCGACATCAAACTTCCTACTGGTGTCAAAGACGAAAACTTTTTAACACTTTACATGTAAGCCAAATGAGTGCCTCAATCCAAAGGGAAAGGATAATTTTCGAGCTTAAAATACCATTACCCTACATAGAAAATTACCAGTTATATAAGGTGATACCCCTGCCCACAGCATTCCAGCATAAATTTGTTTTCATACAACCGACAATAAATTTCCTAATCATCGTGTATAACAGGGAGCATTATAATGATCTCACTTCAGAGGAATTTGCAAGTTGCATCACCGAGAATCACGATCAGTACTTATGACAAATGATGCATCCCATCTTTAATATTGACCCGAAACACAGCGTGTGTGAGTTACAACTCATAAAAAGGGATAAACACTTGCCCGCGTCTTGCAACATTAGAGAATCTAACCACACCACCGTATGGATTCAATTGTCGCAAGCCAATAAGTGGCTGTATTCCACCCAAGAGCGTTTAACCATAGACGAAATTTGTCAAGATACAATAGAACCCCATTCCATCTTTGGCGTTGGAATAATCGAACTTTCAGGCAACTGCTATCTGCGAACTCCTGACCTAACCATAAGGAGTTATACCACTAGAATAACGCAAATGAAAAATGCATTTATACCTGTCGTAAATTTAACAGAAGCATTATCAAAATTTGAGAAATCAAAAAAGGACTCTACGAGCCCCACACAAAACATGGTGCACATAAAATATGCTGCAAACGGCGATCTTGCATTACTATCCAAGCAAATAAGCTCCTAAAAGGAAGAGGAACAAAAGAACCTGGAACCCGTGGACGCCCACAACATACACCATTATACACTTGTATATGTAATATTCTCAATCATACTACTGGTCGGCATCTACAAAATATACAAGCATTGTACTACAGAAACCGGCAAAATCAATCAAGCGGCTACAACTATTAAAATAAAAGAAAATGAGGATCAAAATGACACAACCATAGTGTTCACATGTTAACAATTAACTTAACTAGATTTCGCATTGTTTCCGCCACCGTGTACGTTTCTCTGGAATACTTCTTCCTATTTCCATGCTCTTCCGTCAGAAATTGCACACAATAGATTCCAATAGTTATATAAATTTACACACATTTAAAAATATAAAAAAAAAAAAACTAATTTTTTTTGAACAATTTTTCTAAACAGGTACGTAGTGGGTAATTAATTACATTTAATGGAACTAAATAAAATTATAGAAATAATAAACATATAATTTTTTTTAACGAAAAATAAATATTTCATTAACTATTATTATATATATATCACATAATTATTCTAATTAGATATAAAAATCTTTTCAATAAGATATGTAGATAACAATAATGTATGAATCATGCTAATTCTGGATAAAAATTAAATAAGTATATAGACAATAATTTAATATGTATCAGAAATTAAGCATTCCTAAAAATAAAAAATAAATAGAAAAAAAACAAGGAATTTCTTAAATAATTTTACAAAAAAAGATAACATAATGAAATGTAATTTTTGTTTAGAATAACTAAAAAAGAGTAATAATTAGATGAATAAAATAAAACAAATAACTAAGTTTGTAAGTAATCATTTATACTTACCATAAAACTTTTAAACTTTTTGAAATCCCAGAACCAACGACGACGCATTCTAAAAGAAAATTCATCACCTCTTCAAGGAATGAATTTCCTTTTTCATAGGGGGAAGGTGTTATGATATATCTACATATCATAACCCGCGTTCAATTTTGCATTCATGCATTCCAGGTGCATACGTTTTTTACTTGCCCTATTTCAAGTGCATACACTAAAATTCGATTTCATTTCAGATTTCTTGAAATGAAATCTCTAACTTCCACTTAGGTTTGTCAGCACAAATTTTCCTTTCTTAATCATTTAAATATTCACGCGCTTCATTTTTTATAAACACAAAGTACCTAAATTGTTAATTTGTTGCAATATATTTCCTCTTGAACGCTAGCATATGCACACGCCACAAGTGGCGTGTCAAATAACATGCCTCGCTTATCAACAGAAAAATGCACCACGTAATCGATGCGATCGTGGGAAGGTTTTGCTGACGGCGCGAGCGTAATATCCAAAGGATGAATAAAGAAATGATAGCAGGCAGTCTTGGAAAAAGTCGTAAGATTAAAAAAAACATCGAAGTTGGTTCTGGGGAGGTAAAATAAATTGAACAACCTAAATTTTTCCGAAATTAAAAGTGGTTTCATAATTAAATTTTGAGTTTTCTAATAAAAGATCCTAAGAGGTTTAATAATTGAATTTCGAGTTTTTTTATAAAAGACCCTAAGAACCAACTCCAAGACTCCGCTGTGCTCTCTTCTCCCGGCAAGCGGGAAAGCACGGAGTACGCGCGTAAAAATAAAATTATCGGTGGCTGGATGCTACTGGATTCCTAGAGCTTTGACTTGGTTGTCATCTTCAAAGTTCAATGGCAACTCTAGCTCTATTTCATCCTTAGGTAACCAATCAAGCATTCCATCATGATTCGCTGCCCATTTCCGGAGGTTAAAACCTCCTCCCTTTAATAGCTTTATTAGTTCTTGTTCCTGTTAGCAGATCGTCAACGTAAAAATTCTGCATTGCAATTTCTGACGCCTTAGTATACTTTTCTTTGTCATCCTTGGCTAATTGCTGCAGTATTTTTATTGCTAGATATGGTGCTGCCGTAGTTCCGAAGGTTACGGTGTTGAGTTCGTATTCTTCTACTGGCTCAACTTCAATACTTCGCCAAAGTATTGTCTGATACTTTTGGTCATCTTGGTGTATCTTAATCATTCGATGCATCTTCTCGATATCGGCAGTCACTGCATATTTATGAACACGCTATTTTAGCAATGTTGAATACAACTTTGGTTGTAATGTGGGACCTGTCAACGTTTGTTCGTTGAGGCTTTTTCCGTTTGATGACTTTGCCGAAGCATCGAATACCACTCTTAATTTGGTAGTAGCGCTGTCTTTAAGAACAGCATGGTGGGGTAAATAATACCTCTGGGTGGTCGCATTTTGTGTGGTTTTATTTACCTTGCACATATGCCCCAGGTTTAAATACTCCTGAATACATTTATGATATTCTACTCGTAGGTCGGCAGCTCGCTCGAATTTTTTCTCGAGTTGAGCGAATCTTTTTAACGCCATTATCTTTGATTCCCCAAGCTCGGGAAGGCGTTTATGATTCTCCATAAAGAATTGCTCATATTGCTCTTCTTCTTTAGTGAGCTTGCGTTTTGTGTTGAGTTCTTCCCATTCCCAAAACTTCCGTACTTGGGTATTCTGCTGTGCTAAGTCATCAGCACTACTTGTGGTGAATGCAGAAAAAAATTCATTTTTGTCCACTTGATTTTGTGGTGCTGTTGTTTCTCCGAGAAGAATCCACCCTAGCTTTGTATTCTGTGCTATGGGGGTCCCTTCAGGTCCACTTTTAATTCCCTTGCATAAAATTTTTGCATAGATATTCACACCTCACAACAGGTCTATTTTCCCTGATTTTAGGAACTCTGGGTCTGCTAATGGCAAGCCTTTTATATGAGTCCAGAGGACTTTATGTGTGTTGGTGGGAATATATTAGATATCTTCTTGATAACATAAGCCCGCAATGGGATTTCAAAATCAGCTGAGGTGGCTGATCTCACATAGAAAGACACTTCTTTGTTTGCCTTTGCCACTTGTGTAGATCCCAATCTGGTAATTTGAAGTGACGTTGACACGCCTTTCAGTTGTAAGGATTGAAAAGCCGCTTCGGTTATAAAAGAACTTTGTGATCCTACATCAACCAAAGCTCGCATGGGAATTGTTATCCCACTTCTGTCACTTACATGTACTATAGCCGTAGCTAATAGTGCTTGTGTGGCTTTCTGTTTATTTGAACAAGCATTTGCCGAAGTTGATGGGACAGAATTTTCTGACTGTGTTGATTGTATGGTCTCAACAGCCCTTGGCTTGGTTGAAGACATGTTTTTGTCTTCATGAAGCCGTGTGTGATGACGCTTGTCACACTTGAAGCATCCATTTTTATTTGGACATGCTTCTTTATTATGAGGTTTTAAGCAATTTGTGCAAAGCTTGTTCTTCAACACTAGTTCACGTTTTGCCTTAAGACCCTTTTGTTTAAATTGTGTGCATTTATAGATTGTATGTTCTCCTTTGCACACCGGGCACCTTTTGCTCATCGTACAAGATCCATTATATCTTTGTATATAGTTAAAACAAATATTATGTTTCAACAGGATCTTCCGACGAGTGTCAATATTATGCCGTCGGAGATCATGGCAGTTTTGTATGAGATGGTCTCCCTTACATACAACGCAACCATATTGTTCGTTGACGTGATAGTTTAATGATTTATTTTGTCCATGTTTGTTCATGGCAACATAACCAACCTTACTAGGGTTAATAGCTTCCAAAGTTCGGAAGCGAGATTCTAGGAAACAAAACATTTCCTTTAACTCCGGAATCTCTGTACTTTTGGAAATTGATTGTTCCTATAGAGCTCGAGTTTCCATAGGTAATTTTTGAGTTATTATGAAAATAATTATTGGATCCCAGGTCTTTGTACCTATTCCAAGGGATTCCAATTCATGTAAACATTCCTTTGTTTTATCATGTAAATTTTTTAGGCTACTTTCATTTTCACCTTTTACTCTAGCTTGATTAAACAAAGCTTTGAGTTGTGTAAACAACATTACCTTTTTATTGTTGTATCTTTGTATCAACTCTTCCCGAGCTGGTAGATAATTAGTACTAGTTACATTATAATGTCGCAATATCCTTTCTGGTTCTCCAGATAGATTGAGCTTAAAATAGTGCAACTTTTGTACTAAGGGAATATCAGAATTTTTATGAATCAAAGATTCGAACATATCGTGGAAAGATCTCCACTTAGTGTAATCACCATCAAATTTCGGAATTTCAATGCTCGGCAATTTTATATCCGTTTTGTAGTCATTGATTACACTTGCCTCTGGTTCAGTTACCCTTGGCTCTTGAAGCTCTTTTAGCTTTGATAGCTGTTCTTGGAGCTCCCCTAAAAATCCGAAGTATGCTCCTTCGCATTCTTCAAAAATACGGCTTTTTTCGTAGGCGTTGAGTGCTGTTTCCTCAAAATCAACTAATAGCTTTTGGTGATTAGCCAAAAATTGTTCCCACAATTCCTCAATACTTCGGGTTCTTTGTTTCAGATAATCTTTGGTTAACTGTTGCACTGAACCTACTCTCTCTTGGTAATTAGAGATAGCATGTGTTAAAACTTTTATGAAAGCCTTTGTCTCTTTATAAGTGCTTCCATTTTAATTTTGTTTTCCTTCACCAGATACAAAGAAAAATTTGAATTGCTATATATTTTTATATTGTTAGTTTGAACACTCAATAAACGTATTTCGGCTTTGAAGGACCAATGTTACACCTCCTATGGCTGTACATAAAAAATTTAATAAAAGTGAAAAAATGGAAGTAATAAAATAGGTAAATTGCTGAATGAAAGAATTCACCTGCCTTTAATACGTTTATTGCGTATGCTTACAAACTAACAATAATTCTACAAATAAATAATTAAATTCAAAAACACACATCTATTTTCGTTATATTAGTGACACCCCGAATAAGAAGTTCAATATTGAAAACATCAATCATCAAAGATTAGTGACACCCCGAATGACATTTTCGAACATGATCTTTGGTTCCCCCCACCAGTGGTAAGGAACCAATCAGATCATTTTTGAAAGAAAAGAAAAGAAGAAAGAAAACAAGCAACACCCAGGCAAGAACAAAGGAAAGCAGTGAAGACAGAAGAAAGAAAATAAAAAAGCAACAAAGAAACAAGGAATCTTCAATAAAAATAATTAGAATAAAGGAATAAGGTCTCCAAATTTTCTTCTTCCACATAAACATTAACAGGACACAACAATACATTTTTCTATATATATGTGTATATGTGGGTTCCACGAATAAAAAAAAATAACTTTCACAAATAAATATTCCCTCCTCTTGGTATTTTAAGAAAGCGGCAAAAAAAGAAAATTTCGCGAAAGTAATTACACGAGTGATACATAATATTTTTCATTTTTGTGTGTGTTTTGGTTGTTTTGTAAAAATGCCTGACGATAATAGAGGAGATAACAATGATAGAGTAGTTCTAAATACAGTAGCAGTAAAATTACCGCCATTTTGGACAGCTTACCCGCAAGCATGGTTCACCCAAGCTGAAACTCAGTTCGCTACGAAAGGAATTTCTCAGGACCAAACAAAGTACGAATACATAGTAAAAGCACTACCAGTGGACATAATAATGAAAGTTTTAGATTTAGTGCAAACACCTCCAACATTAGAAAAATATAATACACTTAAAAACGCGTTAATACAGAGATTTGCCGAGACTGAAGAGAAAAATCTAGAACTCCTCCTTTCAGACACCGAAATGGGTGATAGAAGACCTTCAGAATTTTTCAGAAAAATGAAAATCCTAGCAGGTCCAAGTTCAGAATTTTCTGAAACTATGGATGCGAAAATTGCCGACAAATATAAACATAGCCCTAACAACCGCAGGGAATAATGGCATAGACGATCTTTTTAAATTAGCTGACAGAATTCACGAAATAACGAAAACTCAAAATATTTCACATTCACTTCAAATAATTACAACAGCAATTTTGACTTAATAAATAGAATTGATAACTTCGAGAAGAAAATAGACACATTGGAACAATTAATTAAAAATGTAAGTTTTCACAATCAAAAAAAATTTTCCAATTTCAGGAATGGTTCTAGAAGTCGTTCTTCAAGTGGTACTAGATTTACTACGATCTGTTGGTACCACAATAAATTTGGAGAAAGAGCAACAAAATGTAAACCACCTTGTTCTTTTAAAAAAACTCAGAATCCAAAAAAAATAATTAACCCCTCGACGTATTCATGTCCTTTTAATAATAATTCTAAACGTTTATTCATTTTCGACAAAGAAAACAAATTTATATTTTTAATAGATACTGGAGCAGACCTTTCAGTCATACCTACCACTTTTTGTAGCAGATACAAATAAGACAATTCTTTAACTCTGGTAGCAGCAAATGGTTCTACAATTCAAACCTTTGGTACAAGGTTATTTAAAACCAATTTTGGCCTGAGAAGGAACTTCATATTTCCATTTGTAATTGCCGAAGTAAACCGCCCAATTATAGGAGCCGACTTTTTAACCAAATTCAATCTCTTGGTAGATTTGAAAAACAAACGTCTAATAGATGGTAACACAAATTTATCGGTAAATGTCTTAACCATAAAGGTAAACACACCATCACCAAAACAATTCACTATTGAAAATGAATAAAGCAATTTCCATCGCTAACAGAACCTCCTCGATATGGAGAACCTGTTAAACACAACGTTGTACATCACACTACAACGAAAGGACCACATCCTTTCACTACACCACGCAGACTAGATGGAGAAAAATTCAAAATGGCAAAAATGGAGTTCGACCATATGTTACAATTAGGTCTTTGCCAACCATCATCATCTTCAACAGCATCAGCACTACATTTAGTGGCAAAGAAGAATAGTTCAGATTGGCGTCCTTATGGGGATTACAGACAATTAAACACTATCACTATCCCATACAGATACCCAATCCCACACATACAAAATTTTTCTTTGAATCTTAGAAATTGCAAAATATTCTTTAAAATAGACCTAGTCAGAGCGTACCATCATATCCCAGTAGCTCCAGAAGACATATACAAAGCGGCTATTACAACACCTTTTGGACTTTATGAATTTACACGAATGCCCTTTGGTTTACGAAACGCAGCACAAACCTTTCAGAGATTTATGAACGAAGTAACAAAAGGTTTGGACTATGTGTTTACATAAATTGATGACATATTGATAGCAAGCCAAAACGAAGAAGATCATAAAAAATATTTAAAAGCCCTATTCGAAAGACTAAGAATATATGGAATAAATATAAATGTGGCGAAATGTATTTCTGGTTCTATTTCCCTAAATTTCTTAAGCCATTTAATAAATAAGGATGGAATACTTCCTTCTCCTGAAATTATTCAAAATTTTCCTTCTCCTTCATCTGTCAAACACATACAGCAATTTATTGGAATGGTAAACTACTATCACCGTTTCATGCCGAAATTAGCAGAATTACTAAGCCCTATATACAATAATTTAACACTTTTATTAAAGAAAACAAAAAATACTAAAAAATTTTTGTGGACACAATCTTGTGAAGATAACTTCCGACGTATAAAAGAAGCTCTTGCTACAGCAACACTGTTAATGCATCCCATTAATATACTACTTTTAATATAACGGTAGACGCTTCATCTCTGGAAATAGGTGCAGTTCTACAACAGTTCCACAACAATTGTTGGGAACCATTAATTTTTCATTAAAAAAAAGACTAACAAAACCAGAAGGAAAATACTCCGCTTTCGATAGAGAACTACTGGCAGTCCACTTATCAATCAAACATTTTCGACACATACTAGAAGGTCGTAAATTCGTAATTTTTACAGATCACAAACCACTAACAAATGCTATTTGGACTAAAACGGACCTAAGTCCAAGACAAACCAGACAACTGGACTATATAACACAGTTCACATCAGCCATACAACACATCAAAGGTAAAGATAACGTGGTAGCTGATGCTTTGTCACGCATACCATGCAGTCACGAGGATTGCAATGAAATTGAAAATAAGCATAAAATTGATCTACACATAATTAGCTTAGCACAAACAGACGAAAAAGAGTTAACACACCTTATCGAACAACAACACAAAAATACGAAATCAAAATTCAGACTAATAAGCCTGGATATACCGGAAACCAACTATAAACTTTGGTGCGAAGTGTCAACAGAAAAAGCTCGCCCTTACATGCCAACCAAACTGAGGAAAACAATTTTTAAAATATTACACGAACTATCGCACCCAGGTATACGTGCTACAAGAAAATTAATTAGTAACAAATATTTCTGGCCAAATATGAATAAGCAAATTAATGAATGGGCCAAGCCATGCTTACCGTGTCAACAATCTAAGTTACACAGACACACAAAATCACAATTTGGAAATTTTAAAATACCAAACGGTAGATTCGAACATGTGCATTTAGACATCGTAGGACCACTACCTCAGTCAAATACTTTTACACACATACTGACAATCATCGATAGATACACACGATGGCCAGAAGCTTACCCTATCAACAAGATCACCGCAGAAAACATAGCCAAAACTTTTTATCAACAATACGTATGTCGTTTCGGAGTTCCTTTACAAATGACAACCGATCAAGGGGCTCAATTCAAAGCGAAATTATTCCACGAATTAGTTAATTTCCTAGGCTGTCACAAAATTCGCACAACTCCTTACCACCCACAATCTAACGGAATATTCGAAAGGTTACACCGACAATTAAAGGCTGCCATTAGAGTTACGAAAGACACAATTAACTGGTCTTCTCATTTACACACAATTCTTTTAGGTATACGTACCACGATTAAAGAGGATCTGCAATGCTCTCCAGCAAATTTAGTATACGGACAAGCAATAAGAGTTCCAGGCGAATTTTTCGTAAAAACGAATGACAACATAACAAAATCCAGCGATATGTTAACAAATTTACAATTTTTTTTTAAAAATGTATCACCAACGGATTCTAGGAAGGCTAGTACTACATTCTACGTTCCAAAAACACTGAAAGATTGCGAATTCGTTTTTATTCGCAACGACAAAATAAAACCAAGTCTTCAATCACCTTACGAAGGTCCTTTCAAAGTAATGGAAGGAGGAGACAAAAGTTTTATCGTCAATGTCAACGGCAAATCAATCAAAGTCTCTACCGACCGTTTGAAGCCAGCATTCTTAGAGAAAATACCCTAGCAAAAGATCATGACAACCAAAAAATGTCACATTCAGTTTATAATAAAAAAAAAAAAAATATTTTCTTTATCTTTAAAGTTCGTTATTTACGTTTTCGTTGAATACTGGGAGGGGAGTGAATGTAGCGTCCAAAATACGAACATACATATTCATATTTACATATTTATAAATAAATAAAATTATTAATAAAATTTTGAAAAATTTGGAAAAGAATTGAATATTGCATTACGAAGTAGCCTAAAGAATTGTACTATAAACAATACATGTGACAATTTAAATCAAGTATACATACACTTAGAGTATTAGAATTTTAGATATAATAAAAATGTATGAAGCATCTGAGTATGCATAGAATAAGTTTGTATGAAAATGTCAGATAAAAATATTTAGTAGTATTGAAGAATTCATAGAGTCAAGACTACGACAAATACAATACGGTACAAAAGTGTCATAATAAATTTATTAAAATATTTTTAGTAATAAAAAAAAATAAAAATAAAAAGAATTAAACTAACTAAAAATTGTTATCACTTATTAATAAAAAGAACAACTTCTTTTTATTATTTCATAGATATTTTAACAAATCTCTCTAAAATAAAATATTTTTTTTTTGTTTCATGTAAATGAACAAAAAAAACAAAACTTGCTCAAGCCGATTTCCGTGAAGGAAATCTTAAAATACATTGATGTTGGTATTAAGGATTCAACAAGGAATAATAATATCCAACTACCAACCATCAATAGTCTCCACCTCAGCTATCAAACCCAATTATGAAACACGCTGTATATGACATTAACTACATTTAAAGGAACAACATTATATAATATAATAAATGACACCTATTTGACCGAGTCATGATGACCGATAGTGACCACGTTACCTTTGATTTACTTAGCGGCCGTTCTTTGGGAATAATTTCAATTCTTTATTAATGAAGGATTGCGCGTGGCTATTCATAGCATGCTTCTTTTTGTTTTTTTTAAAGGCATGCAGGTATGTTATTGAGGAGCCTAAGATCCACAAATGCACTTTTAATTTAGTTTTCACGTATGAAGTCTTTTATTTTATAAATTGTTCTTTAATATCAGAAGTCTCCATTATACTTCGACCTCTTTATTTTATAAGTTGACTGTTAAGATTCCTTACCGTGGGTCGGAAAAATCTTAGCATTTATTCTAGGTTTAATTATTTTAAAAATATTGCCTCGATCATACCTACCGATCGGAAATTTATATTTACGCCATCTTCTTTTGATCGGTAGCAGAAGAGACCACGCCCCTTTTACGATAAGTCTCTAGTTAATCGCAGACGTTGTAAGAGATTTTGAGTTTCATATCCGGGTATTCCTTATAAGAAATAGCGAGCGTTTCTTCGATACTCGTTCTTATGCACAACCTTTTTCGTTTACCTTAATACACTCTCCTTTGAGAATGGCGTCAAATTTTCTCGTGTAAACGGTTCCTATGTCCTCTATTAGTGGCCTAGTTGATTGACAGAATATAAATGTTTGGGTTTTTACCTGAGAATGTCAATTTGCTTACTATGCTTAGTGGGAATGCGTTGCTTGCAATTTAATACGCTCGTTTGTTTACAATTGAGATCCTCATGTTTATTTTAGAAGGATTGGATTTTATTTTAGATACTTAGTGGCAATACAATTGAATTTTATTTTCGTTCATTCACGGCAGCCTATCTGGATAATTTACAGGCTTGTTTCATGAGTTAGGACAATGTCTTTCATGTATGTCTTTCTTTGTGTTATTCTTTATAAGGAAATAATGTATGGCTCTATCATACTATAAGAATGTGAAAAAGAGTGTTTTGCAGCCGCCACTCATTATAAAACTATAGAGTGAAGTTAATAGAGCTTGCCGATTTGATCTGAAATATTCTGTTTTGAATAACGAACCAAAGTTACACACACAACACTGGTATCATAAATGACATAAATTTTCAAAATAAGGTGCTGGTATTTGACTTAATAATCAAAGTGTAATTAATATGTGAAACTGTGGCAAGTAAATTTTGTACCTTAATCGACAGTTCTGTAAAAATTTTTATATTCAACTGTCAGTAAATTACTCGTTTCGACTAATAACAGAGAGAGCTATCTTCTTCGTGAATAACGGATCCTGCTATTCTGTCAACCCAGAGGTGGGTGAGGTGAAGGTGTTAGTCCGTGGTGCAGCTTCTTTCACGTAGTGCATGGTGGTAACCGCTGTTCGGTGGGCTTAACACTGATTAGCGGGCTATAAGCATCTTCCAGCCCAAGCCAAGGTGGAACAGCATACGTCGAGGGCTGCGTCGCTGACGAGGTGCTCACTTGCTGGAATACGAACTCTGGATAACAAGCGACCTCCAGTTTTAATTAGCCTTCCTGCGGTAATGCGAATTTCAGTCGTGGGTGACATTCTTTCTCTCCAACTCGTGGGACCCAATATGGTTCTTTTAAATATTGACAAATCGACTTCTAGTACGTGCGGAACAAATCCAGGGATGTCTGTGGAATCGGAGAATTTTATCCCTGAGATCTCGACATGTATGGAAAATCTGCTCCTTCAGGGGAGCTCGGCTTATGAGGGTGGTGCGACCTCCATGAAGAACACTCATGCACCTCATGGGTCAGAGTACCTTAACTTGGGGATGCTAGCTGATGTTGTAACCTCAGAGTCGAAGGGTACTGATGGTGGTAGCCAAAGCGGGACTTCCTGAGGCAGGTGTGTTGGTAACGTAGAGCGGAAGAGAAGGAAAACAGCTAAGCAGATAGCTAATGCTGGTCTTGCGCATTCTCCTTCTTCCCCTTCGTAGGTGGTCGGTGGTCCGGCTAGGCAGGTAGTGGAAAGTGGTAGCGAGCCTGCTGACGTCGGTAAACTGAGCACTGCCAAGAGGAACGAATCCTTTCTTTCGAAGAGGAAGGGCGTTTGGAAGAAATCCACATGAGTGGACTTCTCTTCACCCAGATTAACCTGCAACACAGCAAGGCGGCGTCTGCTTTGCTAGGACGTTGCCTTCCTGACTTGAGTACAAGGCCCCAACAACAAAAATTGGCGCTTGTGCAGGAGCTTTGGGTCTGGAAGCCCGTATCCGCAGTCTAACGGAGGCGCAGGGCGTTCAAATCCTGTATAACAACAAATGCTTGTGTTGCTGCGACAAAATACATTGTGTTGACCTTACTGTCTCATTTGTGCGATAGGGACACTATATCGAACAAGCTCTCGTCAGGAAGGATGAAGTCAATAGGGAAATTCTTATGATTCAGCATATTTCTCATATGACTCCGCTGCTCTCCCTCCTACTGAGGGAGTAAAGCGAGCGGTTGAGTATGCAATATCTAATCGGCTTGGAGTTGTGTTTGTTTGTGATGCTAACGCTCTAAGACAGCTCAGATACTAACCATCGGGATGAGCAACTACTGGAGTTCATAACTTCAGCGGACCGGGTTCTTTTGAATCAGGGCAACGAACCAAACTTTGCTACGAGCCGAAGACAGGAAGTCATCGATGTGACTTTTGCGTCCTTTGACGTTTTTCCCTGTTTCCCTGTCCTGCTGGATTGTATCGCGAGAGGGGTTTCTTTCGCTCTCTCTTTCGCTACATTGATTTCTGTATAGGTGCGGACCTGATTGAGATAGAACCATTCAGGAATCCACATTGGACTGATTGGGGGAGATACCATAGGGAACTAGTTTCCACGCTCGCCGCTCCGGCGGAAGAAATTAGCAGTATTGCCGCCTGGTAGAAGGCAGTAGGAAGGCTACAGTCCGCCGTGACTGAGGATTTCGAAGCTTCCTGTACTATTAGCACGGACATTGTACGGAAACCGATGCCGTGAAGGAACGGCAGGCTTAGTGAACTCCGTAAAGCTTCCGGAAGACTTTTTAATTAGGTCGGGAGGACTGGATCGGAGGTAGACTGGCAGTTCTATCGCGAGATTTAGACTTACTACAAGAAGCTTGTTAGGAAATCAAAAAGACAGGCCTTTTTAGCCTTTTCAAGGATATTCGGAATGACCCGTCGGCCAGGCTGGGCGTTCTAACAAGGCCAGCTTTACGGCATCGAAGGAAGCAGCCTGTAGACTTCTTCTCTCGCCGTATTTCCCGGACTGTAAGCTTGAAGAAGATCTGCATTGGTGGTGATTTGATTGGTCCAATGTTGCCAAAGAAGTTGATGTCGAGAATGTGAAATGGTCAGTTTCAACCCTCTCGGCTTTTAAAGCGCCGACCCGAGACGGTATTTTGTCTGTCCTTCTTAAGGCAGGGAGCACTGTGCCGGCTCCATACATCGGTTCCATTTTTAGGGCACGTATCGGTTTTGGATGAGTTGCTGAGGTGTGGAGGAAGGTGAGAGATGCCTTCGTTCCGAAGCCTGGTAAGGATTGTTTACTTTGGGAGCCTTTCTGGATATCGAGGGGGTTTGGACAGGTGTCGTGCTTTCTCCAATACTCTAGAATCCAGGAGAACCTTTGGCTTCACATCAGGCATGAGACCGAGGGTTGTGCACTGGATGTACACCTCGATAATTCGACCCATGCTTACATATGCCTCCTGTGTTTGGTGGCAGAGGACGCTTGTGGGGACTGGGATCCACAAGCTGGCGGGCCTGTAAAGGCTAGTCTGCTTGGTAATTACGGACTCCATGCGATCTCCCGCTACTGCTGCTCTTGAAGTCCTACTTAACCTGCCACCCCTGGATTTTGTCATCCAGGCATATGCCAAAAGGGCTGTGTGCAGATTGCGCTCATGGGGGTGTTGTGAGGACAGCTGGACTGGATCTTCTCATTGCTCTCTGGAGTATGGCCTGGACTTGGAAAGCCCTCTGACAAGTATGCCACGTAATGCGATGGTACCTGAGCTTCGTTTTGGGCTTCGCTTGTCAGTGATCTTTCCTGTAAGGAAATCACGGACTTATCGAGCCTTCCCCGGTCCGCTCTAAAAATTTTACCCGACGGCTCTCTCACTAATGAGGGCGCTGGGGCTGGTTCCAATAATTTCCTGAGCCTGATATTGGAATGAAATACTCATCTGGAAGACACACCACAATTTTCCAGGTTGAAGTCTTCGCCATATAAATGTCAGGGAAGGTAGCCCCTGATATGGAAATCAAGGGGACGGACATTGCTATCCTTTCGGATAATCAGGCAGCCTTGATGGCTCTGAGTGGAACTGGGATAACATCCAAGTTTACACGTGTCGTCGCTTCATTGGCAGAACATGGGGTCCGAAGTCAAGAATGACGTACTAGATGTACACTAAGGCTTTTAGACCCACGGCTCAGTCTCTTTTTCAAAAAACCCACAGGCGTGCCTGTCATGAGAACCTGCCCTACAGCAGCCATGGAAGCCTTTCTAAACATTCCATCCCTACACTTGCGGGTGAAAAGGGAAGTAATCTCCAGTGCTATTAGAGTGCAAAAGGAGAAACAGGTAAAGCGAGGGATCTGGTTGGTCATTTAAGTATCTTAAAACAGATATGTTTCAAGCAAATGACGACAATATCTGATATAATCACACACAGGGCGGATTTTTTAAGTCTATTCCAAGTAATTCTGGGAGACCGACAGCAATGGCATTCCACTAAACCGTCCGTCCAACAGAATCGATGTTTTGGTATGCAGATGGTTCAAAAACGAACAATGGAGTTGAACTGGGCGTATACGGACTCAAATGCCATATAACAAAAGTTCTGGCCTCAAATCCTACGGTATTCCAAGCCGAGTTATTGGCCATAATTGAATGTGCCCTGTATTGGGAAAGACTAGAAGACCTTCTTCAGGCAAAAAAGTTTATCGACACCTCTGGTGGGAAAACGAAAGAACTCCTACTCCTTAGAAGAACAGAGCTGAAAATGATTACTTAGCTCTCCTCAGGCCATTGCGCCTTAAGGTATCACTTAACCAATGCGAGCTTGGCTGAGACTTCATCCTGCCGTTTTTGTCAGGATGCTCACGAAACCTTGGAGCATTTGCTTTGCAAAGCATTGGCCAGGCGGGGACTACTCCACCTCGAACAAGGTTTACTTCCAACAACCTAAGTGTGGAAGCTTAATCCCAGAATGGCTCTAGACTTTATTAACAGTCTGAACCAAGAAAGGGAGTAAATACAACGGGGACAATAGATCTTTTAGGTCGCAGTTTTAGCGAGGCTAACGCCTGCACACCACTTCAAAAATCTAATCTAATCTAACATCTAAGTTACTGGAGGATTGCATGTCGTCTGTGGACAAGTTGTGTAGCCACAAGAAGATGTCCCTTCTGTGGCTTTCTGGCCACATGGGGATCATGGGAAATGAAAGTACTGACCTCTTAGCTAGGGCTGGCTCTGATTCTCTGTTCCTCGGACCGGAACCCGACGTACGCTTTGCCACCTCGAGTATCGGGTCTCGCATCAAAGCGGATGTTTATAGAAAGCATCAGCAGAGATGGGAGAACCGGAGTACTTGCAGGTGTACAAAACTGTTTCTTGATGGGCCCAATGGAAATATTTCCGATCTCCTCATGGGGCTCGGAAGGAAACAATGTAGAACCGTGGTTGGCATCACTACCGGCCACAGCTCATGTTACGCTCATCTAACTAGAACGGGAGTTGTTGACTGTCTTTCATGGTAGGAGGTAGAGTCCGAGACAACTGAACAGTTTTTGTGTGCGTGTCCGGCCTTCGCCCGGTGCAGGTTGGATACTTTAGTGTCTGCCCTTCTATCTGGATGAGCTGAAAAACCAGCTGCTCCACGAACCTCAAAAAGAATAATAGCAATTTACCTCGATCAAAATGAACTTAATGAAAACATCTTACCTGCACCTGGAGTGTATGACAGGTGCAAAGGTCCCTCGATGACCTGAAAAGAAAAATGAAATTAATTGTAATTTGTAAACAAAGATAAACATGTAAATTAAAATAAATACTACATTGAATTAATAAAGAACAAATGTAAAAATAAAAAACTCAAGAAATTAACATTGCATATAACCCCAACTACACAAATAAAGTAAAAGGCAGTACAATTGCGTCAATTTGCTTGCCACAACGAGATAAACATATAAAAGAACAATCAACCATGCCAATAGAAGTACACGCAGAAGATTTGTGGATATTTCAGGTGAGAAAACACCAAAAACAAAACTCACCTGCACAATCCACCAATCTTAAAAACAAGAAACAAACTACCTAAACCCAATAAGTTTTTATAAATACCTGTAGATTATGGTTCCAGCGATAAAGAATCGGCATCACAACACAAAAAAAAACTAACATAATAATTAAAAAACACTAAAAAACAAATCGCGCGCGTTTGACGTTTTTCGATTTCAGAACACGGCGAAACTTCATGTTCTCATGACATTTGACGTGTTAATTCGGGGTAGAATCTTCGCGCGATTCTAATGGCCGCGTTCGTTTTGCGTTATTTCTCGCGTAAATCGCGTAATTCGCGATTTTTATAAACTCAATTTACACTAACGAGTGCGAAAGAGAAATACTGTGCGAGCAAGACAAAACAGCAAAAGTCATGAGTGGAATTTATTAGAATGAACCAGAAAATGGCGTGTCGATAAGGCAGATGAAATATACAAAAAAATCAATTAAAATTAATGAAATTAAGAATAAATCTTTATGCGAAAGATGCCAAGAAATGTAAAATTCATTTTGGCATATACAAATAATAATTATAAAGTATAATAAATTCATAAAAGAGTTGTATTTCAAAAATGTCACTTTATGGATAGTGCAATCGGGACAAAATCTTCTATAAAAGGCGTGTCATTCCTTCAGTCGCTCTCTTATTTTTCAGTGAGTTGTCATATAGGAAAGACATGCTAAGCATAGTTTTCTATTCATGCAAAGTAATATCAAAGTTTTAGAGTTTTTTTTTTTTTTTGGTTTTTGGACTTGCAATTTGTTCATTAAATATTTTCTACGGCTTGGACTTAGAATTTTTACAAGGATTTTAAGTGCTCAAATTTGCACAAATAACAGCAAGCTACAGCATCTACAATTTGTATAGAAAGTTATTTTTACAAATATTCACAAAAGGTATAAATTCTCAATTTCAATCAATTTGAGAATAAGGTACATATGTAATAGCAGGCCACAAGAGTATAATGACTGGTCACAATTAACCGAAGCAAATTGACTATTAATAATTTATAAATTTCCTTCCTTTTCAGAATAAATTTAATAAATAGATTAAATTGTTAAATTTATTGTCTTTTGACATTTTGTGAAAAACATGCCTATATGGCATATTTTGCAAATCATGCTTAAACAATAAAATTTAAACAGAGTAATTGTTTAAATGAAATAATTAGTTGTAAATAATAATAGATTGAATTCAAAAAAAAAAAAAAACAGACTGACTTGTCAGCAAACTAGGAATATACCTATTTGAGTAATTTTTTGTTGCATTTATTGGAAAAAATATTATTTGAATTGTGCTAAATTTAATTTTTAAGTGTAGAATTAGTTAAATTTTGTTAGATTAATGAATTCAGTGATTAAAAGTGAATGATGACCGAATGATATCTATTTCAATCGCTACACTGCTCACCACCATTTTGATTTTCAGAACGGCGTAAATTGTGGTTTGTAAACGCAACTCAACTAATGTCAATTATTGGAATTGACTGTTGACTTGGTTTGTAAACGCAGCCTACTATATGTCAATTACAGGAATTGACATCTAGTGTAAAATTAAAGTTTGTTCGGGTAATAATTTTGGTGGTTCCATCCAGGAACTTGTTTGAACATTGCATGGTGGGTATTAAGATAATTCACAATAGTCTCAAACTGTATAGAGGTGAATCTAGTACTTTTCGATTAAGCTGCATGTGTCAAGTCAAATTGCACTATAAATTTGTTGGAGATAATCAGATTTAGCACAATATTTAGAAACATCAAATTAATTTCTACATTTAGCGAAACTTAAGTTAAATTTAGCACTTGTGTTAGCACTCGTGTTAGTTAAAGTTAATTGACAATTTCAAGTTACGTTAAAACTCAAATATTATTACAAAGTTCACAACGACAGAATTAAAGACGATATTAAATAAGGAACAGGCATTGAGAAGTCGTCTGCGAAACACGATCGAGAATGGGAAACGAACTTTACTCGAAACACACTCAAAGGGCTACTTCGAAGCTGAGCTTTCCGAAATCAGACGAGTGTGGCTAGAATATGAACAGATTGATCAGTTGATCAATGAATACTTTATTGAAAACCCTCCAAAAACCACGCCGAAATACATTCTTGATGAGACATTTAGTAAGCTAGAGACAGATTACTGTACATATATGGGTGGACTCTATGATGCAATCCATCCTACAACAGAGTTGACAGATTCCGCATTGTTGCTAGCACAGCAAACACGTGTGGAACAACAACAACAGAATGTGTTCCCGAAAATTACTTTACCAAAATATGGTGGCGATTATAATAGCTGGCGTACCTTCCACGATTTGTATATAGCTGTAGTACACAATAACAGAAATCTGAAAGATGTTCAGAAATTATGCTATTTAAAAGGGTCATTACACGGAGATGCAGAAAAACTATTACGGCATACCCCAATTACTAATGAAGACTATCTACCCGCATGGAATAAATTAAAACGAGGTATGAAAACAAAAAGTAAATCATCAGTTGAAGTTATTAACAAATCAACCAAAGTTAAACACAGAAACTCCTGCTGGGTTAAAATCGCTGATTGATACGACTGAAGAGGGTATGCAGCAATTACGGAGCCTACAAGTAGACACCTCATCATGGGATATTTTACTCATTTATCTAATTGTACAAAAGCTACCCTTTATAACGTTACGGTTATGGGAAGAACATCAGGGAGCATCACAGGAGTTTCCTACATATAGAGACTTCATCTCATTTTTAAACACTCGATTGAAAGTATTAGAAGCAATTACTAATGCATTGGTACACAAGTCAAATCAAACCAAGAATATTTCCAAACCGACTACTACAACTAAGACATATCACGTAGTTAGTTCTCCAAAATGTTCTGCATGCAATGGAGATCATTTTCTACAACATTGCAATAAATTTCAAAGAATGGATATACAGAGCAAACGGAAGCTAGTTACAACAAACAAACATTGTTATAACTGTCTATCAAAAAAGCATTCAGTAGCTGAATGTTCAGGTAAATATGTGCCTCAAATGCAATAAAAGGACCATACCAAACTGCACGAGGATGTAAAGGCAAACAATTTACATCCCGAAGATGTAGAGGCAAGCAATCTGCACAACAACAATGATAAGGAGGCCAAGCAAACAACGCCAGCAATCAGTACTAATACTGACTCGTCACAAGTGACTCAAACCTAGATGAATAGGGAGAGTTCATACGCCTTATTATCAACGGCTTTAGTTAAGGTTAAAGCTCAATCAGGAAAATCACAAGTACATACTTCGATGTCTTATTGACTCAGGCTCAGAACGCTCCTCCATTACACAAGCAGCATGCCACACACTACAAGCCAATTGTGTGCCGACATTGGTAGTGGTACCTGGACTAAACAATGGTTCAATGACCAATTTAGACAAGCATACCAAGCTAACGCTACAATCCTGCGGTCCGAACAAGAAAACAATCGAAGAAAATTTCCTGGTAATCAACACCATTGCCGATAATTTACCAACCAGAAGAATTTCCAAGGAAAGTTATCAGCACTTAAAGGAACTAAAACTGGCAGATCCCACCTATTGGAAGCCTGGCAGAATAGACGTTTTATTGAGTGCCAAGATATATGCAAAAATTGTACAAGAAGGAGTTGTACAAGGCACAGACACTAGTCCAACAGCGATAAAAACCATCTTCGGTTAGATACTACTCGGGACTGCAGAAAAAAAAGATATATGAAACACATGTCAAAACGTTCATGGCTACTACCAATGAGCTAGATATGCAGCTCAGACAATTTTGGGAAACGGAGGAAGTTTCTACTCATCAAATTTAAACAAAGGATGAACAACTGTGTCAAACAATATATAAAGACACTTGAATCAGGTTAGACACAGGAAGGTATCAAGTGAAGCTACCTTTTGTAGATAACACGATACCTATATTAGGCAAATCCAGACAACAGGCAATCAGGGGTTTTGAGAACCTACAACGCCAAATCTAAAAAAACTCTGTATTTAAAGGAGAATACGGAAAATGTCTAGATGAATTCATACAACTAAATCACATGGAGGAAGATGATCTACCACAGGACCAAGAGCAGCCTTACTACATCCCACACCATGCCGTGTTTAAGGATATCACCACAACTAAATTACGCATCGTGTTTGATGCCTCGGCAAAAACTACAAATGGAATGTCGCTCAACAATTATCTGCTAAATGGATCAACCCTCCAGCCTACGTTGTTTACGGCATTATTAAACTGGAGAAAAATACAAAAGTGTCCTGAATGCAGATATAGAGAAGATATATCGCATGATCCAAGTACATCCTGATCATCAAACGTATCAGAGAATTGTATGGCGCCATCCAAAGACGGGCATACTAAAGGATTATAAATTAAATACAGTGACCTTCGGTACCACATTAGCTCCGTACTTAGCGATTAGGACACTCCAGCAACTAGCTGAAGATGAACGCCACAAGTGGCCCTTAGCGGCGGAAGCAGTATATCAAAACTTTTACGTGGACGATTTGTTATCTGGAGCTGACAACTTGAATCATGCAATGACCTTACAATATTAACTCATTGAAATGTTTAAATCAGCTGGATTCAATCTATGAAAATGGTCCAGCAATGACAATAGACTTCTAAAAGATCTTCTTCCAGAGCGCAGAGAGCTAAAAGACTCATTGATATTCTCAGACACTGAGTCGATAAAGACATGAGGTATTAAATGGTACCCTAAGTCAGACTACTTCACCTTCGGAATCAAACCATTGTGTGAACCTGAAGTTTTAACGAAAAGAAGCATATTGTCCGGAATTGCCTCACTATATGATCCACTAGGCGGTTAGCTCCGGTTGTGATTGAAGTAAAAATACTAATGCAGGACTTATGGATCACAGGCTCGTCATAGGTTGACCCGGTAACAGACATGCTAAGGCAACAATGGCGAATATTTGCAAGCAATTTGCAAACGCTGGAACAAGTGCAAATCCCAAGATGGGTAGACTATTCTTCAGGTGCACAGACGCAAATTAACGGATTTTGTGACGCCTCATCTAAGGCCTATGCTACAGCAGTATACTTACGAGTAGAGCAAGAAAATGGTGAAATGGTATCACACTTACTAACTGCAAAAATTAAGGTGGCACCTATTAAGCCCACAACAATTCCAACACTTGAGTTGAATGGTGCATTATTACTCGTGATGCTAACAAAAACAGCAGCACAAGGCATGCATTTTCAAAACATTCCAATAGCTTCTTGGACAGACTCTACAATCGTGATGCAATGGATCAAAGAGCATCCCTCCAAATGGAAAATTTACGTTGCCAACAGGGTCGTAGAAATACAAGATACACTAAAGTACGATCATTCCCGACATATTTCATCCGAACAAATTTCAGCAGATATAGCGCCACGAGGTATCTCATCCAAACTCTTGGTCACCAACAAATTATGGTGGCACGGTCCAAGTTGGCTTATACAAGAACAAAACAAGTGGCCTAAGCGCAATCAGATTACACAGTCAACAACACTATAACAAAGGGCAACGACAGTAACTGGTTTTTTGGCAAATATTGAAGACAACATTCTGCAAAAATATTCATCATTCACACGCTTAGTGCGCATTACAGCAACAATACTACGATTTTCCTACAATTGCAAAAGTTCCAAAAGCAAGAGAGTTCGTTTCTCATAAACGATGAATGTAAGTATGCAGAAAGGGCCATATTCAAACTGGTACAATTAACAGCTTCTCCAGAGGAATATAAAAATTTAGTACAACACAAAACTTTATCCAAAAGTAGCAGGCTCTTAAGGCTCAATCCAATATTGGACAAGAATGGATTAAAGAGAGTCGGAGCACGATTGAATTACGCACTGCTACCTTATAGTAGGAAGCACCCGATAATCTTAACACGCGATCACCATGTATACTAATTCTCATGGACAACCTACATTTAGAAACGTTACATGGAAACAGTGCTCTAGTACTAAATACTAGTCGTAACTCAGTTTAGATTTTAGACGGAACAAGTTGCATTACAACAAGATTGCATAAGTGCGTCAAATGCTTTAGTCAAAGACAAGCAGCGACTACACAATAAATGTGCAATCTACCATCGGCAAGGGTAGACATCAGCAGACCTTTCTCCAAAGTTGGCATCGATTATGTGGGACCGATTACAATCAAAGCATCAAATTTAAGAAATGCTAAATTACAAAAGGCATATTTCTGCATCTTCGTTTGCATGGCTACAAAAGCCACACATCTTGTGTTAGTGTCTGACCTGACATCAGAAGCCTTCTTTGCAGCATTGAAGAGTTTCATTTGCAGAAGAGGTCTGTGCAATGATATTTATTCAGGCTGTGGCACCAACTTCATTGTTGGAAAAGCCATCCTAGATAAAGAGCTTCAAAAGGCCATCAAAGAAGCATGGCCAGGTGCGGGTGAGTATCAAACATCGAAGTCCATTAACTGGCATATGAATCCACCTGCGGCCCCTCATTTCGAAGGATTATGGGAAGCCGGTGTTAAGTCCACCAAATATCATCTGCGCAGATCTATTGACAACTCCACCCTCAAATTTGAGAAATATGCTACGCTACTAGCTCAAGTGGAAGCTTGTCTCAACTCAAGGCCATTATGTCGGGTCAATAACGATCCAAATGAACAATTAATACTAACTCCTGGGCATTTTATAATTGGACAGTCCTTAAACGCGAAACAAGAACCAGATTAAACGACTGCTACATCAAATTATTCCACTAGATGGAAACACGTACAGCAAATAATTCAGCAAGTCTGGAATCATTGGTCCAGGGACTATCTCAATCAATTACAAAATCGGCCCAAATGGTGTAGAGCAGAATCGAATCTAAAAAAGGGAGAAGTAATACTATTAAAGTCTGACAACCCGCAAGCGACCCTATGGCCATTGGGAATAATAGAAGAAGTGTATCCTGGATCCGATGGATTGGTAAGAGTAGTACAAGTCAGAACTCAGAGGAGCACTTTCACAAAACCGGTAACAAAAATTTGACGTCTACCAACCAATTCAACCAATTAAGTTTTAGTTAACAAACATGTGTTGTACTAGCGTATCTGTTAATTGGTGTGTTGTCCCATACAAAAAAAAACATAGTACTAATTCATTTATTTTTACAGATGTCTGATTACAAATTAAATGAAGACATATTAGAACTTAATGACGATTTTGACTTCGACTTGGATTTGGTTCCTCCAGGCAGCCCTCTTGATGCGAGCTGGTATGAAGAAGAAGGATGTGACGTCCTGACTGGAGAGCCAAAAAAATTTGCGACGGAGTCAACAGGCCCGGTGCCATCAACAAGTCAGCAGATCGATTAGGACCTTTTGGATATATACGATGACCTGAATTTTAACTTCTCGCAACCGGGTAGTCCAATCAACACAGATGACGATATCTGTTCAGTCCACCTACAAGCATAATTCCTTAATGAGTTGATATTAATAATCAACAATGTTCCCCTAATACATCTCCAGCCCATTAATCCCTCAAAGCAACCTTTTCCTAAAAAATATAAAAAAAAGAAACCACAAAGTATCAAGTTAAATTTATAGATGATAAAATACTTATCTAATCTTCATTTCCGATATGTTTAAAACTCTCGGGAATTTTGGTAAAAACTCAAAGTAAATCCACCTGAATATTGCACACATACTGCAAAAACATCTAAAAGCTATATTTTACCTAAAAACAATCAAATGTTATTAATAAATAAAACAAATTATATCAAAATGCAGCAAAGCATACTTACCACCAGAATATTTACATTTTTTGTAATGTCATTAAATGACATTACGTCAAATCATTTTATTTCGCCTCAGTCATCAAATTCAACAAACGTCGCTAGGGCAACACCGAGAGGCGAGAGCTCATAAATGGATGCGGCGGCTATATAAAGCCGACGAGCCTCAGCAGAAAATCATTCTTGGTCCAGAGCTCATCTGGTTGAGAGACTAATCTAAGAACAAGAATATTCCCAACCTCATATAGAAGATTAATTCTATATTTCAGAGATTAATCTGAAAATTCTATCAATCCCAAAAATTCCTTCCCACACCTAAGTAGAAGATTAATTCTGCGCAGAGATTAGTCCGCAAAAAGATCCATACCACACCTAAGCAGAAGATTAATTCTGCGCAGAGATTAATCTGCAATATTCCTATCTACACCTAAGCAGAAGAATAATTTTGCGCAGAGAATAATCTGCTACATCTCCTGCTCACATTTACGCAGAAGAATAGTTCTGCTGCAGAGAATAATCTGCTCTTCTTCTTCTTTGTAGTAGCATATTGCTACATTTCTACGAACGCTCAGAATACTGTCTGACTAGGTTAAAATTACAGCACTTTACTTCCTTGTGCCCTCATGTACGAGCAGAAGTATTTTACTTACTTTGTGCCCTCACGCACCATAAAAGGGCTTCTACCTTATAGAAACATATTGTTACCACCTGCGATACAGTAAATCTACACCAGGAGGCTAATCTGACTAGTTTTACTGACTATAGCACTTTGCTGCCCTTGTGCCCTCACGCACTAGCAGCATCAACATTTCATTCATTATAATGACAGCTGACTAATTCTGGTATTCTTCTATCTTTGTTTCAGAAAGAATAATTGATCATAACCCGGAACAGGATGCACCAGAATTTTAATTTGTTTTGTTTTGATTTATTTTACTTGAACTTTTTATTGAATTTTTGTGGTAGATTGTAGGTTAGTTTAGTTCTGAGTTTTATTGTAAATGAATTTTGTGATATTAGTTTAAGCCAATGAATTAAAGAATTATTTAATAAAATTTAATATTTGAATTTAAAGAACTGAGTTGTCCATTAAAAACCGGCACTCCCTCCCACGTCCGAGACTAGCTCTCACAATATCAGCAAACTGTTATCTGAAATTACAGAGGCTACTGCAGAATCACAGCCAGAGAAGGTTCCTGCGCCATCCACTGTTATTCCAAAAAGGCCTCCCAGTACATCCACGACAGCAATATTAACAACAATCCAGCCATCAAGATTGTTGCATTCAGGGACCCCCCAAACGGCGCCAACATTAATTGAACCTTCAATAATCAATGGAGCACAGGTTTATGACCTACGTTACAATTATTTGAATGTGTTAATGACTCACCGTTGTCCACGACTGCTATTATCCACAGAAGTAATTGCGTTCATCAGTCCTCACAGCTCAATGAAAAGTCTTTCTCAGTTTTTATTAGTTTCTCAGTAGTTTATTTGATTTTTTTCGAACTTTAAAACATGTCTAGTAATTAAGCACTACTCTAACCTAGTAACTAAAACCAGAAGGGTTTCTATATTTAATTTTTAACAAAACTTTCTCACTAATTGCTTTTTTTTTATAAAGCTTTTTCATTAATTCCGTTTTCACAAAACTTTTTCACTAATATCTTTGTTAACAGAACTTTTTTTCCTTAATTCGGTTTTAAACAAAACCGTAATTCCTTTTCGAACCTCGAACCGACAACCACCTATCACTTTTCTTTTTAATACCGACTATTGATTTTTAGCACGCAAGACCACTTCTATCCAAGGTTTAAAATTCAACTCGGCTCTTGATCACTTTCATCGCGGTCAAGAGCCCTCGTTCAGGGTAGAAAATGCATAGTTGCATTTTCACCCTGAGAGAATCTTCATTTATTCTGGACTTGATTAAACAAGTCCAGAATATTTTTCGTTGGACGGAGGCTTGTAATTTGATGCTTTTGTAAACATTAGCCACCGTCACGATGATTAGAATTGCCGCGCGCGTATACATACGATGTATTTTCGCGGCGCGCTCTTCTTATCGCGAAAGCTTTTTTGTGATATGTATGTACGTTCGTACATACATATTGCAATTTTCACGACAAATCGTACTGAAGGTACGATTTGTCTTTTTTTTTTTATTTTTCAAATTAAATATTTCTACTGGCAAATTTTGCTGAAGGCAAAATATGCCATGGGAATAATTTTGTTTCAACTCTATGGAATGTGATTAAATAGATAAGCTAACCATGTTTTAGGCATGGTATTTATTTTAGGCTTTTTAGGTACACAACAATCTTTCCCCCTGAGAAAAAGAAAATTATTCGTTGAAGAGGAATAATTCTCAGGGGAAGTTATTGTGGGTGCTATTTTGGCGGGTTGAATTCCGGTCGGTTCGTCGGTTTTCGGTTGAGTTTACAGAATTTTGTTTGTTCTTTTATTTTCAATTTTTTTACTTTTGTTTTTGGTTTAATATATACCCTTATTTATTTATTCTTTTATTTTTTTGCTAATATTTTAATTTTTATTTTCTAATTATTTGTTTTGGTAGGAGCCTGGTGAAAGTTATTCTGTTTTTAAAGTTTTCTTTATTGTCTTATTAACTATGTATTATTTTAAAATACATTTTACTATTTCTATTTATATACTACCCCCTTTTTTTGTTGTTGTATTTTATTTATATATATATATAGTTTCATATTTATTATTTATTTATGTCTACTTTTAAGGTAGTTTTTCTATAATTTTATATTTAACTCTTTTTACATGTTTTATTTTAAGTAATTTTAGTTTTAATTTATTTATTTATTTTTACTATTCCTCAGGCTTTTACATTTTTTTTTGTTTTTTGTTTTTTGTTTTTGTTTTTTTTTTTGTTTTTTTAATTACAATTTTTCTACGTACTTAATGTACATGTTTTACCAGGCCTACCGTTTATATCCTTAATTAGATTGATTAGTTGTCCATATTGACAGTGTCCGTGTTCCATTTTTTAAACAATTTGGACTGATTTTGTTTTAGCGAGGCTTCTAGTTCGCCTAAAACTGGGTTGGGGAGCAGGAGTTCGTTCTTCTAAAGGGTTCCCTCTGATGAAATTTCGGGGTTACCTGGTGGTTGATTCCTCTGTTGTCTCATCTTGATGACAACAGGGTTAAGATATTTTACTGCGACAGCGATCATTATGGCCAGAACAAGTAGGCTCGACAATGATATTGACGTTCTTGACAGGATATGGGAGTTTCTACTCGATACCTTCTTACTGTACTGGTCTAATATATATTGGATATCCTCCAACGAATGAGTGTCAGTATAAATTGATTTATGGATATCGTTTCCCGTTAAGATATCGATTTTCCCCAGACTGTGGTTTTGAGTTGCTTGTAAAATTTCAGTCAGGTTTACTTTGAGTAGAGAGTGGTTGAGCTCAGGAAATTGATTCCGCTGGATAATTTTTAGTGGAAATTTACTCTGACCTTCGTATTTAAGCACTTTGTCACTTATTTGAACTTGAAATGGTTGCATTATCTCTAATATCCCTTATCCTTCCAGCTTAGAGATTAGAAAGTGATCTGGACATGTGATATGTAACACCGTGGAGGTAATAAATGAAAATAGCCACGCATTTGGCTTGTTTAATTTGGTCAGCATGTCTTTTTGTGGGATTTGTACTCTGTTTTTGCATTTGGGCACTTCGATTAGAGGGTTGTATAGCAATTTAATGCCACATTCGTTGGACGTTGCCGCTTTGATTATAGGCGTGTTCAGCCGGCCTACACACGTGTTTTCTTCCAAATTACTTGTTATTTTCTTGAACCTTTTCATGTCATCGCCTTTTAGTAAGAGAAATTCCTGAGTTTTTGCGCTATTGGCTATGTATGACTAACCAGGGTCTGGAATTAATGAGTAATTTGCTGACTTGGATACAGGATAGCATTGAATCTGTTGTAGCCTCATTTGTGGCAGATTGAAAATTGAGAGAGTAATTCTCACCACCAATTTACTCTGCATGAGGAGTGACTGAGCTCCTGTTGTCTGATATAGAACAGATAGACAATTTTGGTCATTTGGGCAATTCGAGGCCGTCTTGCGGTATATTTCCAGCAGATTTTTGGGAGACATTAGGAGTGGATGAATATGATTGGTTTTACTAGCCATTATTATATCCAGAAGGGCTTGTTGTCTATATTCAACTTCGATGATTTGGAGCAACAAGCTTGATATAATCTCTTGCCTTAGTTGCCTCCTAGTTAAATCATCGGCCACATGGTGGAGATCGTTTATCTGGTGTGCTATTTTTTGTTGTCTGTCTGTTAACATTGCCAACGGTTTTTGAATCTTTTCCAAGGAGTTTTTACAACACTGATTTGTTGTTTCTCTAGCTCGGCTAGTACTTGTGTATTTGATTCAAGTTCTTCTAACCTGCTGTAAATTTCTTTCTCGTTGTTGCTGTCCATAGTTCCAAACAAATAGTGCATGGCATTGCCTATTCCATCAAATAGCGATCTGGCCTTGCGTTTTCCTGGTACTAGTTCCTTGATAGTTTCCTTGCGCTTTCGTACGCTATCTATTACAGCGTGTATGTGCAGTTGCTGCACGTTACACAGGTCTTCTGGGTGTGTTATATTTATGCAGAGTTTATGTACCAAGTGCTCTGCATATTCTGCTAGCTTTATCTGTGCATCTAGTTCCTCCAAGTCTATCTCGATGAGGACATTCCAGGTGTCATGATATACCATGAGATTTGCTAGGACCTCGAAAAATATACCCGAGCCATTTAGCTGGGTTATTACATAAGGTTTGTCAGCGATTGCTCCAGTTGTGTACTGGATGAAGAGGGCAACTATGATGAATTTTAGCGCCATTTCTGTGGACAATTCAGAAGAAGAAAACAATCCTTTACGCATATTTGTACGTACATTGTGCCGCTTTAAATTGGGCAGTGGAGTGACTCCACCGCAAATGTTTATGGGGAGGTATTGAAATGAGGATTAATGGACACTGTAGTAGGAATTTCAAGTCAACCTGGTTCATTTTTGTTCAACATGCTTTTACTCGAAATATGGTTTTAAACGATTATTATGTACCGTTACGATACGTTTACCAATTTTGATGGTGGTATTCACATCACTTGGTATTGCGATTACCTGATAAGGTCCTACCCAGATTTGAGAAAGCTTATGTTTTCTGCTTTCATTCTTGATGAGGACCTTGTCTCCTACGTGGAAAGTTAGATGCCGTACTGTCTGATCGTAGTACCCCTTTGAGCGCTGTTTACTTGCTAATACGTTCTTTCTTGCCGTGGCATATGATTTTTGGAGCTTATACTTCAGTATATGATAATAGCTCTCATGGTTGTAAACGGGTTCGGGATCCCGTTTTAAATTTGATGGGACATCCGCTGTGAAGCCGTATAGGCAGTCCATTGGGGTAAGTTTAGTACCCTCGTGTACAATTATTGTTCTACACGAATGCAGCGGTTCGTAGGTATTGGTCCCATGTTTTGGGATTTTCATATACGATTGTTCGCAGGTATTCTATCAAGGGTCTATGTGCACGCTCTAGTGCTCCATTAGACTGTGGGTGGTATGCTGAAAGTCAGTAACTTCTTTACCTTAGAAGCTTACATACTCTTTTGAATAATTCACTCAGGAAGTTGTTCCCTGATCGGTGAGTATTCTTTTGGGTATGCGATAGCGCGTAACGATCTCATCAAAGAAAACCGGCGCTACTGTGACTGCTTCTGCATTACGTATTGCATACCAGTCGACAAATTTTGATAAGTTATCTTGAAAGGTCAAGATATATTTGTTACCTGATGTGGTCCTCTTCTAATGGACCTACAATATCAAGGTAAACTTTGTCGAAGGGTTGCTCTGCGATGTCCGTCATAACCATTGGCATTTTATATTGTGGAGATGTTTTCATCGTCTAGCACTTTGCGCATTTTTTAATGTATTTTTTTAATATCCGCTAAGCATGTGTCTCCACCAATACTTGCGTCTTATACGTTTGTAGGTTTTTATGACACCTGGATGGCCACCAAATGGAGAATCGTGATAGACCTTTTAAGATTGTTTGGATTTTCGTGGGGCTCGTAATAAATTCGGGGTGTCTTGCCAGTACTTACTTTTTGATCAAGCGATGCTGGGTTTAGTTTTTCCGCCTCTGTGTGTTGAATTTCGTTTTTGGTGCGCTTTCATGTGCTCTTCTGTCTCACACTGGAGCTATTTAATGTCTCTTGAGCCTTTACTTCTGAGCTCGAGTCACGACGAAACAATGAGCGGATTTCTTTTTCTTTTTATTATTTGTGGAATCGTCTTGCTCCACATCTGAGTCCATATTGTGGTGGACTAGGGCTTCTACCCTTAAGGTATTGCCTAAACTGTCTTCCTTTAATGCTTGAGGGATGCGACATAGTGCATCGGCATTAGTGTTGTACTTCCCGGGTTTGTATTCGATGTTGTAATCGAATTCAGATAATTTGTGGTGAAATCTCACCCAACCGGGAAGTAGGGTCTTTCACATTGAAGACACCTTTGAGAGGTTTTATTGGTCCAGTATAGACCGTGAATTTCCGGCCTTGAAGATAGCACCTGAAATTCTTGGTAGCCCAGACTATAGGCCAATAGCTCTTTCTCTATAGTAGAGTAATTTCTTTCGGCTTTATTTAATGTGCGGCTTGCATAGGCAATGGGCTGGTCCTTTCCGACTTCTCCTTGAGAAAGAACAGCTCCTAGAGCCTCGTTACTTTGCGTCCGTAGAAAGATTAAAAGATTTCGAAAAATAGGGGTAAATTAAAAGTGGTGGAGAACTTAAAGCATTTTTTACGTTTTGAGTAAATTCGGAGTAAATTCGTCATTGGCCGTACAATTTTGGAGAAGTCTGGAATCAATTTCCTGTAGGTAATTGGCAAGTTCCTAAAAATGACTGAACGTGTCTTACTGTTCTTGGAACAGGAAATGTTTGGACGCAGGCCGTCTTACTTGGGTCTGGTAGGGCTCCTTCGTTAGAACTTTTATGTCCTAGGTAAACAACTTCTCCTCGTAGAAACTGGCACTTCTCTGGCTGCAGTTTTAAGTTGTTCTCTCTCAACTTATTGAAGACTTTCCTCAACTTTTCGTTGTGGTCATTTAAATTTTTTCCATAGATGACTATGTCATCTAGGTAAAACATTCGAGGCCTTGTAGGCCTGTTAAGACGAAATTCATTAGGCGTTTAAATGTGGCGGGGGCTCCTTTGAGCCCGAATGGCATACGCTTGAACTCGTAGTGCCCATAACTTGTGCTGAAAGCAGTTTTATGTCGATCTTTTTTGTCGACAAGAACTTGATTATAGCCGTTGGCCAAATCGAGTGTGGTGAAATACATTCCGTGATCTAGTTGGTCGAGAATATCCTCGATTCGGGGGTAGCGGGAATGCGTCTCCAATTGTCTTTTCGTTTAATTTACGAAAATCGACAACGACGCACCACCTTTTTTCACCGTCAGGTCCCGCTTTCTTGGGGACAACTAGTAAAGGTGAACTCCAAGGGCTTTTACTAGACTGGACTATCCCGCTGTCTAGCATTTCTTTTAGCTGCTCGTTAATGACTTTCCGCTGTGTTCCAGGCAAGCGGTACATTTTTCGATTGATTGGTGCTTGATCTTGCACCTAGGTCTAGGCTGAATTCTTTCTCTAGCCTAGAAATACGCGGGTATTGTTTTGGGTCGTCCGGAGTCTCATAATCCGGGGATTGATATCGTACATGTTGTAATACTGCCGTTTTGTCGGCTGAGCCTTGGTTTGACTTTGTCTTCCTTTTAAGTTTTTGGCCTGTAAATAGATGAGGCTTTTGTGGTTCCTTTTGAGGCTTTATTTCGTTGTTCTTTAGCATGTTACAGGGTATTTGCTTCCTGTTTTGTTGACGGCTGAGTTTGGTACACCTGTGTGGCCTTTGCCTTAGGTTGTGTGATATACTCATGCGCGTCAATGCTATTGCCTTTTGACCATGTAGAATTTTTTGTGTTGTGTGACGGTGGAGTAATATGCACCTTTAATATAGGCTTTAGCGACTCGCTACCGTCCTTATATGGCCGTTGTTTGTTTAAGAGTGATTTATGCCTCGGGATTTTGGACGGAAGAGTTATATGCACCTTTTTGGCAGGCTTTAGACACTCAGTTCCGTCTCTTGTAGTGTTTGATATTGCCTCTAAATTTGGTAGTGGAAGGTGTGTTCTTTTGTGGTCTTTGATGTGTGTTAATGGGACTATGGTGTAGTCGTTTATGGGAAATAGCTGTAACTTTAAGCTGTGTATGACTACTTGATGACTGTTAGCGTTGAGAATACTGACCAGCACTAATTCTTCTCCAGATGACAGTGAACTGTTTGCCAAGAAGACTCCATCGCTTATCTCTTGTGATAAACAGAGCATTTCTTCTTGAGTTTGTAACGGGACTGGGGCAACAATTTTAGAGCGCGCATGTATGCAAGGTGGTTCCTTAAAGGTAACCAATTGCTGCCTGACTTTGTCGGTCTCTTGTTCGCCCAGACAGCCTTTTTTCACATTCATTGAGCTCTTTTGGAGCTTGGCAGCCAGCTTTTCTCGTTTGAGAAGCCTTGAAGACACTGCAGGTGGATAGTTCAGCCTGTTTAGACTCTACATCTTCTGCAAGTGTTCTTACTTCGACTGCTTTTTCAGAATGTAGCTTGTCCGTTTCAAACTCTAATGGCAAAGCAAATTCGTCTGGATTAGTTTCCCTGCGAGGAAACCTTAGTGCCTTATTAGGACCCTCAACGCTACAGTTTTTTGCTAGGAAATCATTTCCTAGAAGTGCATCATCGGAAAGACCAGGCAAGTTCTTTACGACTTGAAACTTGCAGGGGATTTTGTTTTTGAAAATGAAGTTTCCTTGGCAATTTCCCAGTATGTTTCCGGTACCAAATGGGGTCTGAAGTGTACATGCCTCATTGTGGTTTATTTCTTTGAGATATTTTAATGACCTTTTCTTTATTATGCTTACCTCAGCGCCTGTGTCTACTACAACTTTAGCTTGGCCGTTCAGGCCTATGTCTAAGGGAAGTTTTACTGTAGCGACACTGGAATCGGGCTGCTGAGGGGACCCTATTTTATTAGATGGGAGTTTTATAGTCGAGCCGGGGAGTTTTGGGTCGAGTGTACGTCGTTTCCCTGACTCCGGGCCTCCCATTTACGTTTTTGTTGGCAGTTATTTACTGCATGTCCAGCACGACCACAAAACTCACACTTTTTACGTACATTATATACTCTTTAGTTGTTATTGGGGTTTTGCGGCTCTCTAGGACGTTGGTTTGGTGCTTCTCTGTTGTTGTGTGGTCTCTGTTTCTTCTGCATACATACATTTTACAGTTAACACAATAATTTTACAGTTAACACAATAAGGCGTATTTTTCCTTTTAAGGCAATCAGCATATGTGTGGCCTCTTAGATTAAAAAACTACAACTGATTTTATTTAAATAATTATTTTTATTGTTTATATTATAAGATTTATTAGGAGATCTTGGCTCCTGTTTGATATATGGGGATGTGTTTGCTGTGTGAACTGCGGCTGCTGAGTGTGACTACTTGTGTTTGACAGGGTCTGGGGAACTTGAGCGTATGGCTTTATGCCTGGATTAAATACGCTATGATTAGACGATGAGTTAGTTCCACTAAATTGTGCGTTATTGGGTGTTATTGCACTTATTGAATGGGGTAGTGTATTTTGTAACACATTTTGTTGAATTTGCCCTGAAGGTTGCAGGAATAGAGCACTTTGCTGGAGACGCTCCATGTCAAGTGCTCTTTGTACGAGGTCATCCACCGTGCCGTCTGTCATGGTCAGAAGGTATTGGCACATATTCGGGTTATTGACTCCTGTATTTAGTGCGTTTTTCTCGAAATCTTCCAGCTGCGTTTTAACAGGTGGTGCTGCTGTGGCTCCGTATTTGGACTCTGCTGCTTCATTACATAGTGCCAGCATCTGTTTCACTCGTGCCGTGAAGGCTGTGAGGTTTTCCAAAGGATACTGCCTTGTAGTGATTAATTTATTTACCAGTTCCTGGTAGGTTTCTCTAGGCAGGTACATGCGATTTAACCGTTCTTCTACTTCTTTGAAAGTAGTTGGCATATTTGAGGCAAAAAGCTGATAAGCTTCGCCTCAAAGTCTGGTGGGGAAGATTGGCAAAAATGCTGATAGTTCCTCCACCGAAATGCACTTGATTACCTGCCTGCAGCATCCTAGGAAAGTTTGGAGCTCAAGGCTCAATTTTGGGTGCTGTTCTTCCGAAAATAGGGGAAGGAGCTGGGCAGTTAGCTTGGCCATTTTAGCGTAATCTGTCATGTTTAAATTGGGGATTCTGAAACTAAAGTTTGACACTTTTGGGGAGCTAGTTTCTTCTATGCTGGTTTCCAGAAGAGAGTCGCCCAGACAATTTAAAATGATTTCACTCACGGTGGAATCACTGACACTGTCGTTGGCACTTTCACTTAAATCTACGCTTCGAGCGAGTGCGAGAGTTGTCCAAACTCCTTCAGGCTCTCTTTGAACTTTTCAGTGCTTTCTTTAAATTTTGCGATTTGCTCAAGCCTTCGTTCCCGAGACTTGGCAATCTGTTTGTCAATAGAGCCGCACTGTATAACTGAAAGTTCGGAGGAGTCTCGCACTTTTCCTTCTAAATACTTTAAATATTTTTCTAGATTTAAATTGGAAGGCCTTACTTGGTGGAGACCTGTTAGGATTGTCCCGCTCCTGAACGTGACTCCTCTTGTAGGTGAATTTGTTGCGGGTCTTTGATTAGCACCCTCTGTGGCGGATGTTGCTCCCTCGTTGCCTCCTTCGTTCCGGGACGGAAGTTCTTGTGCGTCGCCCGGTGAAGAAGATTGTTGTGAAGTTGGTTGAAGTGGTGTGATTTCCTGCGGCATTTCCTGGCGGGAGCTTTCGTCGCTCATGGACCACCGTATGTAAAATTTGCAGCTAGGGGGGCTTCTGCCGTCTTACTTCCCTTGGTTCAAATTGAGAGGGGAGCTTATTGCCTTCTTCGAGGTACCTCTCAATTCAGGATCGCTGGTGTTCTGAAGATCTTTTGCTGCCGGGGGGCCCGTGGCCTTCTTAAATTCCCCTGGATAAAAGCTGAAAGGGGGCGCGTTGCCTACTTCGAAGTCCCTTTCAGCTCCGGATAGCAGATTGTAGTGTATCTGTCCTTCCTTCAGGTATAGATTTAAAATTGTTGGTTGTGGACAGCTAACCATGTTTTAGGCATGGTTAGCTTATGTGAAAATTTTATGCATGAAATATTTTAATATTGTTTAAATTTTGTTAATTTATAATTAGGTATTTATTTTAGGCTTTTTAGGTACACAACACCTACAAAAACTAAAGGTGTCGTCCACCATAAAGGAAGTAGAAATGCGTGCCGAAAACTACTTCCAATGATTCGTTACACGCGAGGGATCCGACATCTTTTTACCAAGGCATGTCATTTTTTTTAGCAGGGGAAGCAGGAGATACCCATCCCCAGTACGGAGGCCATACCGGCCCATTGTACTATCCTAAATCCCATTCACGAAAACTTTCCTGTCCTCTTAATGAAGCGCATCAGGTCTTGGTGAGAAAGGTTTTTCAACTCATCCGCAGATAGAAGGAGAGAATCCAGTCTGCTCTAATTGAAGCGTCCAGCCTGGTTCCACCATTTTCATTAATTCCTGAAATAAACAAAAAGGCACCACAAAGTATTAAACTTAAAAAGAATAGTAATCAACAGAATACTTATCTAACATCTGCTGCGTCCTGTATGTAGCATTTCTTCTGGATTAGTGCACACAAGCATAAAATGCTCCAAATCTAACTCCTAATGCAACCTTTGCAGATGTTTTAACTAAAACAACAACTAATGATTAATCAATAATTAATCAATAAATCACAAACTTACCAAATCACTTGTACCTCTGTATTGTTGACAACTTTTTTCACGTAATTTAATGACATCTACACAGTCAGCTGTCTTCGCCTTCGCCGCAGTCAGAATGCGAGCAATTGGAATAACGTCGCTAGGGCAACACCGAGAGGCGAGAGCTAATAACTGGATGCGGCGACTATAAAAGGCCGACGAGTTGCAATAGATGGCACCATTCTTTTTTCAGAGTTCATCTGATTCAGAGTCTAATCTGAAAAATAAGAATCGTGTTCCTATCCACCATACAGAAATATAATTCTGTTCAGAGTTTAATCTGAAAAATATATTCCTATCCTCCATACAGAAGTATAATTCTGTTCAGAGTTTAATCTGAAATTCCCATATTTATTACAGAAGTATAATTCTGGTCAGAGTTTAATCTGAAATCATTTTTCATATTTATTACAGAAGTATAATTCTGGTCAGAGTTTAATCTGAAATCAGTTTTTATATTTATTACAGAAGTATAGTTCTGTTCAGAGTCTAATCTGAAAATTTCGTCTCATTCTGTTTTGAACCCCATGTTGCAGCACGCTGCTGCACCCCCCTTTTTTCTGCTTATTCAGCTTCTCTGTCTGACAGGGCCGCTACCGTCAAACAGATTCATAGAAAATTCTTGTGTACGTCATTTTTACTTCCTTAGTGCCCACACGTATTAGCAGCATTATTATTCTAGTAGTTTAGAAGGTGACAAAAACTAATTCCGATCTTCTTCTTCTTCTTTTCAGAATTAAAGAGAGGGACAACGTTTTTTGGATCATTTTGTTTTCTTTTTATTACTGAATTTCTTTTTTCTGAATTGTTAAGTTGAATTTATAGTTTTAAGCTTCTTTGAATTGTTTTTTATGAATTTGTGATATTAGGTTAAGTACATGAATTATTGAAATAAAATTATATATTTGAATTTGAAAAAACGACTGAGTTATCTTTTTAAAAACCGGCATCTCTCCCTTCATGTTTGAGACCAGCTCTCACATTGGTCCTTCAAAGCCGGATAACTCAGTCGAATCAAATATAAAATTGAATACATTGCTTAGTATTACGTGATTCAAGCCTTTCCATACAAAATGTCGAAAGATGACGAATCCATTCCATCTGACGTTGGTGACGAAAGCATTGACTCTGTGTCAGAGTTGGTACAGTCCCAAATAGAAGTCAAAGATTTAATGGAAGACTTATTTAGAAGGCATCAAAGAGATGGAAAAAAGAAAACTGTCAAATCGACAGAAAAACGCCTACAAACGTTCACCGAATATTGGAAAGAATTCCAAATGCGGCATAGGGTAATTCAAAAGAGAGCGACATAGGAAGATCGCAAATTAGAGTATTTCACGAAAGAGACATTTAGTGATGCACAGGAATATTATATTGAAAAAGCAGCAAGCATGGAAGAGGATATAGACAAACTAACACCAACGCCTGTCAACAATCCTCCTCAGACTCAGACATTACATGCTAGCACAAATTCATGTAATAATGAAAGACTCCCCAGAATTAAACTTCCCACCTTCAATGGAGAATACTCTACGTGGATTTCATTCCACGATTTATTTAATTCAGTTATTCACAAAAACAATAATTTAAGAGACGTTGACAAACTATATTTTCTAAAAACTAATCTAATAGGAGAAGCTGAAAAGCTGCTCAGGCATTATGAAATATGCGATGCAAATTATAAACCAGCTCGGCAACTCCTAAAGGAGCGCTACTCAAATAAGCGAATACTAGTCAACGTACAACTAAAAAAATTATTGACTCTGTCAACCACTAATCATGATACCGCCGAAGGTATTAAAAGACTACTAGACAACATAACAGAAGCACTATTAGGATTACAGAATTTAGATGTAGAAACAAACAATTGGGATCCAATTATTACATACTTGACTGTACAGAAATTACACCCAGATACGCATCAATTATGGCAACAGAGCTTACATAGTAGCACTGATTTACCAGAATTAAACACACTAAAAAAATTCCTAGAGTCTCGCTTCCGAACTCTGGAAATGATAGGAAATAAAAATACATTGTCGAACACGATACAGAGAAAACCATCCTCACCTAAACCAATATATGGACTCTTGAACAATACTAAGAGAGAGAAAGGCAGTAATCTGGTTTCCGGTTAGAGTAGTCTCTGACTCGCTCGCGCACACGACCACACGAAGAGCCTGCTTTGCAGCCAGCGAAAAGTCGGCCGCTTTACGTCCCACCGCGTGCTTGGGCACGGTAGACCCAAGTTGACTCCCTCCTTGGATGACCAAGGAACCCCTTCTAAAAAGTGACGCCCCACCTGTTGAGCATTAGAAGGGGGTCCGCTGAGGTTATCCCCGGCAGACTTGTCCCTTCAGCTTGTTGCTCTTACCCTCCTGCTCGCCAGATCCGTCTGATCTAACGCGCTTCGTTTTATGGGTCGTTACACCCACATTACCAGCAACGCTAGGAGAAATATCGGTGGGAGGTTGGGTAGAAGTGTCAAGACAAGGAGAGGTGCTCTCTCCTGCCTTCTCCCTCTTCCTTCTCCTTTTTTCCGTACCGGATCTATACTTCTTCGCAGTGCTCAGGTTACCGACGCCAGGTGGCTCACTACCACTGCCAGCCCAGCCGGACCACTGACCACCTGCGAAGAGAGACAAGGAGAAGGCTCAGGGACGGCATTAGCCATCTCCCTAGCTCTTCTCCTTTTCTTCCTCTCAGCTTAGCCTACTCTCCATCGTCGGGAGGTCCCGCGACGATTACCACCATCAGCGTCTCTCGACTCTGAGGTTACAACCTCAGCTAGCCCGCCCTAGTTGAGTTGCTCTGCCGCTAGAGGAGCATGAATGTTTTCCATAGGACTCACACCGCCCTCATCATCCGAGCTCCCCTGCAGGAGGAGATTTTCCATGCATTCCGAGATCTCACGGATAAAATTCCCCGATTCCTGAGGCATTCGTGGATTCTCAACACACTTACTAAAAGTGGATCTACCATCGTCCAAAAATTATTCATTTATGGTCCCACGAGTAGCGGAGAAAAACTGTCACCCACGGCAGAGATCCGCATTACCGGAGGAAGGCTAAATAAAACTGGAGGTCGCCTGGTATCCAGAGTTCGCATACTATCGACTGAGTACCCCCCTCAGCCATGCAGCCCTCGGCGTATGCTGTTCCACCTTGGCTTGGGCTGGGATCAGCATTTAGCCCACTAATCAGTGTCAAGCCCACCGAACAGCGGTTACCTGGCACTACGTGGGAGTAGCTGACCCCGAGACCAACACCTTTACTTCGCCCACCTCTGAGCTGACAGAATTGCAGGATCCGTTACTCACAGAGAAGATAGCCCTGTCTGATGTTAGCCAAAATCTAGGCAAGGCATGTCATAAGAAAAATAGATTTTGAGAAGACGAAATAGGGAAGTATGGTCAACCTACCTGATCGATATCAAGTACATCTACGGGTACTTGCTGATGGAACGCTAAAATTCTTTAAGTATCGGAAAAGAGGCATTAAATCAATCAGAGAGCGGTTGAACATGACTGTTCAACGAGGGGGAGAATGTTGGACGAACTTAAAAAGGAAAAATAGCAATTTACCTCGATCAAAATGAACTTAATGAAAACATGTTACCTGCACCTGGAGTGTACGACAGGTGCAAAGGTCCCTCGATGACCTGAAAAGAAAAATGAAATTAATTGGAATTTTTAAAGAAAGATAAACATTTAAATTAGAAAAAATACTACATTGAATTAATAAAGAACAAATCTAACAATAAAAACTCAAGAAATGAACATCCAAGAGTTTTTCATTGCACATAACCACACCTAAACAAAAAAAAGTAAAAGACAGTACAATTGCAGTCAATTTACCTGCCACAACGAGATCAACATATAAAAGAACAATCAACCATGCAAATAGAAGTACACGCAGGAGATTGGTGGACATTTCAGGTGAGAAAACACCCAAAACAAAACTCACCTGCACAAGTGTCCACCAATCTTAAAAACAAGAAACAAACTACCTAAACCCGATAAATTTTTATAAATACCTGTAGATTATGGTTCCAGCGATGAAGAATCGGCATCACACCACAAAAAAAACTAACATAATAATTAAAAAACACTAAAAAACAAATCGCGCGCGTTTGACGTTTTTCGATTTGAGAACACGGCGAAACTTCATGTTTTCATGACATTTGACGTGTTAATTCGGGGTAGAATCTTCGCGCGGTTCTAATGGCCGCCTTGTTTCGCGATATTTTTTGCGCATTTAGTGTAATTCGCGATTTTTATAAACTCCATTTACACTAACGAGTGCGAAAGAGAAATGCTTTGCGAACAAGGCAAAACAGAAAAAGTCACGAGAGGAATTTATTAGAATGAACCAAAAAATGGCGTATCGATAAGGCAGATAAAATATACAGAAAAACCAATTAAAATTAATGAAATTAATAATAAATCTTTATGGGAAGGATGCCAAAAAATGCAAAATACATTTTGGCATATATAAATAATAATTACAAACTCTAATAAATTCATAAAAGGGTTGAATTTCGAAAATGTCACTTTATGGATAGTGAAATCGGGACAAAATCTTCTATAAAAGGCGCGTCATTTTTTCAGTCGCTCTCTTATTTTTCATCGAGTTATCATATAGGAAACACATGCTAAGCATAGTTTTCTATTCATGCAAAGTAATATAAAGATTTTAGTGTTTTTTTTTTGTGGTTTTTGGACTTGCAATTTTTCATCAAATATTTTCTACGGCTTGGACTTAGAATTTTTACAAGGATTTTAAATGCTCAAATTTGGACAATCTGTCAGTAAATCTCGTGACAATTTTCGGGATTTTTATTACGAAATAACAGCAAGCTACAGCATCTTCATTTTGTTTGGAAAGTTATTTTTACAAATATTCCCAAAAGGTTTATGATTTTCAGTTTCAATCAATTTGAGGTTAAGGGACAAATGTAATAGCATGTATAATTACTTGTCACAATTAACCTAAGCAAATTGACTATTAATAAATAATAAATTTCCTTCCTTTTCAGAAGAAATTTAATAAATAGATTAAATTGTAAATTTTATTATGTTTTGACATTTTGTTAACAACATGCCTATATGGCATATTTTGCCAATCATGCTTAAACGATAAAATTTAAACAGAGTAATTGTTTAAATGAAATAATTAGTTGTAAATAATAATTAAGTAGTTAAGCAGATAAACTTTGAATTAGAACAAAAGGGGAAAACCTAGAGTGAATTAAAAAAAACGGACTGACAAATCAGTAAACTAGGTAAACTAGGAATATATTTGAGTAATTATTTGTTGCATTTATTAGAAAAAATATAATTTGAATTGTGCTAAATTTAATTTTTGAGTGTAGAATTAGATACATTTTGTTAGATTAATGAATTCAGTGATTAAAAGTGAATGATAACCGAATGGTGGATGGCATTCTAGCAGGACAGCACAATGTGCCGCTATAGCCTCCGTGCTGGGGATATGGTATCCTGTCCCCCTGCCTTTAAAATTAAAAAAAATAATGGGATACAATCTAGATGAGTTAGAGTTGGAGAAGCGAACAATACAAACGACAGGTGCAAAGTTCAGCGACAGATTAAAGAAAAAATCCTGTCAGACATTTAGCAAGAATTTGAAGCGTGGAATAGCTTTTGACTATTTTAATGAGAAAAGTAGAGCATTCATTTGCAGTGCTAAAGGATACTTTTGACAAACAAAATAATTGGCTAAAATTACGTTTAGATAAACGAAAAACTTCATTTGAGGAACAAAATGAATATTTGGAAGCCCGCTTGGTAAAACAAAAAGGTTCGTTTTGATGAACAATTTTATTTTTTTGAGGAACCAAAGAGTTCTTTGGATTCCAAGTTGTATGAACAGAGAAAAATGTTCGCACTAAGATAAGAATTATATGAGGAAACTCTAGAAACTTGTTTCGAGCGACAGGTGATTTTTTTCAAAAATGTGTTAGAAGAAAAAAATGTGAAAATAGAAGAAATCGAACAGAAAGTGCCGAAATTTCAACAAAAAGTCACTGAGAAGATTGACAACTTTTTTAAATTCGATCTGGTAAGGATAAAGCACCATCAACCTATAATCGTATGTGCCGAATTATCCGGTGCAACCCGAATGAAACCTCCAATATTTAATGCACAAAATTCGTGACATAATTTCAAGCTATATTCGAGGCAGCTTCCGGAGTAAATAAATCGAATAATGAACATAAAGCTACAGCACTCGTACTAGCATTCCGAGGATCTGCGTCAGAGCTACTACAAATAATTCCGATTGCAAGGCAACGATATTACGCTTCACCGGTACCAGCGATAGAATTACGTTATGGAGATGAACACACATAGCAAGTAAATCACCTGCAGTTACGTAACAGGATTCCAAAGCATGGTGAATCACTACAGCGACTTCAGTCTAGTGTGGAGAGATTAGCGCATCTATCATAATTCAGCGTAAATGTCGATTTCCTTAGTGAAGTGGGAACGGAACCAGATAGAGATATTTTTTTGATCTAGAAACTATCATAATTATAAATCAAGTAAAAACTGGAGTTGGTCTAAGACCAATTCTTATGATACGCTAAATGACTGCCTGCATGAAATTTCGTATGGTCACCCATTTGAGCAATTTTAATATTTGCAGTGGTTTTTCGCATATATTTCTAGAACAGTTCGGATAAAAAAAATGGTTGTAACCAGTTTTATAGGATTTCATATTCTGAAGAAGTTTTTATTACAATAAAAATCTCTAAGACTGATCATTTTCACAGTATCCATAAAAAACCTAAATTTGTATATGGCAACACCAAGAAGGGGTTGCTGATTCAGTCCACTTTTTAAATTTCATTTGCTATTACTATAAAACACAATGTATCAAATTTCTGCTCTCTATGTCAACGCAGGCAGTGTCTAAATATACAGTGGAAAACGAAATTTTTGTATGGCAAACTCACGAAGGAGTTGCTCGATTTGACTCATTTTCGAACTTAACTTTACTTTTTTTTTAAGGTCCGCGTACAAAGTTTCAGCTCTCTAAGCATACGCGTTCTTGAGTTATCGTGCGCACGATTGGGCGGACGGGCAGACAGACGGACATGCAAAAATCAAAATAACTTTTAATATTATGCGTGGGTATCCAATTCATTTTGCTCTACCCTCATTATATCTGAGCGTTACAAACGGAATAACAAACTTAGTATACCCTTTAGATTTCATCTAGGGTAAAAAGATGAATTGCATTAGAATCGAAATATAATTGAATAAATTAATAATTAAAAAAATTTAAAAGGTAATTACATCGAAACAAAGATTTGAACGGGGTAAGCTACCCGGGCCCAAGCATAGAGTAGTTTGGATATCACCTACGTTAAGATACACCACATAATAATTCGCACATATTAATTACTTACGAGGAATTAAAAATGAATTATTCACACACTTTTCCTAAATCAATGTAAATAATGGCATATTGTCAAAGAGCAAATGTCGAGCGAAACTTAGGTATGGCAATTGTTGTTGTGGATTAGATTTAAAGACATTGATGGTAGTATATTTTCAAAATAATATGAACTTAGAAGTAGATGAAAGATGATTTGAATAGGTAAGACAGCCACGAGTAGAGCGAGTCAGTTTAAAGAATTGTTAAGTTTAAGAAAAAAATATCACTATGTGTTCCGTCGCGGAACAATCTTTAAACTTAAAACTAAACTTACATGTTAAAAACTCACACTTTTTTCAATATCCCACGCCGACCATCGGCAATAATTCCCGCGATATATCCCACGAAGCAAAAGCTAAAAGAAATACAAACGCATCTATAAAAATAAATAAACAAATAGAAGTCTCAGATCATTCACGATCTGAGACTTCAATTAAAACGAAAACTTACACTACACTACAATGTTCCCACAACGTCTTAAAACAATCCAACAGGATCCAAAATCTGAAACAAGGAATAAAATTATAAGTTCAATAAATAATTAACATTAAAAAGAATGTAAACACTTACCTCCAACCAAACGTCTGCCATGAACCACTTTGACATTTCCAATATGGCGGCCATAGCATAGCAAAGTATTCCGATTTAAACGATGATGACGCCATTTTTGGACCAAATGCATGAAAATTCACACGATGACGCCATTTGGGGACCAAATACGTAAAAATTCACGCAAAGACGCGGGCGTCATTGGCAACGCCACCGGCAGACACAATTTCTTTTGTGTTTCTGCCTATAAATAGCGAGCTACTGGAAATAGCAGATCACTCTCATTTTGACTGAGGCACAAAGCAGATCAGCAGTACTGAAGCCACAATTAAGCTTTGATTAATAGCAATTTAAGGGAAATTTTGCACCCTAAACTAACCCATTTATTAAAGAAATTAAATAATATTTTCAAAATATTTTCAGAATCCAATACTGGGAGTTCTTTGAACCCAGTAACGATACGTCTGAGCAGTTCTGTGATGCTCAACATAACCTCACCTTTTGTTTTTTGATTTATAATTACCCCCATTTTTTTATTCTTACAGATTAAGGATTAAATACGACAGGGGAAAGCGAGGTTACGTTAAAGAATTTTTGAATAGAGCCGTGAGTTATTAGTTAAATTTATTAGATTTAGTATTTTGAATTTATTAGACTTAATATTTGAATTTATTAGACTTAGTTAAAAGAAATCAGTGAATTATATAAAATTAGTAAAATTGAATTAATTTGTACCTGAATTGTAACCATAAAAGTATATTGTTCAATAAAATAGTGAATTTTGTTATTTTGAAAAAACGCCTGTCTTATCATTTCCAAAACCGGCACCTGCCCCTTTTTCGCATGCTAAGCCCACATTGGGACTTAACATTGGTCCTTCAAAGCCGGATAAGACAGGTAAATTTCCAAAATGACAGAGATCGCTAGCTTGACATTATCACTAGTCGCGATGAACGATCGGATAAAAAAAGCCGCCATAAATCACACCAAAGCTAATAGTGATACAAAGGCATGCAAAAAATACTATGCGGCACGCATAGACTCTCTAGAAAAACTCTGGAAATCTTTCACAGATCTGCGTATAGCAATCTGGACGACCAAAGATGGCGCGGAAAGCGACTACGCCAAGGGAGAATTATATGAGGAGACCGAGCTCATATATATAAATCTCCTCTCCACTCTATTAGAGGAATTAGAGGAGTCATCTCCAGCACTCCCTCCTAACACAAATGAATCCAGAATTCAGTCAGTACGACCCTCAAAGCCTGAAACACGGCTTCCGCCAATTCATATACCAATATTCGACGGCAATTACAAATCATGGCGGACATTCCATGATCTATTCAATTCTTTAATTCACACAGACCTGAACATATCCAAAGTTCAGAAGCTTCATTACCTGAAGCTCAGCGTCACTGGCGAAGCCGAACGCTTACTACGTCAGTTCGAAGTAACAGAAGCGAATTATAATAAGGCATGGGAATTATTAAAAAAGAGATACGACAACAAACGGGCTCAAGTCAACACACACTTAAAAACATTACTAAACAAGACACCAATTAGAACAGAGTCTGCCCATGCCATTCGCTCTCTGTTAGACCAGACAGAAGAAAGCCTACACGAGCTTAAATACCTAGAATTGCCCATTGAGCACTGGGATGCAATACTAATTTACAACTTGGTTCAGCGCCTTCCATCAGAAACGCATCAGCTATGGGAGCAAGACCAAGGCAACAAAACGGACATACCGGCAAATGCCGATCTGTCAACTCTCCTAGAGTCACGTTTCCGTACTCTAGAATCCCTTCAAGTACGTTAGAACTTGAAACCATTAGATTATGGACGACAAGCACACTTAGGTAGGTTGGATCCTAATGGGTAAAACCAGAAAAGGTAACAGCATCAATAACATTAACGCGCTCACTGTACAAGTGAGACACAACGATAAATTGAGTCAACAACTCAAAAAATTCTGGGAATTATAGGAAATTTCACAAAGAATAATCCACCCTGAAGATGAATTATGTGAGGAAAATTACAAAGACACAAATCGACGTTTAAGCCATGGAGCTTACCTAGTTAATTTGCCCTTCAAAAACGAAAACGCACCAGAACTAAGGCAGACCAGACCCATGGCAATAAATCAGTTTTTTCAGCTAGAACAACGTTTGAAAAAGCATCCAGAAATGTATGCCGAATACAAGGCATGCATAAAGGAATATCAAAGACTAGGACACATGAAAGAAATCCCGTCAAGTCAGATAAAAACCGAGCAGACCATGGCCAGAGCAAACCAAATTCAGCACTATTATTTACCTCACCACGCAGTCACCAAAGAAAGCACCAGCACAAAGATGCGAGTCGTGCTCAATGCATCAGCCAGGTCATCCACCGGTCAGTCATTAAACGAGCAAATGTTAGTAGGCCCAACAATACAACCCACATTGTGGGCCATAATTCTACAATGGCGTCTATATAAATACGTACTGACAGCCGACATCGAGAAAATGTACAGGATGATACACATGCATCCAAATCATCAAGTATACCAAAGGATTGTATGGAGGAATAGCCCAGACGAGCCATTAAATGATTTTCGTTTGACAACTGTCACATTTGGAACAGCAGCAGCTCCATATCTTGGCTATTCGAACACTCCATCAGCTGGCCAACGATGAAGAGCACAGTTTTCCACTCGCTGCCAAAAGTATAAGAACAGAATTCTACGTGGATGACCTACTGACTGGAGCACACGACATTAATACAGGCTTATCACTGCAAAGGGAACTTATCAGTACACTAAGCAAAGGAGGATTTAACCTCAGCAAGTGGACAGCAAATAGTCCAGAATTATTAGCTAACATTCCGATAACAGATCAAGAAGTCAAACCCATCCTAAATCTATCAGAAAAAAATACGATAAAAACTCTCGGCATACAATGCAATCCTATGACAGATGAATTTAGCTTCACTATTAAGCCAACATTAGCACAAGACAGCTACACCAAACGAAGCATTCTGTCAGAAACAGCTGCTTTGTTTGACCCACTAGGATGGCTAGCTCCATGCGTTATACTTGCGAAAATCCTCATTCAAAGGCTATGGCTAGGTGGATATGCTTGGGACGAACCATTACCACCCATATTAATTCAAGAGTGGACCAAATATCAAAAGGGACTCCAAGATGTCAAATTCATAAAAATCCCTAGATGGATAAAAAATGCACCAAAAATAAAAAATATGCAGCTACATGGATTCTGTGACGCGTCAACTAAAGCCTACGCTAGCGTCGTCTTCATACGAATAATCGATGAAAATGACACGGTCACAACACAGCTGCTGACATCCAAAACACGAGTCGCTCCCACAAAGACAACATCACTCCCCAAATTGGAATTGTGTGGAGCTCCCATTTTATCACGCCTTCTAAAACAGATCCAAAACGACATGAAACTGCAAGACATAACAACCACCGCATGGTGCGATTCTGAGATCACGTTGGCCAGGATACAAAGGCATCCGACGCGATGGAAAACATTCGCCGCTAATAGAGTGGCAGAAATCCAAGAGAACATCCAGCCACAACTATTGCGTTTCGTGCCATCAAAGGATAATCCCGCAGATTGCGCCACGCGAGGATTGTACCCAACCGAGCTCAGTAACTACGAGCTCCGGTGGAACGGCCCCTCTTGGCTTCAGCAACATGTTGACAGGTGGCCACAACAACACATAACTACCAAGTGTCTTGAACTTGAGTCGCGAAAAGTCAAGGCTCTGATTTGCACAGATAACCATATCGACTGGTTAAACAAGTATTCATCATTTCCCAAACTCATACGCATCATTGCATATTGTAGAAGATTCTACTTCAATTGCCAGACAACCTCAGCAAATCACAAGAATGGTTATCTAACATGAGAGGAACTACGACAGGCAGAAGCAAATATTATCACACTAATACAAAGGCAAACATTTACTGACGAATATGAAAGTCTAGTCAAACAGAAACCAATTCCAAGCAAAAGTCGATTATTAAGCTTAACCCCATTTTTGGACACCAATCAAATCATTCGAGTAGGTGGCAGACTTGAAAATACCATCCTAACTTACAATCAAAAACATCCCATGATTCTACCCAACAATCATCACGTGTCCAATATAATCATCGATTACATCCATTTGTACACGTTTCACGGAGGTACACAACTTGTGCTCAACACCCTAAGAAATAAGTATTGGCTAATAAATGCCAGAAACACTATCAGACAACGAATTTACCATTGCATAACATGTTTTCGAACTAAGCCAAAAACATCAAATCAATTAATGGGGAATTTACCCTCCCCAAGAACAACGCCATCTATGGCATTCGAACACACGGGAGCAGACTAAGCTGGTCCAATCGACATCAAAACATCAAAAATACGAAATGCCAAAATTACAAAGGCATATCTCAGTATATTTGTATGTATGGCCACCAAAGCCATACATATTGAGATTGTGACAGAGCTCACAACAACAGCATTTCTCGCAGCCCTCAAACGTTTTACCAGTAGAAGAGGACTATGCAGACACTTATACTCCGATTGTGGTACAAACTTCATTGGAGCTAGCAAAGAACTGTCATGCCAGTTGCAAAAACTGTCGTGTCAGCTCCCACATGACATCTCAATGAGATCACATTGACAGGAAACACTTGGCATTTAAATCCACCAGCAGCTCCTCACTTCGGAGGGCTGTGGGAGGCCGGCATAAAGTCAATAAAATCGCATCTAAAGAGAACATTACAGAATACGACACTCACATACGAAGAACTATCTACGGTCATATGCCAGATAGAAGCATGTATAAACTCTCGACCATTGACACCACTCTCAAATGACCCTAATGACTACAACGTGCTGACACCCGGTCATTTCTTGACAGGCCGGAATATCAAAGCTGTTCCAGAGCCATCTATATTAGAAAATTGCAATCTACTTAAACGATGGCAGTACGCACAAATTTTGACGGAACAGTTTTGGAAGAAATGATCTATCGAATACATCCACAATATGCAACAACGCACAAAATGGAGAATTGCGAAAACCAATTTAAGGATCAACGACTTGGTTTTAATTCAAAACAATATTGCCCACCGACGAAATGGTTACTATGAAGAATCACAAAGATCCAACCACAACCACGTTAGAGTCGCCACAGTAAAAACTGCATCACAGGAATACTGTCGTCCGGTCACAAAATTATTTAGATTACCAATGGCAGAAGAACAAACAAACAGCAACGAAAGCCACGAGTAATTTAATACCTTGTTGCCCACACGTCACAACAGAAGGAATTACAGCGCCATCTATTCGAATCATGATAAAATAAAAATGCCGATAATACAGTGCACCAGCAAAAAACAAGCCAAACTTCATCACTAACTCAATGCGCCAAAACTTGACAACTTCAGACGAAACCAGAAGCAGCAAAACTACACATTTTTTATTTTTTGGTTTTTCATTTATTTTTATTTGCAATTATCTATTTTCATTTTTATTTACTAACAAACCTGTAAGTTTTAAAGCTTAATTTTTATTTTTTTATTATTTATTTTTTCCTTTCTTTGCACAACTTACAATTTTGTTGCTTAGTATCATTTATTATTTTTTATTTTTTTGTTGTTGTCTTTATCATGATGCCCAGGAGAATGAATTGCCTACCCGACCTAGACGACTGCCTAGACATCGACGACGTTCCGGAGCTTGAAAATTCTTTGAAGGACAAGCTCCGTATAACAGACATGCCCAGGCGCCCGAAGACGTACTTACCGCCCTTCGAAACCATACACGCACGCCCAAAAATCAGAAATCTGGCTGATGAAATATACACCAGAAAACCAACAAGGCCAGCTAGACGTCCTACAGGGTCACGCAAACAAATTATGCAAAAACCAGAACGGTCTCTTGAACTTGAGGCTGGCACGACACCACATAACCGCACGAACCGTAAAAGGTCAGCACTGACGGCCTTTACCACAACAACAATGCCAGCAGCGACAACGCTTCACGACACGCCACATGACATTCCACACAAAAGCCCGGCATTGATGGCACCATTAACAGCACCAGTGGAGGCATCACAAAAAGGGGCTGCCTTAATGCCTCAAAGGCAAAACCCGACTCCAGCACCACCAAAGGAATTCACAAAGCCGCCAGCCAATTTTGTTGTCGACCCTCGGCTGTGGGAGAAAACCCAACACCAATATATTCCATGGCTAAAAATTATGGCAGCTAGAAAGTGCTACCGAATCCCAACGTAGGACGGAGATACACTTCGTTTCCTGAAATTAGCAACAGTACAAATCAGGGTTCACTTACAAATAAAAAACAGTAACGTAAGTTTGCACACAATTCATTTATTAATTTATTCTTTCTAACAAAAACACAACTTCTCTCCTTTTTCGAGAGGCGGGAGGATGTTCCGTCGCGGAACAATCTTTAAACTTAAAACTAAACTTACATGTTAAAAACTCACACTTTTTTCAATATCCCACGCCGACCATCGGCAATAATTCCCGCGATATATCCCACGAAGCAAAAGCTAAAAGAAATACAAACGCATCTATAAAAATAAATAAACAAATAGAAGTCTCAGATCATTCACGATCTGAGACTTCAATTAAAACGAAAGTTTACACTACACTACAATGTTCCCACAAAGTCTTAAAACAATCCAAAAGGATCCATAATCTGAAACAAGGAATAAAAATATAAGTTCAATAAACGATTAACATTAAAAAGAATGTAAACACTTACCTCCAACCAAACATCTGCCATGAACCACTTTGACATTTCCAATATGACAGCCCATAGCATAGCAAAGTATTCCGATTCAAACGATGATGACGCCATTTTTGGACCAAATGCATGAAAATTCACACGATGGCGCCATTTGGGGACCAAATACGTTAAAATTCACGCAAAGACGCGGGCGCCATTGGCAACGCCACCGGCAGACGCAATTTCTATTGTGTTTCTGTCTATAAATAGCGAGCTACTAGAAGTAGCAGATCACTCTCGTTTTGACTGAGCCACAAAGCAGATCGGCAGTACTGAAGCCACACTTAAGCTTTGATTAGTACCAATTTAAGGGAAGTATTGCACCCTAAACTAACCCATTTTTAAAAGAAATTAAATAATATTTTCAAAATATTTTCAGAATCCAATACTGGGAGTTCTTTGAACCCAGTAACGATACGTCTGAGCAGTTCTGTGATGCTCAACATAACCTCACCTTTTGTTTTTTGATTTATAATCACCCCCATTTTTTTATTCTTACAGATTAAGGATTAAATACGACAGGGGAAAGCGAGGTTACGTTAAAGAATTTTTGAATAGAGCCGTGAGTTATTAGTTAAATTTATTAGATTCAGTATTTTGAATTTATTAGACTTAGTATTTGAATTTATTAGACTTAGTTGAAAGAAATCAGTGAATTATATAAAATTAGTAAAATTGAATTAATTTGTACCTGAATTGTAACCATAAAAGTATATTGTTCAATAAAATAGTGAATTTTGTTATTTTGAAAAAAACGCCTGTCTTATCATTTCCAAAACCGGCACCTGCCCCTTTTTCGCATGCTAAGCCCACATTGGGACTTATCACTATGATTAAGTATACTCATTATTGTTGCAATGTAATTATAGCATATTCGGAGCACGAGTATTAAGTGCAGTGAGTAAGAACTAAGTAGAGTAGTGTTACTAATAGGTTGGCAGTAAGCGTGCACGTGTGTGCGCGGATTTGGCGGAGCGTTCTCGAGTTAGACCGCGTAGTCAAGTTGGTTTAGAAGTTCGAAAAACGAATTAGCCATATTGCAGCTTGAGCAAAGGTAGAAGCTTTTCTGGTGTTAGTCAGATAAAAAAATAAGGTGGGAAGAAAGTGAAAAGAAAGAATTAGATAATATTATTATTATTATTAATATATAAAGTGGTTATGTGACTGCGGTTTTAAGCTGCAGGAATCAAAAGAAGTTCGACGTGAAAGATATAGAGGAAACAATTTGCAACTAACAAAATTAATAAGGCGAAATAAATAATGAAGAAAAAGTAAGGTATTAATCCCATTCGTTAGCAGTTATAGGTCGATTGAGATATTTAGTGGGTTAATGCAACCAGCCAACTCGGTAGATTAATGAGAAGTCACATCCAAATTCCGTAAGATCGCTTGAGCTGAATCGCATTAAGGTACCGTTTTCATTTCCAAGACATGAGGCAGACAAATTAAAGGCTGTGCAAGCCGACACAAAAGTGCAACCAAATCGATATACGTAAGGTGACGGAAGTAGGATAGTTTACTACGACCTGCAGGATTGTGAATCCAAAAAGTATATGGTGAGTATTATATTATTAAATTCTTCATTTATAACACTTTGCACTAATTTTTAATCCAAGCGTTATTCCTCAAAAATAATAAACAAAATAACCCGGTATCAGTAGAAGGACTAGCTTAGGCGTTAGCTATGAATCTGTCAGACAAGCTTCTCGAAGTGCAGCAGAAGTGAGAGAAATTTCAGTAGCGGAATTTACTTCCACCGGAATTAAGTCATCACGGAGCCCTCCTTCACGTGGTTCTCTTCGATGCTGCAACTGGAGTAGACAAGAACACCATCAATGAGACTGCAGAAAACACCTGAAGAAGAGGGAGCGGAGAGTGCCAAAAATTCCGAACTAGGCAGGATACTTGCAATAGAATGCAGTCATCACAGAACACATCTTCACACGGTCTCTTTCGATGATGGGATTGTAATAAACCAGGACACCTTCAGCTTGTTTAATTTTCGAAACAGTGATGCGTTTACCAAGATACCTCAAGTTTGGAACTCCACAGTTGAACAAATGTTATAAGATGATTACGTATCGAATCTTAGCCAACAATTAGCTAATGTGCATGAGGTCAAGAGAATGAAATTAGCAGTAAAGTACAGTGGTTTTGACTGATAGCTGTGATACGATTAACTGTATAAAAAAGCTTAAATTGGAGTAATTCAGTAATGTTGAGTATGAATGTACATTTGATTAGACTATTAATATGTATGTATACAATATTGTGAACAGATGTTGTAATTGACAGTGATATTTTTTGCCTTGCTCTGTTTGTTTATGCTAGTCCACTAGTAAAAGATTTTAATTGTGATTGTTTTTGTTTATGAAACGAACGTAGAAAGAAAACGAATTTTTGCCCTTACATAATCTCGACCTCAAACAGATGTGGAAAATTGATGTTTCCAGAAAAGAATTTCCTAAAAAATTCTGGAGCAATTTTAGGGTATAAATACAGAAGTTGTAGCCACCAGATATAAATAGTATTTTTGGCCTATTGTCTCAAAAACGCCACATGACCCTGCATGTTTATACATATATTCTCGTTTTTACTAGTACACGCAGCCCACACGGTAGTATTAATAAGTTAATGAAAGTGATATCTTCAAAGCGGGTCAGAGTATTGTTGTTACGTAAAATTGATTGTAAAGTCGTGAAAATGTCGTACATCCACTTCAACTACAAGTTAACGATGTATAATGTCATGGGTTTCAACTATAACATATATCACCCTTGATTATCTACAAAAAATGTATAACTGACTTAATGCTGATGTAGTGAAAATATGGGGAGGATTCAATATATGAAACTACATAATGGACTGACGACCGTCAATTAAAACTTTTGTATTAAGTTTGTTAGGGAATTTTCACTGTCAAGATTTTAAATTGACAGCAATGACTGGTCTTGGACAATCTGACTAGACAGCAACTGCTAAGAACAGGTGCACTCTCTTTCAATCGTTCAAGTGAAATTTGCAAATTTTCCACGAAACAAGAAAAAGAAAAGAGATTAAAATAACTTGAAGGAAATCTAATTTTCTTTAGCGAAACTTTCCTGAATTTTACGTTGTGTCCTTGCAAATGTTCAGTTAATTTGCCAGCTCTGCTGAATTTAATTTTGTTTTGGTTTTGCTCTATTCTGACTTGTGTCGCATGAAGTTTTCATTCCGTTGATATTCTTTCTCCAGATCCCTGTAGTTTACTTTAGCAACAATTCTGCGATGCATAATCATTTCTCATTAGAAATTGTGTATACTATACTCGTGCTATGTCACGTTAATTAAATACGAAATTATATAAGGCAATTTTGAGGACTTTTACTGCATACTTTAAACTACATGGATTTGGAGAAATAAATATACCTAATGAACTATACAACTACAGTTGGATGGTAAAATGTTGTCCTATATATTGGAGTAACGAGGACTTTTTTCTAGGGTGGGTCAGGTCCCCTAACTATCGTACATAGGTTTTAACAAACATTTTGTCTGCGAAGTATACCACCTCATGAATATTCCTAGCTATTGACAGACCTTTTTTATGTATTGCTCTGAGCACTTACAAGATGTTGATAAAACACCTAGAGCCAATGAAATTGAATTGATTGAAAAAAACATAGTTTCTAAAGTTACAGAGAGTACAGATAATCTATAAGATACGCAAGCAACGTAATCTAAATTCTAAAACATTGTTTCTGCTCAAATAACTCTGCACCCAAACACTTCATAGAACAAGTAAAAAGCTAGAATTGGTCTAAGACCAATTCTTATGATACCCTAGATGAATGCCTGTATGAAATTTCGTATTGTCACCCTTCTGTGTAAGTTTTATTATTGAAGTGGTTTTTCGCATATATTTCGAGAACGGTTGGTCGGACAGAGAAAATGATTATAACCAATTTTATAGTATTTCGTATTCTGAAGAAGTGTTGAGTGCTATATAAATGTCTTGGACTGATCGTTTTCACAGTATACGTAAATAAATTTTTATATGGCAACACCAAGAAAGAGTTGCCCGATTTAGTCCATTTGTGAAATTTAATTTACTAGTGTAATGAACACACCACATACCAAATTTCAGCTTTCCATATCGATGCGTTCTCAGGCAGTATCCAAATATATAGTGGAAAACGAAAGTTGTGTATGGCAACCCCACGGAAGAGTTGCCCGATTTGTCCCATTTTCGAACTTAATTTTACTTTTTTTTTTAAAGTCCGTGTATAAAATGTCAGCTCTCTCTAAATATACGCGTTCTCGAGTTATCGTGAGCACAGACGGACAGACGGACGGACAGACGGGCAGACGGATGGACAGACGGACGGACGGATATGTAAAAACCAAAATAACTTTTAATGTTATGCGTGGGTGTCCAATCCATTTTGCTCTACCATCATTATTTTGAAGTGTGACAAACGGAATGACAAACTTAGTATACCCTAAAGATTTCATCTAGGGTATAATAATTGTCATTTTACAAGTCGCAGACATCGCGTCACTATTGTTTTAATATCTAGTTTTCCTAAGTGAAACCTTAACTCCGCTCAAAAAAAAACATTAGATCAGCACTTCTAGAAAAGCTTTTGAGGTATGGCAATCTTTGTCAAGGCTCCGATGTTAGCGAGCAGAGGAACAACGAACAGTTTTCAATTGTTTCCCATTCTTTATTATAATTCTCGTTAATCTTATTGAGCACCCGGAGCGAGAAAAGCATTGTACATGGCTTATCAGTTAGTATACGTCATCAGCATTCAATAAATTATTGGATAACTAGTCAGTCAATATTCTGCGATTTATGTTGCTTATCGAGACAAACGGCGATAAGTATTTACGAAATAGTTTTAGTCGGACATTTAAATTATTTCGAAAATAGATTAGTACATAATGTAATTGGCGAATTGAGAGAAAGTGAATTCTCTTCTTTAATCCTAATGAACCCAAGCGACACTCATCTATTCTTTTCAGTCCTCTCCAAACATCCGACGCGATTTAAATTTTTCTTAAATATAGTAGTCAATCAAGTAGCGTTTATTTGAAAAATAAAAAAAAATTGCACGATTTTAACCCTAGAATGCTAAACGTGAGTCAAATTGACTGCTCGCAAAATAATATTGCCGTTATTTCAATGGCTACATCATCGAAGTAGCCACGACTTCTCAGTACCTTCATTAATGAGTCTGCTGCGACTGCGGATGGAAAATTGAAGCTCTTCGTTGCTTGTACGTTACATAACCGGAAGCTATAGGGTTCAAAATGTGCGGGTACTACATTTTCTCCTATAGTCTATTTATTGTGATAAATGACTGAGAAAACTATGAATTATCTTCACAGGGTCCAGAGCCATCGCAAAAACTGCAACAGAGGATATATTATTCATTGTGCCCTTTGAAAATCAAGGTAAAGGCAGCAAAGGTCTGTTCAAAATGCTGTAAGCAAATATGTAAGGAACATACTAGTAAAACTTATTCCCAGATATACAAAATTTTTGTATAATTTAGTCTTTTCTGTGCATATGTTTCGAATTAAAGGGAGCCAAATTGACTTATGTTTACTATTAGGGGAAACTGAGGACACTTGATCCTTATGGGAGACGTGGTACACAGAGTTTTTGTCGCTGCTATGAACAGTAATTTTTTTTCGACTGGCAATACTTGTTGTCATTAAGTTAAGCTAACTTCATGTTATAGTAGCAGCTGTCAATCGCGGCGTCGACATGCACGGTTAGCGGCGCAGTGTTTTGTGATATTTGGTTTTATTTTTGGTAAGCTTTATATTCGATTTTAAATACTTTTCAAAATAAATATTCGTACTGCTTCATTACTCACGATATAATATATCTAGACGCCTGTGGATTTTGCTATACGTTGTCAAAGGTAACGTTTCAGGTGGATTTTTGGGCTGAGTTAAAAAAAAATTCTCCTTTGGGGGACACATGGTACGTACAATTGTGGGAGATTTGATTCGTGGATCAAGTGTTCCATGTTCATTTTGAAGGGACGGCTATAAATTTATTTTTTATTATCTTGTAGTATCCATAATGCCGCGAGTATACAAAACAAAAGAAGGATCTAAGAAGAGGAAGTCTTTGGATATAGGCAAACTGAAAAAAGCTGTGCAGGCAGTATTAGAAGGCAATTCAATCAGGGGTACAGCAAAGAGTTTTGATGTGCCTGTAATGACCTTAAAAAGGTATGCTCGAAAACAGAATGAGCAGGCAGAAGAAATAAGCTACACTCCAAATTATAGACAGTCTCAAAATTTCACAGACAAAGAGGAGAAAAATCTGTGTGCTTATATAGAAAAGGCTAGCAAGTTGAAACATGGCTTGACTGCATATAATGTACGCCAATTAGCATACCAATTTGCTCAACAAAACAGAAAAAGATATCCACCAAAGTGGGATATAAAAGGAGAAGCCAGCTATGATTGGTTTTATGGTTTCACGAGAAGGCAAACGACGCTTTCGTTACGCGTACCAGAAGCAACAAGTATTGGCCGAGCTACCAGTTTCAATAGACATAATGTCTCTAAATTCTTCGATAACTTGCGTAGTCTACAAGACCGTTTTAACTTTGGTCCAGAGCAAATATGGAACATAGACGAAACAGGCATCAACACCGTCCATAAACCAAGAAAAATTGTAGCATGTCGGGGTGAAAAGCAGGTCGGAAAAGTAACTTCCGGAGAACGTGGTGAATTAGTGAATTGGAAACCATCTACCGCCACTTATGATCTTTCCTAGGAAAAACTGGCAAGAGAGAATGGTCGATAATGCACCACCTGGCACAACTGGAGCTGTTCATCCAAGTGGATGGATGACTGCCCCTACTTTTATACTTTTCCTCAATCATTTCAAAAAGTACTCAAATTGTTCTAAAGACAATCCATGCCTAATAATCTTTGACAATCATGAGAGTCATATAAGCATAGAATCACTGAATTTTGCCCAAGAAAATGGCATCCATTTACTCACGATTCCTCCACACACTTCTCACAAACTACAACCTCTTGATAGGACAATTTTTGGACCTTTAAAGGCTTACTACAATTCAGCATGCGATGACTGGATGACTTCTCATTCTGGAAGACCACTAACAATATACGATATTGCCGGATGCTTGGGAAAATCTTTTCCTAGTGCTATGACACCGAGAAACATTCAAAATGGGTTTCGTGTGACTGGTATTTCACCATTTAATTCCGACGTATTCACTGATGATGAGTTTTTATCAAGTTATGTTACTGATCGGGACAATCCGGAATCTGTGTCTACAATAACTACTGTTGAAGCTGTGGCTGCTTCAACTATTGCAACTGCTCCAACTGTTGCCCCAACTACTGTAGATTATGCGACTGTTCTAAATCTTATGGATGTTCCTTCCACATCCAGAGCCATTCCTGGATCGCCAAAACGGCAAGCTCCAGGAAGTTACAAAACTCCTGAAATGATAAGACCACACCCAAAGGCTGAACCAAGAAAGAATACAAGAAAAGGAAGGAAGAAAGGACAAACCAAGATACTAACAGACACCCCAGAGAAATTAGCTATTGAAGCAGAAATAAGGGCAAGGCAAGAAAAGAAGAAGGAGGTGCAATGCAAAGCCGACGCAATACGAGTAAAACGAATGTTGAAACTTTTAGAGGACTCAGCAATGGCTGAAGAAGAAATAATGCCGCCATTCGCTGAATCAGATTTAGTAGTTTCCGATTATAGTATGTCAAGTGAATCCGAAAATGTCGACTGGAACAATAAAAATATAGCCGCTGGAGACTGGGTCATCGTGAACTGCATTTCAGAGAAAAACATTCTGCACCGTTTCATCGGACAAATTAAAAATGACACCACAGACGGATATGAAATTCGCTTTGCGAAAAAAATTGACGATAAACGTTTTAAATGGCCTTCAAAAGATGATATCTCTGAAATTGCTAAAAATCAAATTATAAAAAAACTTCCACAACCGATTTTTAAGTCTTCTTCAAAACGTGTAGGTGTATTTCAATTTCAGAAGTCGTTGCGAAAATTTAAAATTGAATAATTTGAATTGTGGCAAATTGTTTAAGTATAGTTTTATAAGAAAAGTTGTTGTTTTTTGATTCTTAAAAATTTATTTTATGTTAATTTTTTTGTTTTTTTTTTTTTTTGTAATACGATTAAAGACTGAATTCAAACCTTAAATTGAGCTTCACTTTTATTAAATAAAATCTGATTTTGGGACACTTGGTCTTACCGGATCAAGTCAACCGACACGTGGAATCAAGTCTCCCTTAGAAGGGGAGACATGGTAAATTTGACTCCAAGTAAGAACTACTACAATAACCCTTTTATTTATTAATTAAAGAAAATGTCATTTTTACTGTGTAAGCTGAAGTAAATGCCTTAATGGTTGATACCATTGCATTTATAATACAGGCTAATATAACAATAATACGACTCAAAAACAAAAGGGGTAATCAATTATCCCCAGTTTCCCCTACTGTATTTTTGCACATGTTTAGTATTCTAGGGTTAAAAGATAAATAAAAGAAAGAGGTGCCGTTTAATTAACAGATGCCTTTGTTTCCACATCTCCTCCTTTCCTTCACGTATTAAGAGAAATAAATCAAATCCCTCAAGCGCTATACGCGATACTGATGTGATAGTGACGCCCTGCTTAATTTCTAGTATTTATTGAATTTATTCCAAGTAGCAGTAGCAGGACCCATTTTTCAAATCCTTTAAGTAAAAGTACAAGTTCCGGTGCTAGTACTTAAATATTTTTAAGTACAAGTCCAGGTACTGGAACTTACAAATTTTTAAGTACAAATCCAGGTACTGGTACTGGTACTTATGTGGTTCAAAAGCTTTCGAAAACTCAAATCAAAAATTTTGAAAAATCTGATGAGGTTTCCATTTACGAAATATCATAAAATATGTTGCAAAAACGTAGGAAATGAAACAAAGTCGTATAACATTTTGTTGTTTTAATTTCTAATTTTAGAAGTTGTTCATACAGTATGTGAGCTTGCCTTTAGCAAAACAAATGTCACATCAGATTATGGTTGCATTTGTATAGCATTTAAAAGACCTGCAAATGAAAATCAACCCTCCACATGTGCGGAGTAAGAGGCGGGTTGTTGCACTTGATTGCCAACCTTCTCAACAAACGATATCGATTCTGCATGTCAATTTCTGTCCTACTGTTACTCGTATATTGCGCTAATTATATTTCTATTTTACTGAAGTCTATAAGATTTTATGAGGCACTGTCGAGATGCACTTCACCTCTATTATTAGAAGGTGTATTTAAATATTTTTAAGAGCTGAAGTACTTCGCGTTATGGTGGTATTTGTAGTAAGTGCGTTAAGTACCAGTACTTCAAAATTTTTCGAGTACTAGTACCGGGACTTGCACTTAAAATAAATTTAATTTCAGGTCCTAGTACTGGTACAAATACTTAAGTACTTTATAGGTCAGACGTCAGATACACATTTTAAAAGACTTATTTACGTTTTTTTTTAAGCACTGATAAAGAGATAGTAATAGTCTGTATATGTTTCAGTTTACGGTTTTTTTTCGCAAGCTTATTTAGCATCTGTTGCGGTGTTAGTTTGATATTAATTATCTCGTTTTCAATGTTTAAGAGTGCCATGCTCGAAAACTTGTCCTAAAGCAGTTACTCCTAACCAAGTTTTACCTCGGTGTAAGAGCTCCGTTCACAGCCTGCCGAGCGATAGGAAGACCGGGAGCTGGTAGCAGCAACTTGTATAAATTTGGGCAGAAGTTTTTATTAATTTCTGTTTTCAGTCTTTCCAAATTTACTACAATGCTCTTGTCTTGAAGCATTTTATTTATTATTTTTGTTTCAGCCTGTAAGTTGGAAATGTCTACATTGAAAACATTTTTATAATTTTCTACAAATGCGTCTCCATGTTTCAGGTACAACTTTATAAATGAGTCAACTGACCGTTCCAAAGGTAGATTTTCCAAATATATTGGAACGATTGTTACGATTTGGCCTATTGCTGTATTCCGGCTTGCCGTTGATTTCTGCGACACCCTGTATACATGTCATAAATTGTTTGCTTAAGCACTAAAGTTAATTACAATAAAAGTGCTCGCTACATAAAGGTATGTCGACACATATTATAAATAAAGTATGTATGTATATTGTAAATAGTGTTCACTCACCTGAGCATTATGAAATTGTGTCATTTGAATGAAAGGTGAATGAAATTACGATTTATTTATTTATTTTTATTTATTTATTCCTGAAGCTTAGACGATAGTATACTGAACATGTCCAATTAAATGCTACCGTGCATAAGCAGATTCGTATTGAAAATGTGCAAAATTCAAAGAAGACAATTTTGTTTTTTTTTAAGAATTAATGCTAAGCAATATACTAAGTTGTAAGAAATTACGTGTAAGTATTATATATTGTATAAGGTTAATAATAACTAAAACCTAATAAAGGAGAATATATAACGGAAAAAAGATTGAGATTAATAATTATACGAGAATATATGTATATGAAGTTCAGTACAAATTTAAAGAAGAGACTAGTGCAAATGATTAACCCTTGTGTCAACACCACTTCTTACCTCCTCGAATCAACACCTGCATCACCAGTGATACCCATACATTTTATATGGTAAAGTTTCTGAGTTGCAGGTAAATAGGTGAAAAATGAGGTCTGTCGGTAACAAATGACAGATCTAAATATATTTATTGAATTTATTATTCATTTTATGATATTGTTAGAAGAAAGAAAAAAATAAAAAAGAACAGGTATTACGGACAACGGGCGACATTTACTGCTCGACAATTTGGGAAATAGGTAGTATGAGAAAAATTAAAATTATATTGGAGTTAGATTCTGTACAAAAGCAATTAATGACTCAAATTTATTTTTCTATTATCATGTTTATTTTAGAAATTATAAATTATTGCACTTATTTGGGACAGCTGTTGCATTTGCCGATGATAGGTGAGCTATGCTGTGTACAAATCAAGTTTTGGCAAGCATAGCATCGCTTACGAGCGGGACGGCGTTTCTCGCAGAAGAAACTGGTTCCCAACTGTTTTATACGTCCTTGGGCATCCCTCTTTAGAGCTTGATCAGGAGCTAATGCTTCCGCCCCAGAAATCAACGGGCGCTCCAGCATGCACTCTAAACTACTTTGAGTGCTAAAATTGGCGGTCGAGATACTCTTATTATTAGCCCTATCGATGACATTTGGTATTACCAGGGCAGTAGCTAGCTCCTGAAGATACTTCCGGTGAGCATCTGTCCTTTTTTTTTGCAACACCATTCAAGTTAGCCGTTGTTATAATATAACTTGCCAAAGCTGCGATATCTAGCATGTTGTAGAAAAATGCCTGTTGGCAGCGAAGAGTCCCCCTTTTCGAAGAATATTCAGTCAACATTTTCTCCATATTGTAAACTCCTCCTGTGTATTTTTTATAGTCCATTACTATGTCGGGTTTATGAAGCAGCTGATCTATAACAAAACAACAAAGGCTAGAAAAGAAAGACGAGAATAGCATATCCGCAGTTGCTATTTACCTTAAATTGCTTTGTTGAAAATGAGGGCAACTGCTTTCGCTGGTCTCTTTTTGGTGACATATGAACATAATGTTATTGGCACGTCCTTTAGAAATCCAAACTCAGTTGAGTTGAGCTCCCGCTGGTGGCTTGGTTTGAATTGTTCTGGCAACTATGGTTTATTTTTCTTCACGGTACCAACCATGGACAATTGGTAGGTAATCAAGAGACGCGCAAGTGACAACGATGTGAAAAAGTTATCCATGTAGATGTTCCGGCCAGTTCTCGAAAATTGATGGCATAGTTCCTTGACGACACATTCACCTTGGTTTACATCACGGACATGCGTTTTCCCTGTATAAATTTGTCCTGTAATTGGATACGACGTTTCTGGATCACAGACCCACCATACTTTTATACCATACTTTGCCCGTTTATTTGGCATATACTACGTGAAACGTGTACGTCCACGAAATGGAAAAAGCTGTCCGTCAAACGTCAAATTGGCACCTGGCCGATACCCTTTTCGCAGATTATATTATAACGGATGAACTGATTTATAGCCCAAAACTGACGAATATACATCTCTGCACGATATTATGGATACGAAGATGATTTCCACAGATCCTGAACATTTTCCTTATTTGAGTGGTGGATTCCTGCCATGAGCAAAATACCCAAATACGCATTAAATTCCTTTTCCGTCAATGGCTTCCATGATCGCGGTGGATCCACAGAGTTATCAATGTTCCATCTAGCATACTTCCTTTCAGCCCGTCTATTGGCCTCCCGGATAATAAGACTGCACGTCCGCTGCGAAAAAATACGCTGAAATATTTCAACGATTCCGAGCGTTTTTGTTTCAGGAGCGGGTTGGGGCCTTGCAGATTGACGCAGTACATTGTGAGCGTAGGTTTGAGTTGGAGGTAAAGAATGTTTTTTCCAAATCGCTCCATCTCTAGCTTTAAAAATATCTGCTTCCGAATCAAAAGATAAAGCCTCCTCATCGTCTTCTTCGGCCTCACTTTCGCTGTCGGTCTCAATTGTCTCCACTTGAAAAGCTTCCGTTTCCGCGTTTACACTTTATTGAGTACGACATCACAAAATAAAATGAGCGTTTAACTTGCATCATAGTGCATCAGATGCACGATACTACATGATTTTACCTGTAAATGAGTCATAAAAGTCCCTACTCCCATACAAAATGTATGACAAACTTATGCATCACGGGTGATGCAGGTGTTGATTCGGTAGGTACAATAATGCGCGACTATTTTTCATACATATCCAAAATAGTTCATAATCTTAAATTTGGCAACGATGTTTAAAACATAATTTTTGAGGATGTAGGGGACACCCAGGCCGATAAATGAAAAACTGATACCTGGAGAAGGTACCAAGCATGTGAAAACTCACCGGTGATGTAGGTGTTGACACAAGGGTTAAACATAACTATAGCTAATATAATTAATTTTAATGGCAATGAAAAATTGGAGAAAAAGTGAAACATTACAAAGTAAATATAATTAATTGAATATGTGGCTAAGTGGTTGGTCAGATCTCATTGGAAAAAAGTCCTTTAAATGTCAGAAGGCTGCTATTTAATTTGTCAATGTTGTTATGGCTTGTATTGTATACTTTTTGAATTCTGAAAGTAGGGAATTTTTACCTGAGATTAGTTCTGCAAGAGGGTAAGTTAAATGTTTGGGACTGCCTAGAGGAACGAGCAGGTACATGAAAGTTCATCTTAGAGAGAAGAAAGGGACAGTTTATATTACCGTTAACTATTTTGTAAAGGAAAACAGCATCCAGGATTTGGCGACGAAAGATAGACTGGGAAGGTTAAGTACCCGCAACTATCTACATATTCAAGATATGGATTATCATTTTTATGCATTAAAAAGTCACGTGAATTTTTTCTGGATTGATTCAATCTGTTCCGAATATGTTATTTAAAAAGGGTTCCATACTTGACATGCATACTCTAGAATACTTCTAACAAATGACATAAAGAGTACTATGACCGAATTAATAGGGTTGAAGGCTTTAGTTGCACGAAAGATAAAAACCAACCAGACGAGCAGCTTTGGATGCAATGTAGTTAATATGGGCAGAGAATAGTAATTTGGAATCGAATATAACGCCCAAATCTTTAATCTCATGGCATCGTGAGATGGAAATTTTATTAACCTTATAAATGTACAGAAAGGGCTCGTAGTTCACAATAAAAACTCGGATTACCTGATTTAAATATCGGCGTTACATGGGAGTGTTTCAGGATCTTGGGAAAAGCCTTACTGGTAATTGTCAAATTATATAATTGATTTATTGGATTAGCTAATGTTAGACAGCAACTTCTGTATAGTATATTTGGGATGTTATCAGGACCTGCATTTTTATCACAATTGAGAGTATTTAATATTACAGATACATCTTCTACAGATACATTAGATAAACTAATGTTAACGGAGTTGTTGATAGCTGAGGGTGCAGCAGAGGTAGTACAAGTGTTGCTATTAGAGTAGACAGATGCGAAGTGTGAAGCAAACAATTACAAGATTCTCTCGGTGAGGAATATACCCCATCGTTTTTACTCCATTTCGTTCGGGTAAGTATTTGATTTTCTTAAATCCTTGCAAAAGGACCAAAATGATTTAGGCTGATCTCTTAAGAACATTCTGTCTTATTGACCATACTCATTATAAACAATTTTTAATTAATACCTTACATGCCTTTCTATGATAAGAGAAAGTTATGTATATTCGCGGGATATTGAGAAGTTCTAAATATACGCCTGAATTTTTCTTTAAGTTGGAGAACAGCGATAAGATGAGGATGCTTGTTGCTGGTATGAAAGACGTTACACCTTCGTTAAGAACTTCATAAAATTTAACACATGACATTTCTACATTAGATGAGAATAGATTTGAATAGTATATTGAGTTAAAGTACTGATTTAACCTGTCATCGATTACCCAGATTGAAGTTTCTACGCTTAATGATACCATCACGTACTGTTTCAGTAATTTAATGTGTAAGAATAATATCAATAGGCGGATGCTGTGAGTCGATGCGAGAGAGAGGGCATAGTGACAATGAAACTTTGATGTTGTAATAAGGAATATTAGTCCATACCAAATCTAAAACCTATTATTTGTATTGAGAACATGATTATATTGCCTAAGGTTGGCTAAGGACGTGTTATTACGTACAAAGCATACTGCAGAACTATAAGCTTCAGAGGCTAGAAAACAATCTTCATCTTCATCGAACGACCAGTATGAGTAGGGTAAATTAAAGTCCCCCAATAACAAGAATACTGGCATTGTCTGGAACATTCAAGAGATTTCTCACTAATATTAGATAAGATGGCATCGTAAGTTACCGCGGAGACTGCGGAGGTATGTAAACACAGCATATGTACAACATAACATTATCATTTTTAATGGCAACCCATATATCTTCGTTAGAAGTTCAAACGAAGCAACGCGAGAAGACTTATAACTATTATCCACTGCAATAAGGCATCCAGCACCATCTTTGGGCCCAGTCAACGATACGTTTCCTATCTTTTCTATACACAGAGTACTGTTGAGGAGAATTCGTAATTTTTTAAATTAACAAAAACAGTTCTTTGAATTAATGTTAGTTTTGTTATTAGCTTAGTACGTATGTTTATATGAATTCAGAACTTCTATTTGCTTTGAATTAAATTTGAATTGTTGCGCCAAATCTCTAAATCTAAATGTAATCAATCGTTTGCAACTTCATTGTTATATATTTTTCTGCCCTTTTTGTGTAATCTGTCAGTCAGTCGCATTAGAGTATTGCAGCGTGAACAAAACTTTGTACATTTTTGAAGATAATAATAACTCGAGGTCCACTACAACAGAATCGTTTCATTTATTGAGTTCACCTAATCATTTTTTCATATCCCAGAAACTACTGAGATTAACATTAGCGCCCGAGCAGGGACTTGCATATAACGAGTTATTGGTTCACGCTGGACAAAAATAACAAGAGGAATTTTGTGCGGCTCTGCGGTGAAATAGGAAAAAATATCATCATTGCATTTAATGGATTAGCAGTTTTTTTTTTGTGCGCAATCTTGAGGGAATTTGCTGGAATTTTTTGGATTAACAACGCAGCGGTAATTATTAGTAAAATTTGGATGATTCGCTGTAAGTACTATTCTATTGATGAAATAAAAACAAAAGGAATCAGGGTTAAAATTATATGTGAAAAGAATATTGTGGAAATTGCGAATACATTGTTTTGGAAATTAATTTAGCTGCGAAAATATTAACTTTGAGCACAAAATTATTCGAAATATTTATAGTGTAATAGCGGTTTTATTGTTTAAATCACAATATCTTGGAATTGACAATATCCTCGTACTGTGTTTGGCTATATTTCTAGTGTAATTCTAGATAGACTTTTCAGTATATATCAGCACTTAATACTTAAGACTTTCTGATATAATGGGTGCAAAATATAACATTGAAAGTGTCGCGAACAGTAATAAAAGGAAAGCGGACTTGCGGGTATTACGTGGTACAGTAACCATGCAACAATCGAAGATGAAAAGCTTTCTAGAAACCCTCGGTAGATCGGTGCAGATATCTGAACTAGAAACGAGATTAGGTTTGCTCGAAAATTATTTAACGCGTGTTAATGACATTCAATCGCAATTAGAGTGTGAAGATCCCGAAGAAATAAACAGTGATAAGCGTCAGGTGTATGAAGAATCTTACATTTCGGTAAAAAGTAAAATCTTATCTCTGATTGAACAAAAACGCCTTCGGTCATCGTTGCCCGCTGTAGATCTCGGTGCTTCCTTTCTCCCTCAAAGGACTAATGCCAGTTTACCTAAAATCGTAATTAAGAAGTTTTCTGGAAACTACATAGATTGCCCTAATTTTTACGCCACTTTCAGAACCCTAGTAGAAGAGAATGAAGGATTCAGAAATGTTGAAAAGTTGGCATATATACGGGGAGAATTAGATGACGGTCCTTTGCAAACTATAAATAATATAAGTTTAGACTTACACGGTTTTAAAAATGCGATTGATCTCTTAAAAACTCGTTATGAAAACAAACGCCACATATTTCAAAGTCACATAAAGGACTTGTTTGATTTGAAACAAGCTGAAAAGAACTCCGTTTCCCAGCTAAGAACGTTAAGTGACACAATTAAATCGCACATTCGAGCATTAAATAGTATTGCTAGTCCTGAGCAAATTACAGATGCTCTACTTCTTCAATTAGTTAGAAATAAAATTGATCACATAACTTTGATGAAAAGGGAAGAAGAAGCTCCTCGTGACGTTTTACCCTCTTGAGAGGAATTCTCATCTTTTTTGGATAAAAGATGCCAGGCTCTAGAGAATTCAGAGCATGGACAACATATTTCGTTTCGCTTGCCTAAAGTGGAAACTCCGAATTTCAATTCTCATAAAACCGTCAAACAAAATCGTCGTAAAGCTTCTTTCACTGCAACTAAGACAGCTTTAGTTTGCAACTATTGTAAAGGTTCTGATCATGAAAACACATCGCGCACTACCTTCCTTAGATTGAACCCTATTAAGAGATTCAATGAGGTAAAAACGGAAAATTTGTGCATTAACTGCTTGAGAGCGAGACACATCACGAAACATTGCCAGGCGGGACGTTGTCGCTATTGTAACTTCAAACATAATACCTTGTTGCATAGACATACTCCTCCTAATCAGTCGTCTGGCTCAGCTGTTGTATCTGCTCTGAGTGACTCGTCGAGTTCAAATAATAACAATTTGTCGCCTAACACAACTGCGTTAACATCCAATTTGAAGGAATCTAAACATTGCAAGGATCCTAGTGTAGATATCGCCGACGTTGTATTGGCTGCCGCGATTGTTCATATAAAATATAACATAGGAGAACTACATCCCCCTATAGAGCTCTTTTGGACTCAGGATCATCGTTGCATTTTGTTTCAGAGCGCTTAGCTCAGGAACTTCGCTTAAAAAGGGAAAGGGCCAACATAATTGCTTCTGGTATCGGCTCTTCTGTTACTTCTGTGAAACAAAAAGTACAAATTGTTCTTGAATCTCGTGTGAATGATTATTGCACTACCTTCGAAGCATTAGCCCTGCCAAAAATAACAAGTGACCAACCATCTCGCACTGTGAATGTTAAGGAGTTAAAAATCCCTAAAAATGTTATGCTTGCAGCTCCAGAATTTAATACACCTCTACATATAGATGTACTTATTGGAGCTAGTTTGTTTTTGGAACTCCTTTCGGTGGGACAAATTCGGTTAGGAAATGGACGTCCGATTTTGCAAAAAACTCCTCTGAGCTGATTCGTCTCTGGAGGTAGGCCAACATCCTTTGGAAATTGTTCAGTAGCTGTTGATAGGCCTGCACGAGCTGAAGAGAACCTCGAGCAACTTGTTCAAAAATTTTGGGAGGTAGAAGATTACAAGCTTTCGTCAAAAACATATTCGTCTGAGGAAAAGGCGTGTGAGCAGCACTTTGTAGAACACGTTCAACGTGATCATTCTGGTAGATTTGTGGTTCGTGTACCCTTTCGCAAAAGTCCTGATTATTTAGGAAGTTCATTACAAGAACGATATTTCGGTTTGGAACAAAGACTTTCAAAGAACTCTGAGTTGAAACAGCAATACTTACAATTCATGGACGATTATCGGGCTACACGACATATTGAAAAAATCCCCATTCACGCTCTCCCAAAGCAGAACTATTTCCTCCCACACCACTGTATTTTTAAGCCGGACAGTAGTAGTACAAAGCTTCGAGCCGTCTTTGATTGCTCATGTAAAACGATCAAAGGATATTCGCTCAACGACGTTCTTATGGTTGGAACTGTTCTGCAAGATGATTTATTTACCATTCTTCTTCGATTTCGATCTCATAAGTATGCCCTGACTGTGGACATTTCAAAGATGTACCGACAGGTACGACTGCATCTGGAAGATACCAAGTGGCAGCGAATTTTATGGCGAGACTCACCGTAGAGCCCTCTTGAAGCGAATCGAATACTTACTGCTACATATGGAACCTCTTCTGCATCTTAACGCGCGACTCGAAGCCTTCAGCAACTCGCTCAAGATGAACGAATAAAATATCCTGTTGGTGCATCCGTTCTGCAGCGTGATTGCTACGTGGACGATGTGCTGACTGGCGTGGATAGTATAGCTGAAGCAATGAAAATGCGTACTGAGGTGGATCAACTTCTTCGCGCTGCAGGTTTTACTTTATCTAAATGGTGCTCAAATAGCTCAGAGCTTCTTTCACCTATTGATGATGCTAATTTGGAAAAATATTTACAAATTTGCGGTGACAATGTAACAATAACTCTTGGTATGATGTGGCAACCACAAAAGGATGTATTTCGTTTCGTTTACAAGGCCAGTGATAATCAACGTCGAGCAACAAAATGTCTACTGCTTTCATCAATAAGTCGTCTCTTTGGCCCAGTGGGGCTTTTAAATTCCATCATTGTTAAAGCCAAAATATTTTTGCAGCATTTGTGGAGTTTGAAGCTCTCTTGGGATGAATCTTTGCCTCAAGTTCTGCATGCAGAATGGATTTCGTTCTACATTTAACTTGAATTCATAAATCTTATAAAAATTCCTCAATATGTCATGTTGCAGCAGTGTTATGTGGAACGTCATAGTTTTCCAGATGCCAGTATGTCCGCATATGGAGGTTGTGTCTATATCCGCTTTATTGATAATGGAATCATAAACTGTAGTCTACTACCGGCTAAATCGCGGGTGGCTCCTCTAAAAATTATATCGATTCCTAGATAGGAATTATGCGCTGCCCTTCTTTCTGCTTAGCTCACATCACATGTAAATAGTATATTTGCCTCGTCACTTCAAAAGGTATATTGTTGGTCAGATTCCTCGATATCGCTGTCGTGGATTTCATCCGCACCTTCAAAATGGAATGTATTCGTGAGTAATAGAATTTCAAAAATCCAGGAGCTAACAAGCAACTTTGAATGGAGGCACGTCTCATCGGAAAACAATCCTGCAGATTTAGTAAGCAGAGGAACTACTCCATGCGAACTTTCAAGTTCTGAATTTTAGTTTAATGGCCCAGAATTTCTTCGTTTGCCAGAGCATCTGTGGCCTAACGCACTAATTGACGTCAACAAAGAAGTGCCATAGAGATGCAGATCTGGATTTACTCTGGTCACCGGGAAGTCAACTGATTTGATTGAAGACTCCAAATTAGCAGCTCTTACTGCAAGCTAATCAACACGTTTGCGTACATCTATAGTTTTTATTTAAACTCTAAAATTAGATCGAGGGACTCGTCAGAGCGCACGCGCGGGCCGCTCACTGTTCGTGATCTCGACTTAGCTCAGAAATCTATTATTCGCCTCCTGCAAAAAACGAAATTCGTCGAAGAATATAATCGCCTGACATCACGCAAGATCGTAGGGTCAAATAGTCCACTTAAATGCCTTGATCCGTTCATTGACTCAGACGGTTTGATATGTGTTGGTGGTCGCTTAAAAACTCTAACCTGGAATATGATGCCAACAGACCTGTAAAGTACTGAAGTTCCAGTAACAGTACCAGTACCTGGACTTGTACTTGAAAAATTTTAAAGTACTAGTACCGGGACATGTACTTGAATTTTTTTTTGTACCAGTACCGGGACTTGTACTTGAAAAATTTTAAACTACCAGTACCGGGACTTGTACTTGAATTTTTTTTAAGTACCAGTACCGGGACTTGTACTTGTACTTAAAATATTTCAAGTCCAGGTACTGGTACTGTACTGGTACTTGTACTTGGAATTTTACACGTACAGACCTGTAAAGTACTTAAGTACATTGGTTCTTAAGTACTAGTAACAGTACCAGTACCTGGACTTGTACTTGAAAAATTTTAAAGTACCAGTACCGGGACTTGTACTTGAAAAATTTTAAAGTACCAGTACCGGGACTTGTACTTCAATTTTTTTTAAGTACCAGTACCGGGACTTGTACTTGAAATTTTTAAAGTACCAATACCGGAACTTGTACTCGAATCTTTTTAAGTACCAGTACCGGGACTTGTACTTGTACTTAAAATATTTCAAGTCCAGGTACTGGTACTGTACTGGTACTTGTATTCGAATTTTACATGTCTGGATGCCAGCATCCAATATTGCTGCCAAAGTCACAATTTACAAAGCTTAATCAAAGAGTATCACTTCAGACACTTTCATGCTGGTTGTCAAACTCTGTTGTGCATCATTCGTACCAAATGTTGGCCTATTGGTGGCAAAGGCAGGGTCAAGCAAGTCATACGATCCTGTGTACATTGTTTTCGATTAGGACCCAAGGTAATTGAGCAAATTATGGGTCAATTGCAGAGTCCGCGGGTTTATCCGAGTCCTGTGTTTCATCAGACTGGAGTCGATTTCTGTGGTCCTTTCTACATCAAAAATCCAGTGAGAAATCGCTCCTCTACTAAGGCATATGTTTGCCTATTTACATGTCTTTCTGTAAAAGCAGTCCACCTGGAAGTAGCTAGCAGCCTATACACCGAATATTTTCTCTCTGTGTTGCTAAAATTCGTAGCACGACTTACACATGTTTCGATAATATATTCGGACAACGCTACAAACTTTGAAGGAGGCTCGCGAGAATGAAAGGAATTGAAGGCGTTATTCAACTCTCAACAACATTGCGAAATAGTTAAGGAAATGTGCAGGAAAGGTGGTATTGAATGGAAGCATATTCCACCCCGGTCCCCTCATTTTGGTGGCTTGTGGGAAGCTGCAATAAAACAAGCTAAATATCACCTTCGTCGCATTCTTGGTATTGAAGCATACTCATTGGATGCGCTGCAGAGAGTAGTGTGTCAAGTAGAAAGTATATTAAATTCTCGCACACTTACGCCGCTTTCAAGTGATGTCCAAGATTTGGAGCCGCTCACCCCTGGACATTTCCTAACAGGGGGTCAAATGGTAACAATTCCAGAACCCAGTTTGGTTGATGTGGGCGCAAAAAGTTTGTCACGGTGGCAGCATCTTCAAGCGAAATTACATCTTTTCTGGTCACGATGGCAGAAAGAATACCTTCAACTACTTCAAAGACGAGCTAAATGGAAGACGACGCAGCTAACATTGAAGCAGGTACATTAGTTTTGCTGAAGGATGAGAACATTCCTCCTCTTAAGTGGCCTCTAGGTCGCATCGAAGAGCTTCATCGAGGAGCAGATGGTCATGTGCGCGTGGTAACAGTACGAACTATGATGGGTCACGTAAAGCGAGCTATTACAAAGATATGCCCTCTACCTGTCGATAAGGAAGATTGTTAATTGAGAGCTGAGGCCCTCAAGGCGGCCGGATTATGTTGAGGGGAATTTCTTAATTTTTTAAATTAACAAAAACAATTGTTTGAGTTAATGTTAAATTTGCTATTAGCTTAGCACGTATGTTTATATGAATTCAGAATTTCTATTTGCTTTGAACTAAATTTGAATTATTGCGCCAAATCTCTAAATCTAAATGTAATCAATCGTTTGCAACTTCATTGTTATATTTTTCTGACATTTTTTTGTAATCTGTCAGTCAGTAGCATTAGAGTACTTGCAGCCTGAACAAAACTTTGTACATTTTTGATGATAATAATAACTCGAGGTCCACTACAACAGAATCGTTTCATTTATTGAGTTCAACTAATTTTTTTTTTATATCCCAGAAACTACTGAGATTAACAAGTACCTACCATCAAATATTTCATTACTAACAACCCACTCTTGCAGAAAGGTTTCAGTGAAACAAATAATGTCGTAAACATTCGTGAGAATAGCTAATTTTGAGCTTTCGGTTTTATATCGAAGCCCTCTGACATTTTGATAATAAATCTTATTTAATGACATTGGAAAATATTTGTATTAAGTTGATGAATGTACCTTCGAGATGAGATCCAGACTTGTTACCGAATTGATAAGTTTTGGGGAGCTATTCTCCTCCTTCTTCAAGTATTATCTTGCCCTTATTAATCCAGAGGTATTTAAAAACACTTGCTTGGCTTTATAGAACAAATACTTTTTCTCCGTAGACAATAATTCATTTAAATAAATCGGTGAGTCCCTCGTGGAACCTAAAATTTCAGTAAATAATTTTTTATGAACTTTAGAGGCAGTTAAAATTCTATGACGAAAAAATTGAGAGGAGTACTTAACAATAATTGATTGAGTAGATTGAGCAGATTCCTTTGTACTCCGTGTCGGAAGGCGGCGATAAGCTTTAATAACATCACCAGTTTCCATTGGCAGCTCCAGGGATTCATGTAGACAGCGAACAATATCCATGACATTTTGGATTCATGTAGACAGCGAACAATATCCATGACATTTTGGATTCATGTAGACAGCGAACAATATCCACGACATTTTCATTTGGTTGTTTACTAACGCCTTTGACTTCAATAAAATTGGACAAGTGCATAGTTTCCAGGAAATCTATACGATTTTGTAAAATATTGATGGCTGTGGATTCCTTTGATTTGTCGACTTCCAGCTTTTTAATCCTGCAGGAATGATCTTCAATCGTTGCAGTCATACTCTTGATCTCATTGGACATTGGAGCCCTCAATGAGTATACAGATGGATTTATTAAACTCGGTTTGTTTAATTGAGTATGCACCACCGTCAGTAATTGATATCTGGCTTTTCAGTAATGCATTCATTGCAACGAAATCCCACTGCACCAGACATAAGGCTCGAAATTAATTCAGGAGTCAGCTTTCAACAAGCGGCATGGTATTGTCTTGCAATCAACGCACTTGAATCCAATGTTGCTATTGTTTATATATGCTACACAGAGAACGCATTTAGGTGCCGTAATCAAGTTCGGTTGAGGCTGATGGTCAATAAGTAATACGCGTCTAGATTACGATAGGCAGCTTATTTGAGGTGCAAATAGGTAGTAGTGAGGTAACCTCACATTGACCACGAGGCATCAAATAAATAACACCAATTAAAAACATTGATAAGAAGTAGGAAATACCAAGCAGCTAACAGACTACAATACAGCTTACGATAAAATGCCAGCAGGCCGGTATGAGGCGCAGGACGAAGGCTTGCAGTGATGAAATAACCTCACTTCAACACGAGTCGTAGGAAAATTCCTCACAATAACTAATATTTAAATAATATTACAGTCCAACCAATCCAATAAAAAATAAATGATGTTGTATAGTTAACTATACGTATGCAGCATAGATTCCATGAAAAGTGAAACGTAATTGTAGTCACATGGAGAATTCAAATCGCAGAGAGCACGTTCAGGAATGTTGAAAAAAAATTCCATTTCAGATAAGACTACAGCAATATCTCCAATGGATCGCAATAATTAGTTCGTAATATATTTTTAAACAATCACTTGCAAATTATAAAAGTAATATCAGTTTAAAAAATTTGGCAAAATTTTGACAACTTAAGGTGAGTGAAAATGATTAATATAAATTGTTTTTCTTATAAATATACTATAATCTGTACACTTGGATACCTACACTTACTTAACATTTTTTTTTTGCTTTTTCAAAATAAAAAACAGTTTTCAGGTCCTCTAAAAGAAAATGTTAATTTTTAAATTTCCTCATTAAGCGAAAAATCCCTACCTTTCCAACCTCATCATAGAAATCAGTCTTCGGAACAGAATAGGTGTTTTATTAATTGGGCTGTCACAAATTCTAACATTTATCAACTTTAGTTTAATATTTGCTGATAATAAAGTAAAAGGGTAACATGAAGATAAATTTATTAAGAAAAATTACAAATCAGGTGCTATATACATATATACGTGCAATCTAGATTTAGACATACTAAAACAAAACATGAACACGTTCTTAACCCTTATCCTGTAAAAATGTGTCAAAATTACCCAAAGCCTATTTCAAGTAGAAATATTTAACATATGAAAGAAATACTTCCCGACAAAATTTAATGAAAATTATTTATTTGTAGATTTTTATTGAAAACATAAAAAAAAAAAAACTTAAAAAATATTTTATATATGGCCGCTATGACAAAAGTAACGCAAGTGGTATTAGTAGGTCAACTTTGCCCAGTACATTATTTTTAAACTGTAAACATACATGAGAAATGCGTTAGTATTATACACACGAATATTCTTGATGCAGTATGCAAACCGGTTTTCTAGGGAAGAGGTAAAAGAAGCAAAGTAATTACTCGTGTGGAATGGCCTAATGTTCAATTGCTTTCTACTTCTTGGAAAATTATTTCCCACACACAAAAAACCAAGTGAGCGAGTGGGGAAGAAATTTTTGGTACAAATTTCGGTTGTAACTGCATTGTTGATTCATTTCATTTGGTCTATCAAATTATCCACTGTTAGGTGTAATTCAAAGTACAAAGAAAAAGCATGTATCGTTACTTTTTCCAATATTATATAGGATCTGAAGGTAAGCGTGAATTTGTTCTGATACCAATATATGCCGATAAATAAAATGTATTTCTTAGATGGCAAAATTGTGTGCTGCAGCAATTGAAAATATCTTGGGCAGTAGTGATAGTGAAGAAAGCTATCCTGAAAATAATGACAGCGACTCAGAGGAAGATGAATTGTTGTCCGACAGCGGATCGGTATACCGACTAAATATTACCGATGGCGAAAGTTTAGCTTCCGATGTAGAGGAAACTACAGCTAACGCAGGTTGTGGTCAACAAACATGTATTTCGAAATGAACGAAACATATTTCTGGTCTGAACAACCGGATCGTTCAAGTGCGGGTCGTTGTTCTACTGAAAGTATTATAAACACTGCACCTGGACCAACTCAGTACGCCATTTCCAGGATTACCAATATAAAGACTAAATTTGAATCGTTTATTCCATCAGCAATTGAAAAAATTGTGAACCATATGTCTAACATAGAAGCTAACCTAATATATTTTTGGGAAAAATTGCAACAGTATTTTCTAATAACACTTTTCTCTGTAGGCTCAAAAGGGTTGATCAAATGTCAATTCAGGTATATTTTGGTCTGCTGTTACTGGCTGGAGTTTATCGATCGCATAGTGCAATGAGTCTCAGAAGATTTCAAAATATATCTCGAATTTTACGTTTCGATAAAAGAACGGACAGAAGTGAAAGCCGTGCGCGAGACAAACTAGCCCCAATTAGAGATGATTGGGATAAATGGGAAATAAACATGCAAAAGGTGTTTAACCCACATGAAAATGTTACTGTTGATGAACAATTAGTTACATATCGTGGTCGGAGCCCCTTTAAGTAGTATATACCATCAGAACCCGGAAAATATGGGCGCCTTGTGGTGTTGGTACCAGTAATGGGTGATCCTTGCAAGTATATACTGGTAAAGATCAAAATTGCAGGCCTTAGAAAAATCAAGGTCATCGTGTTGTACTTGATTTGATAAAGAGCATGAAGGGACGAAATATAACATGCGATAATTTTTTCACGTCACATGAATTGGGAATTTAGCAACTAAAAAGAAAGCTAACAATGGAACTTTGCGCAGAAACAAAACGTGTCTGCCGCCACAATATTTTTTAAATTTTCCGTTTGACAACATCTATAAAACGACACTTGTGGCATACGTTCCAAAGAAAAACCGGTGTGTTTTACTTCTTAGCACATTGCATCACGAGAGGAAGATCTGTGAAGGGGAGGCTAAAAAACCTGAAATAATAAAGTTTTATAATGAAACAAAGGGAGGGCTTTATATATTAGATCACCTTATATGAAAGTATACTTGTAAGGGCAGAAGCAATATATGGCCTCAAACGCTTATTGTAAAATAGTAAGTGTTGGATATATCAGAAATGATAGGACTTTAGTGAGAGATGAAGGCGTGGGCTTTTATATAAGAAGTACATTCAGAAGTAGGGAAATCTGAAAGTCAAGCTCAACATCATCTGGAGCTGAGTACCTTTTTGTCGAGACTTCCATTGGGTCGAATAAAATATTGCTCGGCTGTGTATATAAGCCTCCGCGTATCACGAGCTTAGATGACTTTTATAATAATCTTGCACAAAATAGCAGCGCTTATACTACAAACATTATATGTGGGGACTTCAATATTAATCTTTTAAAAAATGATAACAGTTCTAGGGATTTCTTAGCGTGTTTAAGCACCTTAGGGATGGACGTAATTAACAAATCACCAACAAGATATCATGGAGGTGGGAGATCCGTTGGTTATTTTTATAACCAATAGCTTAGCAATGGTGGCTAACCTCAGTCAATTTCAGGTGCCGGGCATAAGTGATCACCTAGCTTTTGTAGCATCCTTTAATGTACCAACACCATCTCCAGCATGTTCTAGTATCATTACCTATCGCGACTTTAAATCAATCAACCTAGAGGAATTACACCTTGCAGCTAGTGACATTTGCTGGAATTATTTATATTCTGTAAGTAATGTAAATAATCAGGTTAGTTACCACACTAACAACTTATCCTACCTTTTTGAAACAATTGTACCTCTTAAAACTTGTAATGTTAAAAATTCTAACTCACCTTGGTTTACTAGGGAAATTGAACTGCTTATAGTTGAACGCGATTATGCATATAAATGCTGGAGAAGGTTCGGAGGTATACTGCTCCGGAATAACTAGTCCTTCTTGAGAAGTAAAGTCACTGCTACAATTAGAAGGAAAAAAAACTAACTATTGTCGGAAAAAGCTAGATCCATCGTTGCCCTCTCGTGAGATATGGAAGAACATTAAAGCAATGAATATAACCAATATAGACAAGCTCGATACTCACCTAAACTTGAATGAGCCAAACGACTATTTCTGCAGTTCTGCAGGCGTTGTATTTAATAGTTTAGTTCCTGCATTTTACTCTAGAGGTTATTATGACGGGGATTTTTCATTTGTAAATGTGACCGAGCGGGAAGTCATTTGGACTCTAAGATCAATAAAATCTAATGCTGTCGGTCTGGACAATATTAATCTCAGTTTTCTCAAGTTAATTCTCCCATTTGTAGTCAGGCCAATTACTCACATTTTCAACACAGCTATTACAACAGGAAGCTTCCCAACGCTATGGAAATTGGCGAAGGTTATAGCTGTGAAAAAACTTCCTAATGCAAATCTACCGTCTGATTATAGACCAATTAGTATTTTGCCTATTTTATCAAAAGTCCTTGAAAGGATTCTTTTTGACCAGCTTATAGGTTATATTAAAACGTATTGACTTTTAAGCTCTGCCCAATCTGGATTGCGTGTCTCAGCCTTGCTAAATTTAGTTGCAAATATCAGGAATAACACAGAGAATAATATGGGAACAATTCTATGTCTTCTTGAATTCAGTAAAGCTTTTGATACGATAGATTTTAATATATTGTGCAATAAACTTAAAACTGAATACAAGCTTTCAAGCCCCACGCTAAAGCTTATGTACTCATATCTATCCGGCAGGCAACAGGCGATTGTAAACGGAATGAAGTGTTCCCAGCATAAATCATTATACTTGGGGGTACATCAAGGGTCAATTTTGGGTCCTCTACTATTTTGTCTCTACATAAATGACCTAGTGAAAGTTCTTAGACAGTGTTCCCTTAAACTTTATGCTGATGATGTCCAGTTGTGCTTATCTACAAGTATAGATGATCTGCATCTGAATGTGACCAAAGCCAATATGGATTTGGAACTTATTTCTACCTGGGCAAAAATGAATAATCTTACTCTGAATCCTGCTAAGTCTCAATCTATAGTCATCTTCACGTCGATACGTCTCATCTGCCTTGTATGTCTCTTAATGATATGCATATTCCGTTCGCTGACCCAGTTCGGCATCTCCGGGTGTATTTTGATACATCTCTTAATTGGAAAGAGCACACAAATGTTCAGGTTGGAAAAATTTATGGTGGTTTAGAGGGCTTATGGCGACGCGACATGCATCCCACACTCCTACAGATACAAAGATTCGTCTTGTTGAGGCTCTGTTACTACCAAATATAACTTATGGCTGTGAAGTTCTTGGCAACTTGAATAGTACATGTCGTAATGGGATAAATGTTGCATTTAACTCATGTGAAAGGTACATCTATGGGCTTTTTCGACGTGAACATATTTCTGAATACTTCAAAAGTATACTGGGTTGCTCGCTTGATAATTATATTCGTTTTAGAATTGCCTATATGATGCTCAGGATTGTTAATTCTATGTGCCCTAATTATTTGCGTGATAATATTATCTTTCTCACATCAGCTCGTACCAGGTTGCTACTTGTACCGCGGCATAAGTTGCATTTCAGCACTCGTTTGTTTTTTCTCTACGGTGTTTGTTTGTGGAATACACTCCCATTTGAAATTAGAACAACGCGCTGTCCTGTTAGCTTCAAGAGATTGTCATTTAATCTCATTAGTGTTCATGAATTCAATTACTTAATTTCTTTATTTTCACTTATTACTTGCATTCATTTAACTCTTGTAATATATATCTATCTCTTCTTTTAAGTATAGTAAGTACAAAATAGATTAACGTATAACGAAATTTTTGTGTGACTCATAATTTTCTTTTTGTATTGAATTTACCTTGGAGTAGGCGCACTTGTGCTCTTTTAATAAAGAATTATTTATTTATTCATTTATTTATTTATATAATGCCTTTGTCATCTGGAAAACAGTAAACCCACAATGGAATTATACGAAGAAATATATACGACGCATTTTCCTTGAAGAACTTGGATCACCTATACTACAAGAAGAAATATCACGTCGATCGAGAATGCCGGAAGGTATCGGGCTAAACGTGTTGTTTTCCACGTACAAAGGGAGCAACAACAAAAAAGGACGCAAAACTTGAAAACAGCCGCTGCTTTTTATGCTCAAATCTTTCTAATAGCACAAAATATTCAACGAAATGCAGCAGATGTATTCGTTTTATATATATGAAGCATTCACAGATAGAAAGTTGCCAAAGTTGTGAATAAAAATACATTGAGCAAATATGACCCATTAATACCATATACGTTTTTTTTAAGTACAGGATAAGGGTTACTAAGAACAGGAGACCGAGTGCACGTCGGTTAGTTTCCCTCCTGTCATTAGCTTTGTTTTTTTATAAATTTAGGTAATATTGTCATAAAATTTCGCATAAATGTTACAATTTGTCTTTAAGTTTTATCAGTTGATGGTAAGTTTAGAAATTTTTACATTTGCGCCGCGAAAAGTTACCGAAAATTCAAGTGATGAAATCGTTGTGAAAACTGTTGAAATCGAGAGGCGAGCTATAGTGTATATATGTATTGGTTTGACAGCTCGAGCAGACATGTGAATGCAGACATGAACCCACACTCCATATTTACCCAGTTTGATCCCACAAAATTTCTGTTTTCTTTATAGTAAATTCATTTGTGTATAACATATGTAAATATACCGATAGCGACAGGCTCTGCGCTCGCCTGAAACGATTAATTGTTACCTTCGTCCTGTGCTGCATGAATGTATATTTTTTTATAATACCATATCGAAAGTGGGCGATTGTTTCCTACTTGTTCTTCTTCACACATGTGCCTCGATGGAAGGGTATACGTGTGCATAGTCATGTACACTTGTTTTCTGCAGCATAATGAGTAGAGTTTAATTGTGTGTGCAGTGGCTTTACTTTACCACTTCTCCTCCACTCCACTCCCCACATGTTTTGTTTTGTTTAGAGCGTTTTATATTTTCTTATAGTCTTGTGCTTCTCTGAAATTTTCATAAATATTTTTCCATTTTTTGTATTTGTTTTTTAATCCCAGCCGCTCCTGTGCAAGTATGAGTTGTATGACTAGGAAGAAAAGTTAATGTTGTGACTCAGGTGACCAATGCCCCGAATCAAAACCATAATACCGATACATCTATATATCGTCCAATACGATATATTGATGTACCATTAATTGTCCCTGAAAATGAAAAATTATTTCATTTTTAAATCTCATTCAAAATTTAAAATGCATTCCCATATTATAACAAAATGCAATTTAGCATAAATGGCATTTTGTTATCAGACACACAATCCACTCACACGATATGCACACTTACCTACATGCAGTGTCTTCTTACTTTTTTTCCGTATGTATATACGTACGTACATACATACATACAATTATCAGAATTATTCACGCCCTCTTAAAATTATTATTTCAAGACGGGCGCACAAGTGCATATCGGATTACAGTTTTGCATTGATGCATATAGCTCGCATCAAAAGCTTTTGCATTACCTCACGTACGTTTTTTCAACGTCAGTCGTGAGAAAACAATAAAAAGAAAAAAAAAGAGCTTTTGAAGCGATCACGGGTACATGGGTGCGATTTGCCCAACCCTCCAGCAGTGTTTTTTTTAAAACCCGTCAAGTAAAGACAAGATCTGGGAGTTTTCTTTTTAACCGTAGAGTCTGAATAATAATTTCTAATGTAACAAAATTGATAGTTCTATATCAAAAAAGCAGTGAATTATAAGTTCTAATATGAAAAAATTGTTATTTCCGCATCAAAAACGCAGTGGATTAAAATTTATTTTACTAATTCCTATACAGTGAATTTAATTCCTAGTATATCAATTCTTATTACGAACTAAATATATTATAATCTCAAAAATAACTAAGGTGTATCTATCATCGAAAAATTTAATTCCTTTACTAAAGACGAGTTGTGGGCTCTCTATCCCAGAGCACGGCTCACAAACTATAACATTTTGATGGCAGCGGTACCCCGAAATCAGTGCCAATATTACTAAATTAAATTAAATAAAAATAAAAATCTACGACCCAACATCTCTTTAAATTGACAAATCAGTGCCAATTAAAATAAACGGAAAGTAATCCAAACAATAATAAAAAAAAATTAAATTATAATAATAATAATAATAAAAAAAAAAATAAGCCCTGGTATCCGAAAAAGGGTACTGAGAGGAAAGTAAGTTTAGAGTGCCATAGTGCTCCAACGAGGGAATTTAGTGAGGCTTCATCCCTACCTCAACAAGACGATTCCCGGAAGTAAGACATCTAGAAATCGTCGTCCTGGACGCGCGACGTATCACCATCATCCATCTTCAGCGTTTTCAACAACATTAGGAAGTCATCAACCTGGATGCCCGACACATCTTTCCAAAACCAACAGCACCCTGAATATTTCCCATCAATTTCAACAACTTCAACAATCATCAACCAACCAACCAACCCAAAAACTTGGACTTACTAATTCAGAATCTAAGTGGATATCAAAAATACAATTGAAAAAACAATTCAAAAAACAAACCATAAATAATTTCAATAATTTCCGCACGGAGAATATAATTTTTAATTTCACAAACTAATTCATCGTTTTACTCCATAAGAGTTATATACAATCTCAGAGATAATTTTTGTTCTAATTGAAATCAAGTGTTTTTGGATTTATTCACACATTTTTCTTTTTTATTGTGGTGCTGTGTTTCAAAATTTTATTTGCTGTACTGTCCTCAATTTTCACGCCCCACATAATATAACAACATGACAGAGGAAAACAAATCTTTCGACGAGCTTTGCTTGTCACAAGTACCAAAAACTACCGAAATCAGGCAAAACTTGGCGGAATATCACAGAGCCAATAAAAGTAAAAGGACTTCGGATTTTACTTCTGAAAAACTCGAAAAATTGGAAGATCTGTGGGCTTCATTCGAAAAAACCGAAACCCTGATTCAAGATCATGATGAATTCGATGAGACCCATGATTACTTTAAACAGTCATGATACGACAAAACAGAAGATTGGTACAAACTTACCAAGGTAACTCTGTCCGATAGGTTAAAATCTATCTCACTGCATGAAGAGAGGGAAAACAACCCAGTCTATATTAAACCCCCAAAATCCTCACAAAAGGCAGCTTTAACAGATAATCAGGACAATACAGACCAAGACCGAGAAAATACAGTACGGTTTCGGTTGCAAGAAGATAGACGAAAAAAATTATCCCATATTATTCAGTCTATAGATAATAATTCACTTGCAACTGCAAGCCAGGCATATCTAAACCAAAAACTAAACTCGTTGTACAAATATTGGGATGATTGTGAAGCAACACATAATGAGGTAATCTTAAATGTTGGACCAAACGACAAAGGTAGCGAATACTGCGTGAATGATGTTTACATAAACAAGCAAACATAATTCTCAGACACTGTAATTGCGCTGCAGGAACAGTTGGACTCGAGATTCCAAAACATAACAAATACTACAAATAATTCCACCGAGCATCACCACAATGTCGCTTTCAGAGACCAATAACATTTGTTCCTATCGGACGCGAGGACATTAATTCCCAATATCAATGGAAATCCGAAAGATATCCACAAATTCATTTCAAGCTGTGATGATTCATATGCAACAGCAACGACGGCGAACGAAAAACACTCCCTCCTTAGCTTAATAAGGAGTAAATTATCTGCAGATGCATATGATATTTTCAGGTACAATCAAGTTGAAGATTGGCCTACCTTACAATCAATTTTAACTCAAACTTTTGAGGTAAAAATTCCCAGAACTACGCTATAGTCTCACTTAAATAATTCTAAACAGAGAATAGGGAAAAGCGTGAAAGATTTCCTTCAGAGACTTTGCACAACCCTATCCAAACAAAATGAGGCAACGCACTCATATTCAAGGGATAAAATTCTTTTAAAATCTCTTTTAAAAGATAATGAGTGTCAAGCGGTGAGAGCTATAGAGGACGGATTATCCAATCAACAACTCCAAACTTTAGCCAAAGTGCATTCCGAAAAATCCTTTTCTGTATTAAAATCACACATCTTGGAGCATGCATCACGCTTAGAGCAGAAACAACTTGTTTCCCAAGCACTAAACGAGATACATCAAACTCCATTTGCGCAAGCAATAAATTCAAGTCTTCGCTGTTTCAAATGCAATAGACTGGGTCATGCTGCATCAAGCTGCCCAGTGATACAACGCTCCACCCAAAATTTCAACGCAGCTCCAAAACTAAACTCGCAATTACAACGCCCTCCGGATTTTAAAAAGGTCACATCTCCGTCGCAGGTACCATCTTGTCGATATTGCCATCGAATTGGGCCCACTATCGAAGAATGCCGGACAAAAGCTGCGAACAACAGTCGTTCTGGCTAGAATCAGGGAAATCAAAATAATTTCCAAAAGATGAGCAATACTCCACCAACAAACACGGCTGACAGACAGCCTCAAAATAGGAACTGGCAGCAGCCAGTATTCCGAGAAAGTCGAACTCCACCGCCGATATATAATAATGCCAATATCTGGGCTAGATCGCCATCTCCAAAGAGGAGAAATAGCAAAAGTCCATCGGCATCCAGGCAGGGAAACTTGATGCAGCGGCGATATCATTCGGCAACCCCTCGCACATACAAACTACAGCACAAGTCCACAGGAATCCCGGGACAATATCGACGGAAAAGTAAGCAGCAAGGAAATAATTGAAATCCCCGTTCAAATAAATAAAAACGCTTTAACTCTTTCTTTGCCTGTTGACATCTGCTCTGCCCCAAAACTTAAATTTTTAATTGATACTGGAGCAGAGATCAGCCTAATAAAACTCTACTACTTCGAAAAGCAATGCAAATGGATCGCCAGCAAATGCTTTACAAGAAATGAAGCATAAAGGTAAAAATCTATCTCCATCTATAGCCACACAAGAGGCTGAAGTAAATAAAATTCTAACTCCATCCAAGGTTTCACAAGATATGAATCAAAAAAGTAAAAGTATATCTCCATCTACACCCGCACAAAAAGCTTTATCTAGTAAAATTCTATCTCCTTCATGAAGAAGTTCACAAAAAGTGAATTCCAAGAATAAATCAAAGAAGTCAAAGAATTTCAATACAGTTTTATCTCCTTCAAATTCTACCGAGTCGGAATCATCGAATAACTCCTTCAAAATTCCACAAAAGTTGGAATCATACCTCCTTCCTATTAAAAATCCGAAAGAATCGGATACATTAAATAAAATTAAAATTACGGCTCGATCAGAATCAATCATTGAAATTCCAACTCCTTCTATTCAATATCAATCGGTCTGTTTCAAGAAGGAAATAAGGCCAGGTTTGTTTCTTGGAAATTCGATAGTCGAACCAGTCAATGGTATGGCAAAAGTCCTAATCCTCAATACAAATGAGGAGGACGCCGATCTGGGCCCTTATGAGGTGAACCCAGTTTACCAAGACTTGGAGGACTTTGTGGTCATCTACACAGACTCTGACAGAAATCCAATTAAGGGCATAATAATTAAACTGCAAAACCTTATAAAATTGGATCACTGTAATTCATAAGAATTTGATGGTATTCGCAATATCTGTAAGGAATTCAACGATCTCTTCTTCATAGAAGGGGATTTCCTTTCATATACAAGTGCGATTCCCACAAAATCGAGACACTCCAAGACAAACCGCCCATATATACCAAGCCTAATAGACTTCCTGAAGCAAGCAGAACTGAAATAAATAGGCAAATACAAGAAATGCTTCAGGCAGACATCATCAGACCTTCATATAGTCCCTGGAATTCTCCACTTCTCCTGGTTCCTAAAAAACCAGATGAGAATGGAAACAAAAAGTGGCGAGTAGTGGTAGACTTTCGTCGTATTAACGACATTACTATTGGCGATGCGTACCCACTACCTAATATCACTGGTATATTAGACCAGTTGGGGAAATCGAAATATTTTACCACACTCGACTTAGCCAGCGGATTCCACCAGATAAAAATAGACTCGAAGGACAGGGTGAAAACTGCCTTTAGCACACCCTATGGCCACTACGAATACAATCGTATGCCATTTGGTTTAAAAGGAGCCCCTACTACTTTTCAACGAGCCATGAATATTGTCTTATCTGGCCTACAAGGCATCTATTGCTTCGTATACATGGACGATATTGTAGTCCATGGATACAATCTCAAAGACCACAATTCCAGACTCACAGCAGTATTCAGCCGTCTCCGAAATTTAAATTTGAAACTTCAACCCGACAAGTGCCATTTCCTAAGGAAAGAAATTATGTATTTAGGCCACAGAATTACAGAAAATGGAGTCAAACCAGACCCAAGAAAGACAAAGATATTAAAGCCTTCCTTGGTTTCGTCGGCTACTATCGCCGCTTTATACCAAATTTTTCCAAAATTGCAAAACCACTTACAAATCTGTTAAAGAAAGATATCCCTTTCAAGTTCGACGCAATTTGTGATGAAGCATTTTGCGAATTATGCAATAAACTTCTGCACCAATTCTATCTTATCCTGATTTCGGCAAAGAATTTTTTCTCACCTCCGATGCCAGTGACTACGCCATCGGAGCAGTTTTCACTCAAGTTGATGATCAAGAAGATCATCCAATCGCCTATGTGAGCCGAGTTCTCAATGGTGCAGAAACTCGTTACTCAACTGTAAGCCAAAAGTCTAGGGATGGTCTTAGCTTACATTTACTTGCACTGGAAATTTGCTTAATTTGTGTAAGAGTTTGTAGTTAGAGAACACTGTTCAAATTGGAATGAATTTTTTTTAATAATAATTTACTTCCTTAACAAATCCCTTTTATAAATTGGAAGATTTAATTACCCTACGGCCGTCCTTAACTACACTTCTATCTAATGCCACTTAAATTTAATGATTCTACTTGTTACGTACATTTTTGGGACTGGCAGAATTTGTATCCAAACACTGTTTTCTCTGTTTTCACTGTTGTAACCTTTTTATTATTTCTTATTAAAATTTCCCTCAGTTTATGGACACTGGATTTTACAATTTTTCTTTGTTTGTTTAATCTACTAATTTTTAAATTACACACCTCTTAATTAGCTTTCCTTTCCGCGCACTTCCGATTTACATCTCTTAACTACTTACATTCACCGCGAGCGACCAAGATTTTTTCTCAAAAACGTTTTAACCTTTCCTTCTTATTATTATTACACTTGTTCTTTTTACACAACTCCCTTTTTTTTCTATTCGATTAGCCCGCCCAACCAACCGTTGTCGATTTTTGCTTTTTTCTTTAAAAAAAATCACCCGCTCTTGTTTTTTAAGGTCGACTCCTCGTTTAAGTTTTGGATCACAACCCGGTCTTGTTATCAAATTCGACTTTTTCTTTATAAAATCTTACTGCCGCGTTCTCCACGAGATTTAAAAACCAACTCGGCTCTTGATTACTTTTGCCGCGATCAAGAGCCTTCGTTCAGGGTAGAAAATGCATAGTTGCATTTTCACCCTGAGAAAATTTTCATTTATTCTGGACTTGATTAAACAAGTCCAGCATACTTTTTTCGTTGGACGGAGGTTTGAAATTTGATGCTTTGATAAACATCAGCCACTGCCACGACGATTAGCGTTGCCGCTCGCGTATACATACAATGTATTTTCGCGGCGCGCTCTTCTTATCGCGAAAGCTTTTTTGTGATATGTATGTATGTTTGTACATACATATTGCAATTTTCACGACAAATCGTACTGAAGATACGATTTGTCTTTTGCTTTATTTTTTTTAAATTAAATATTTCTACTGGCAAATTTTGCTGACGGCAAAATTTGCCATGGGAATAATTTTGTTTCAACTCTATGGAATGTGAAGAAAATTGCTGATGCAATTTTCTTCACTGATCGAGTAGATAAGCTAATCATGTTTTTAACCATGAATAGCTCATTGAAAATTTATATGAATGCATTCTTTTAATTAAAAATTTGTTGTTACCCTTTTTCAGGTATGGTGTTAGATCTATAACAATCCTTCCCCCCGCAAAAAAGAGAGTTATTCTTTGGAGAGGAGTAACTCTCGGGGGAAAGAGTTCGTTCCATTGAATATTTTTATTGATTTGGGACTCCTTATCTTGGGTTTTTGATTACATTTTGTTTTTGTTTGGATGTTGAATACTTTGTTGCGGTTATCTATTTCGGTGTACTGTTTGAAACAATCCGTCGCATTAGTTACGTCGGCAAATTTAACCGACATCACAGAACATGACACCTCAGAACAACCTTCTCAAAATTTTCACTTATATAAAATATAAATGTTCCCAGACAATTTTGCTTAATCAACAGAACTCAGGAAATGCAACCGTTCCCATGCATTCCTGCTTAATAGATAAAAAATTCAAAAGCTTTTATGTTTACGGGAATGAATGCAGATAGATAATTAAACTTGAAGTACAGGTTATATTTTTCAGTCAACCAGGTCGGAAGTTATAATATCGTGTACAAAAGTTTGGTTGTGTTAGTCTTTTATATTGCTTCTCTTCAATAAATTAAAATTCAATTTAAATTGTTGTGTTGTTTTCTTCATTCAATCCTTTTTTTTATTTGTGAACAAATTAAAAATCATAACTGGCGCAGTCGGTAGGATTGCATTCTAAAGCATTGCAATTCGAAAGTAAATCATTATGGACTTAAGTCTAATTTGAAGAAAAAAATTTTTTGGAAGAAAGAGAATAAAAAGATTAACAAAACCCAACAAACACTGAAAATTGAAAAAAAAAACAATATCGTACAAAAAGTAAAACTTAAGTGAAAATAATACAAATAGTGAATTTCTATTGTGGTGAAAAAAAATATATATTTACATATATTTCGCTGAAAAGTACTGTGACTACGATAAAATACAATCGTTTGAAAAGTTTGAGTGAGAATTTTTTTTTATGCCAAAAGCAAAACAAGTGAGAGAATCAGATAGATTCGAGGTGTACTATAAAATCGAAAATCGTGACCAGATAACAGATAATTGTAGTGATAAAATGACGAATGTACCCGAAACCAATCAAACACAATCAGGGTCGACACAACAAGCAGAAACTACACCATCAATTTCAATCTCCATAAACGATCTAATGAAAGATGCCCAGAGAATACATGAATTTAGAGGTAACGGCGAATATGCTTTGACATCCTTCCTAAGAGAAGTGGACACCATCCTTCCACTGTTTGATGGCCATCCTCAAGTAAAGGAATACGTCTAACAACGAATTATCATCAACAAAATTCAGGGACCAGCCTTAGATGTCCTCCGGTCCTTGGGATCCAACGTAACGTGGAGCCAAGTAAGAAAAGAATTAATAAATAACTTTGGGATTCAACAAACATATCATCAGTTATATCATCAAGCTCTCTCTGCAAGGAATTACCAAGTAAGAGAATACTTTATAACTTTGCAAGGTATTTTAGCAAAATTAAACGAGAAGTATGAATACGATGCCGACAAACCTACTGAATTTAGTCCTAGTGTTAACGATTCAATGATTTTACAAATATTTTTAAATAATATTGATGCCAATTTAGGTTCGATAATTTTAAATAGGAATATTACAAATTTACGTGATGCATTCAATTTATTAGATAACTTAGGAATGATAACAGAAAAAGCAAAAGCATATAACCATGTTAATCAAAATAAAATCAGTGATAGCCATAGACATCAATCCAATCAAAGACGTTTTTATAATAATAATAGTTTTAATAACGGCAACAGAAATTTGAATTACTCAAGACATCCTAACTATAACTTCAGACAAAATTCGGGACAATATAGACAAGACAATACAAATGAAAGAAATCAATTTAATCCTGGTCAACCCAGACGGAACTTTGATAGCAATTCCAATAATATTTCTAGACAGAATACCTCAAATAGAGTAGAACGTATGGATATTGATCATGTCCAACATGAGGTAAATTTTCATTCAAGCCCTCACAAGTTTACTTACCAATAGTAGAACTAACGATCGATGGGGATAAAATTAAATGCCTCATCGATACAGGTTCCTCTACTTCACTTTTAGACGAAGAGAAATTGTTAAAATATAGAAGACAACCCTTAGAAATACCTATTAAATTCAGTAGCCTCAATACTAGTATACATGTCACAAAGCAAATCAAAACAAATCTACCATTTGAATTTAATGAAGATGTTTACATGATGTGGAAGTTAACGAAATTTCGAAACAAATGTTTTGATGCCATAATTGGGCAGAATTTACTCAAACCTTTAAGGGCTATCGTAGATATGGAAAACGAGTGTTTAAAAATTAACAATAATGAAATAAGATTTATCAATAGTTGCCCATATAAAACAGATGAGATACATCAGCTAGAGTTTACAGTTATAAAGGGTAGGGAATTCGAAAATCTCTTTAAATCTTTGAACCCTGAAGAGGAAAAGAATTTAAGAGAAATACTAAGATCATATAAAGACCTCTTCTTTAAAGAAGGCGACCATTTAACTAGTGCTTTCGATATTCAACATGAAATTATCGCAACAACCGATAAGCCTATATATTCCCAAATATATAGATATCCCCAAGTTCATGAGCAAGAAATATCCACGCAAATAGCAGATATGCTCAAACAAGGAATCATAAAAGAAAGCAACTCCGCATACAACAGTCCTTTGTGGATTGTACCCAAAAAACTCGATAATTCAGGAATGAAAAAATGGAGAATTGTCATTGATTACCGCAAGCTCAACGAGGTAACAATCGACGACAAGCTCCCAATTCCGAATATAGAAAATATATTGGACAAGCTAGGCAGAGCGCAGTATTTTACGACCCTTGATCTGGCGAAAGGCTTCCATCAGATCTTAGTTAAAGAAGAAGATCGGAAGAACACAGCATTTTCCACGCCTCTAGGACATTACGAGTATGTGCGAATGCCCTTCGGGTTGAAGAATGCACCTTCAAAGTTCCAGCGTCTAATGAACTCTGTCCTAAAGGAACACATAAATAAAATATGTGTCGTCTATTTAGACGATATTCTAATATTCAGCAGAACATTAGATGAGCACATAAATAGTATAAAGAGAATATTCAATACACTACGTAGCCACAACTTAAAAATCCAAATGGATAAGTGTAAGTTCTTTTCAAAAGAAACGGAGTACCTAGGTCATATTTTGACACCTGAAGGAGTCAGACCTAACCCGAAAAAGGTAGAGGATATCTTAAAACTGAAATTACCAAAAACACCAAAACAAATAAAGTCGTTTCTAGGCATTACTGGGTACTATAGAAAATTTATTAAAGATTATGCCAAAGTAGCCCAGCCAATGACCAAATACCTTAAAAAGAACGTTAGATTAAACCTCAATGACCCAAATTATATAAATGGAAAATTCCGAAGAACTTTCCGACCTTTCCGTAGAAAATAACATAGATCTTGAGAGTATTACAACAATACATTCACAAGAGGAAAATCTTAATAACCACATTCCCATACTGGATACAGTGGTTAATCGATTTAAAACTCAAATTATATTAGTCAACAAAAAGGAAAAGGAATTAGAAATAAAGCATAAAAATAGGAAAATATATATTGACTCAGATGATTTGGATAACAACTTATCAGACATCTTAAGAAGATACATAAAGCCGGGAAAAACAGGCATATACACAGAATTGAGCGATAATGATTATAATAGAGTACAACAAAAGATTATAGAATTATTTGACGGCATTCAAAGCATAAGATTTGTCAGATGTGTACATCATGCTAAAGACATGGACAGCGAAGACGAAACATATAGACAAATCCAAAAATATCACAAATACGAGACAGGACACACAGGAATTAATGAAAACTACGAAGGATTAAAGAAACTTATTTACTTCCCCAACCTCAAGACTCTAATAGAAAAATACATTAATAACTGCGACACATGTAATCGAGTTAAATACGATAGGAACCCCATTAAACGAAAATTTGAGGTAACTGAAACCCCCAAAGACATTAAGGAAATCGTACATATGGACACTTATACCAATTCCAAAGCTAACTTTCTTACATTTATAGATAAATTTTCCAAATTCGCGACAGCTTACTACCTTGAAGATAGGAATAATCAGACAATATAGAAAAATTGAGAGAATACAAAGCACAAAGAGGAAAATTCCGTAAGTTAGTCACCGACAATGAATTTAGAAGTATTAATATAAAAGACTATCTTAAAAATGAGAATATTGACTTTCACTTAGTTAAACCCAATAACCACACTGGGAATTCCGATGTAGAATGTATACACAACACCCTCAGTGAAAAAATTAGAACCTTAGGGATTGAGGGTAAACAACTCAACATCAAAGAAAAAATGTGTAAGGCTATTGAGTGGAACAACAATACTTACCATTCAACTACTAAAGAAAAACCAATAAGTATTCAAGAAGGAAATTGCGACAAAAAAAATATATACAATAATCTTTGCAAGGAAAAGGCTAGGTATATTAATAAGCGAAATGTTAAAAGGGAGGAATATTCTGAAGATAGGAAAGAATGTTACATAAAAAATTATAAAAGTGTTAGACACAAACAAGAACCCAAATTTATCAAAACTACATTAGATAATATACATGTCTCAAATATTAAAAGAAAAAATAAATTTTCAGGGCAGCTGGATCTTCAAAACTTTTCAAATACTATGGATGTGCACAATAATCCAGGCACATCTAGTGGTTGATAAAATCGATACAAACTTCGGATACACCGAAATTAAATTAGAAGAAGTCAATATTATAAAAAATTATGACAATATATTGCATTTAATAAGTCCCAAAGAAATCCAAAGCATTGTAGATAGATTAGAGATAAATATAAGACAGGCAAATCTAAAACAAAAATCTTTAACCCTCGAGTACCAGTTGAACCACATTCGCAATAAAATTAATACATTAATTCCACATAGGCAAAAACGTGGTTTGTTCAATTTCATAGGTACAGCATTTAAATGGATTTATGGTACGATGGACGACGATGATAGGCAAGAAATCGAAGAACATCTTAAGGTCATCGACATAAACAACCACAACGCTATAAATAATCTCAATGCACAAATCAAAATCAATCAAAACTTCAATGAAACCTTCGCAAAGCTAAAAGATGTCATTGAAAAAGATAGGCTGATGATTTCAGAAAGGCTAGACAAAATAGAGGGACTTGTACTTTACACAGACTTTGCACTCAAACTTAAAATACTACAGGACAATATTGAACATATACAAAATAACATAGCGTCAGCAAGATTAGGCATCGTTCATAGTAACATATTAACAGACGAAGAAATTGCGGAATATAATATTGACTTCCAAAAACTGCAAAATATTAAATTAGATACCGCAATAGATAATCAAGATAATATAATATTTGTGATTAGAATACCAAGAGAAATAGTTTCCTTACAGAAAATATTAATAACGCCAATAACTGATGACAAAAACGAAGAATTAACTCTTAATATTCAAGAAATTGTAAAGTATGAAAATAAGATTTTTGATTATGTTCAAAACAGAGATTTGAAAGATTTAAAAATTTCCAACAATTGTATAATTAAAAAGAATTGTATGAGAGTATACAATAATGCATCCGAAGTTATAGAACTAAGTAGAGGGGTAGTATTAGTGAAAAATCAAAATAATGCCAATTTCAGTAGTACTTGTGACAAACGTAGAATGATGTTGAATGGTAATTATTTCTTAAACTTCAATAATTGTTCGGTAAAAATTGATAATCGTACTATATATAATAATCAAAAGAAGTTCAAACAAAGCTTTGTAATATCAGACTATCTTGAACAAATTGAAGATTTAAATAAAAAAGTATCATTTGACAATATCATTTTAACACAAATGGAAAATATAAAGGAAATTAAGGAAATTAAATATCATAGAAAAATGCATTATATTTTTGGAAGTAGTTGTATTATAATAGTTATAGGCATTGTAATATTTATCGCAGTTCATACCTGTAAACATAGACTAAAATTAAAAATCAATAATGTGACTCAGGAAAGTCCTCAATTTAAGGAGGGAGGAGTTACGTCGGCAAATTTAACCGACATCACAGAACATGACACCTCAGAACAGCCTTCTCAAAATTTTCACTTATATAAAATATAAATGTCCCCAGACAATTTTGCTTAATCAACAGAACTCAGGAAATGCAACCGTTCCCATGCATTCCTGCTTAATAGATAAAAAATTAAAAAGCTTTTATGTTTACGGGAATGAATGCAGATAGATAATTAAACTTGAAGTACAGTTTATATTTTTCAGTCAACCAGGTCGGAAGTTATAATATCGTGTACAAAAGTTTGGTTGTGTTAATCTTTTATTTTGCTTCTCTCCAATAAATTAAAATTCAATTTAAATTGTTGTGTTGTTTTCTTCATTCAATCCTTTTTTTATTTGTGAACAAATTAAAAATCATAACTCATTCGAGCGTAATCTTTTACCGTGGACACTTCGCGAAGTCGTTTTAAATTCTTTTCGTTTTTTTTTTGTGTGCACTATCATAGGAAAGACAGGATGTTGATCACCATAAGGGTGGAGCATCAACCACCATACTATAGCCCTTCCGGGATCACCTCGATGGCGTATGGGATCACCATTGTTCATGTGAACCCTTCGTGGCGCGGTCCCATTCGCCTTATGCTTTTGAGGCGGAGGCATCGCCCTTTCACCGCCTGGAGCGCCCCGGCTGTGGCTGGGGCACATCACCGTACCATGATACCTCTATACCCGCATCGGGGGCGAGCTTGGGTTGCTCCAGGTTGGGTTGCTGCAGGTTTTATTTACTTATTATCTTGTTTTCAGGAGGAACACTCGACATCATTGGGGAGTATGGGTTATGCGCCTGTTCCCATCCCATATTTAGCACGGCAATAACTGCTATTGTGCGACGCCTTACGGCTACTCCACCCGCCCCTGAAGCTGCCGCTGACCCAGGCCAACCGGCTGCGCTTGCTATCGCTGCTCGGGAGGATGCCGCCACCAGGACGAGGTTTAAGTGCGAGGCCACTCCACCATATCTTTTTTTTTATATACTTCGCGTCAATCTATCCTGTCTCTCCTTCTTTTTTCTATTGCTTTTTTTAAAACAATAACATTTTGTATTTAGAAAAAATCAAAATAAAAAAATAATAATTGTCAAATGTATCAAAATGTTGTTCTGTTCTCCCCTCTATCCCCCTTTTCTGCTCGTTTTGTTTTGGTTTCTTCGTTATCTTCTCACCGTTCCTTTTGAAAAGACAATTAAAATGTACTGGGGGGGGGGGGGTCCAGAGATATATAAAAAGAAGCTGGTTTTTCTGGGTACTATGTAGGTACTATCTGGGCTTGGCGCGGGCTCGGTTATGCCTTATATTCTTGGTAGTGATCCTATAAAATTTTGGTTGTTGAGAGTTGTTGCCTTTTTTTTTCTCTAGCATAATTAAAAACTATTTAGCATATGATGCTCTATGCTATTCCGGTTTAGTTTAGACATTTTAACGCTATTTATTTATTTTATTTATTGTACTACTCGTTTACTTATGTCTTTTAATTTGCAGTAGCTTGGTAAATTTTTGCTTCTATGTTCTAATTATTTAGACTTTTAAGGCATTTTTCTTTTTAGTTATACTATTGTTACGCGCCACAAAGTGATACAAGCGACATCTATTGGGAATGGAAACAACTTTAGGTTAGTGACATCCTAGTAAACTGGGTTTGGAGAATGGAATATTCAGGAAGGTTCTAGGATAATTCGTAGAGTATAAATACGGCGCTGCTCACATCCAGGAGGCGAGTATTATTTCAGACAGCGAAGTGAACGAAGTAAACTATTGGGATTGCGATAATTAGAAGTACAGTACTAGCGATAAATAAAGAGTTGATTTGATAATTATTTGTGAATTTGTGAGAGTAAACAGTAAAGTTAAATAGAGAAAGAACTTTTGAATTATATCTGAAATGTTTTGTTTTAAATAACGAACTAAGGCCACGCTCGTAACACTATTATATTTCGTATTTTGGTCATAGTTCTGACTTATTTTTTATTCTAATTTGTTTTTAATTTTAATGCATTTTAATTTTATTTTGTGGTACTTTGCATCTTTTTTTTTGTACTTGATCTTTAATTGTTTGTTTTTCTTTTTTTTTGTTACTTCTACTGTTCGAGTAGGTACTGTATGTTTTTTCATTTTCCTATTTTATATTTAATTCTAGGACATTTTCCTTTAATTCTATAGTTTCTTTGAAGTAATTTTAGTTTTAATTTATTTATTTTATGCCTTTGTACATGTGTCCAGGTCTGCTTTTTACAACTGTTTTATTTATTATTTTATTTCTACTGCTTCCTTTATTATTATTATTGTGGGTGCTATTTTGGCGGCCCGGATTCGGCGGTCGGTTCGGCTAGGCTTTACATTTTGGTGATTTAATTTTCTAATTTTTTGAAAGGTTCTTACCTCTCTTTTCTTATTTTGTTGTTCTCTACCTCACTTAACAAATTTTTGTTTTTCTGATTAGCTTGTACGTATTTGTTACAATTTCTTACTGTTTTATTTATTATTTTACTAGTTTAATTTTAATCCTATAACCATTTCGTTGTTACCTAGTAGCCTGGTATTAATGTTTTGTGTTTTTTTTTCAACTGTTAACTTTATACATTTTTCTTTTTATATGCATTTTTTGTTCTCTTTAATTCCAACATTTCTACTACCTATTTTTATTCATTCTAACTTAACTTAATTTTAATACATTTTTGCCTTTTGACACCTTCGGTCTGTTTTATTTCTGTTTATATTTTTACTACAATTTATTTTGTTTTCATGCTTTGTACATGTGTCCAGGTCTACTTTTTCTACAAGTTCTACTTTGATTTGGTGAGCCATGTGGACAGTGTCCGTGTTCCGTTTTTTAAACAATTTGGATTGATTTTGTTTTGGAGAGGCTTCTGGCTCGCCTTAAACTGGGTTGGGGAGCAGGAGTTCACTCTTCTAAAGGAATTCCCTCTGATAAAACTTCGGGGTTACCTTGTGGTTGACTTCTCTGTTGTCTCATCTTGATGACAACAGGGTTAAGATATTTTTCAGCCACAGCGATCATTATGGCCAGAACTAGTAGGCTCGTAAATGATAGAGAAGTTGTGGACAGGATATGGGATTGTCTGCTTGATACCTTGTTACTATACTGGTCTAACTTGTGCTGGATATCTTCCAGCGAATGTGTGCCAGTATAGATTGATTTATTGATATCGTCCCCTGTTATGATTTCGGTTTGTACACTTTGGTTTTGAGACTTGGGTAAAATTTCGGCTAGATTCAGGTTGAGTAATGAATGATTCAGCTCAGGAAATTGTTTAGGCTGAGTAATTTTGAGAGGGTGTTTATTTTCACCTTCGTACCTTAGCACCTTTTCCCCTATCTGCACCTGACATGGTTGCGTTATCTCTAGTATCCCCTGCCCCTCTAATTTTGAGATGGCAAAGTGATCTTGACATGTTATATGTAGTACCGTGGAGGTAATAAACGAAAATAGCCACGCATTGGACTTGTTTAACTTTATCAACATGTCTTTTTGCGGAACTTGTACTCTAGACCTACACTTGGGCACTTCATTTAAAGGATTGTACAACACTTTCACTATATATTCATCCGAGGTGGTTGCCTTAATTATGGGGGTATTTAGTCGACCTATATATGTATTTTCCTCCAGACTATGAGTGACTTTCTTGAAGCTTTTCATATCCTCGCCTTTTAATAAGAGGAATTCCTGTGTGCGAGCGCTATTTGCCACACAAGAGTATCCAGGGTCAGGGATTATGGAATAATTTGCTGGTTGTGGTACTGGGAAGCATCGGACTTGCCGTAGCCTCATTTTGGGGGAATCAAAAATTGGGAGAGTTATTCTCACCACCCATTTGTTCTGAATAAGGCGTGACTGGGCTCCTGCTGATTGGTACAGAATCGATAGGCAATTTTGGTCGTTTAGACATTTCGAAGTTGATTTACGATACACGTCCAGCAGATTTTTGGGAGACACGAGGAGTGGGTGAATATGGTTGCCTTTAGTGGCTATTATAATGTCAAGGAGGGCTTGTTGACGGTATTCGACTTCGATGATTTGGAGCAATAAGCTTGATATAATCTCTTGTCTTAGTTGTCTCCTGTTTAGGTCCTCGGTCACAGTATGCAGATCGTTAATCTGGTGTGCTATGTTTTGCTGACGATCCATTAACATAGCCAATGGTTTTTGAATCTGTTCCAAGGTAGTTTTAACCACACTTATTTGTTGTTTCTCTAGCTCAGCTAGGGCTTGGGTGTTCGATTCAATTTCATCTAAGCGGCTGTATATAGCCTTCTCGTTGTTACTATCCATGGTACCAAATAAATAGTGCATAGCATTGCCTATTCCGTCGAATAGTGATCTGGCCTTACGCCTTCCTGGAACTAATTCCTTAATGGTTCTCGTGCGCTTTTGTATGCTATCTATTATAGCGTGTATGTGTAGTTGTTGCACAGGTCTTCTTTGTCCGTGATATTTATGCAGAGTTTATGCACCAAATATTCTGCATGTTGCGTTAGTTTTATCTGCGTGTCTAACTCATCCAAGTCTATCTCAGTGAGAACATTCCAAGTGTTGTGATACACCATGAGGCTTCCTAGATCCTCGAAAAATATGCCCGAGCTATTTAGCTTGGTTATAGCATAGGGTTTGTCGGCGATTTCTCCTGTCACGTACTGGATGAGGTTGGCAATTGTAATAATTTGTAGCGCCATTTTTGTGGACAATTCGGAGGATGAAAATATTCCTTTAAGTATGACTTTACCTATTTCGTGCCGTTATTAGACCAGGCAGTGGAGTGGCTCCACCGCAAGTGTTCCTGAGAGCCGTTAAAATTGGATTAATTTGAAACAAACAGAGTAGGAATTTGAGTCAACCTGGTTCTGTGACAACATGTATATTTCATTCGAAGTATGGTTTTAGACGGTTGTTATGTACCGTTACAATACGCTTACCAATTTTTATTGTGGTGTTCACTCCACTTGGTATAGCAGTTACCTGATAAGGTCCTACCCAGATTTGGGAAAGCTATTGTTTCCTGCTTTCGCTTTTAATGAGGACCTTATCTCCTACATGGAAAGTTAGGGGCCGTACTGTCTTATCGTAGTACCCCTTTGAGCGCTGTTTACTTGCCAATAAGTTCTTTCTTGCCATGGCATATGATTTTTGGAGCTTATACTTCAGTATATGATAATAACTTTCATGATTGTAAACGGGTTCGGGATCCCGTTTTAAATTTGATGGGACGTCCGCTGTAAAGCCGTATAGGCAGTCCATTGGGGTAAGTTTAGTACCCTCGTGTACACTATTGTTATACACGAATGCAGAGGTTCGTAGGTATTGGTCCCATGTTTTGGGATTTTCA
>OZ005740.1:105728181-105789190 GCA_963930735.1 Dioctria linearis | reverse complement strand
CATTTCTCTGTCCAAGTGAATTTTACATCCTTTCGGAGTAAATTTGTGATTGGACGTACAATTTTGGAGAAGTCTGGAATGAATTTCCTGTAGTAATTGGCAAGTCCTAAAAATGACTGAACTTGCCTTACTGTTCTTGGAACAGGAAATGTTTGGACGCAGGCCGTCTTACTTGGGTCTGGTAGGGCTCCTTCGCTAGAACTTTTACGTCCTAGGTAAACAACTTCTCTTCTTAGAAACTGGCACTTTTCTGGCTGCAGTTTCAAGTTGTTCTCTCTCAACTTTCGAAGACTTTTCTCAACTTTTCGTTGTGGTCGTTTAAATTTTTACCATAGATGACTACGTCATCTAGGTAGACAAAACATTCGAGGCCCTGTAAGCCTGTCAGGACGAAATTCATTAGGCGTTGAAATGTGGCGGGGGCTCCTTTGAGCCCGAATGGCATACGCTTGAACTCGTAGTGCCCATAACTTGTGCTGAAAGCAGTTTTATGTCGATGTTTTTTGTCGACAAGGACTTGCTGATAGCCGTTGGCCAAATCGAGTGTGGTGAAATACCTTGCGTGACCTAGTTGGTCGAGAATATCCTCGATTCGGGGAAGCGGGAATGCATCTCCAGTTGTCTTTTCGTTTAATTTACAAAAATCGACAACGACGCGCCACCTTTTTTCAGCGTCAGGTCCCGCTTTCTTGGGGACAAATAGTAGAGGCGAATTCCAAGGGCTTTTACTAGGCTGGACTATCCCGCTGTCTAGCATTTCTTTTAGCTGCTCGTTAATGACTTTCCGCTGTGTTTCAGGTAAGCGGTACATTTTTTGATTAATTGGTGCTTGATCTTGCACCAATGGAATATTATGCGTTATCGCATTTGTATAGGTGAGTTTGTCACCTTTGAGGAAGAAGATATCGTTATACTCTTCGCAGAGTTCTGATATCGAAATTTTTTCTTCCGCGGTTAAATTAGGGTCTAGGCTGAGTTCTTGCTCTAGCCTAGAAATACGCGGGTATTGTTTTGGGTCGTCCGGAGTCTCATTATCCGGGTATAGATATCGTACATGTTGTAAAATTGCCGTTTTGTCGGCTGAACCTTGGTTTGACTTATTCTTCCTTTTAGGTTTTTGACCTGTAAATAGATGAGGCTTCTGTGATTCCTTTCGAGGCTTTATTTCGTTGTTCTTAGTAATTGGCTGGGTATTTGCTTCCTGCTTTGTTCACGGCTGAGTTTGGTACACCTGTGTGGTCTTTGCCTTATGTTGTGTGGGATACTCATGCGCGTCAATGCTACTGCTTTTTGACCATGTAGAATGTTTTCTGTTGTGTGACGGTGGGGTAATATGCATCTTTAATATAGGCTTTAGCGACTCGCTACCGTCCTTATATGGCCGTTGTTTGTTTAAGAGTGATTTATGCCTCGGGATTTTGGACGGAAGAGTTATATGCACCTTTTTGGCAGGCTTTAGACACTCAGTTCCGTCTCTTGTAGTGTTTGATATTGCCTCTAAATTTGGTAGTGGAATTTGTGTTCTTTTGTGGTCTTTGGTGTGCGTTAATGGGACTATGTTGTAGTCGTTTATGGAAAATAGCTGTAACTTTAAGCTATGTATGACTCCTTGGTGACTGTTAGCGTTGAGAATACTAACCAGCACTAATTCCTCTCCAGATGACAGCAAACTGTTTGCCAAGAAGACTCCATCGCTTATCTCTTGGGATAAACAGAGCATTTCTTCTTGAGTTTGTAACGGGACTGCGGCAACAATTTGAGAGCGGGCAGGTATCCAGATTGGTTCCTTAAAGTAACCAATTGCTGCCTGATTTCATCGGTCTCTTGTTCGCCCAGACAGCTTTTTTCACAATCCTTGGGCCCTTGTGGAGCTTGGCAGCCAGCTTTTCTCGTTTGAGAAGCCTTGAAGACACTGCAGGTGGATAGTTCAGCCTGTTTGACTCTACATCTTCTGCAAGTGTTCTTACTTCGACTGCTTTTTCAGAATGTAGCTTGTCCGTTTCAAACTCTAATGGCAAAGCAAATTCGTCTGGATTAGTTTCCGTGCGAGGAAACCTTAGTGCCTTATTAGGACCCTCAACGTTACAGTTTTTTGCTAGAAAATCATTTCCTAGAAGTCCATCATCGGAAAGACCAGGCAAGTTCTTTACGACTTGAAACTTGCAGGGAATTTTGTTTTTGAAAACGAAGTTTCCCTGGCAATTTCCCAGCGTCTTTCCGGTACCAAATGCGGTCTGAAGTGTACATGCCTCATTGTGGTTAATTTCTTTGAGATCTTTTAATGACCTTTTCTTTATTATACTCACCTCAGTGCCTGTGTCTACTACTAGTTTAGTTTTCCGTTCAGGCCAATGTCTAAGGGAAGTTTTACTGTAGCGACACTGGAATCGGGCTGCTGAGGGGACCCTATTTTATTAGATGAGGGATTTATAGTCGAGCCGGGGAGTTTTGGGTCGACTGTACGTCGTTTCCCTGACTCATAGCTTCCCATTTACGTTTTTGTTGGCAGTTATTTACTGCATGTCCAGAACGACCACAAAATTCGCACTTTTTACGCACGTTATAGACTCTGGAATTGTTATTGGGATTTTGCGGCTCTCTAGGGCGTTGATTCGATGGTCCACCATTGTTGCTTGATCTTTGAATATTGTTGTTGTTCCTCCTGCAGTCACGTATATCGTGGTTGTATATTTTGCAGTTCACACAGTACGGAGTATTTTTACGTTTGAGGCAATCTGCGTATGTATGGCCTCTTAAATTACAAAAACTACAAGTAATTTTATTTAAATAATTATTTTTATTGTTTACATTAAAATTTCTATTTGGTGATTTTGGCTCCTGTTTTATATTTGCCTGTGTGAACTGTGATGGAAATGTACTGGTGCTTGCATTTGTGGGCACACTGTTTTGCCAGGTATCCTGTGCGAATGGTATTATGCCTGGATTATATATGGGGTGATTTGCAGGCGAATTATTTAGAATCCCTTGCGGATTACTTATCACAGGTGCATTTGTTGACTGTGGTATTGGGTTCTGCACTGTACTGAATTGAAAGTGCCCTGGAGGTTGCAGAAATAGAGCACTTTGCTGGAGACGCTCCATGTCAAGCGCTCTTTGTACGAGGTCATCCACCGTGCCGTCTGTCATGGTCAGAAGGTATTGGCACATATACGGGTTATTGACTCCTGTTTTTAGTGCGTTTTTAGCGAAGTCTTCTAGCTGTGTTTTCACAGCGGGGGCTGCTGTAGCGCCATATTTGGATTCTGCGGCTTCATTGCAGAGTGCCAGCATTTGTTTCACTCGTGCCGTGAAGGCTGTGAGGTTTTCCAAAGGATACTGCCTTGTAGTAATTAATTTATTTACCAGTTCCTGGTAAGTTTCCCTAGGCAGGTAGGTACGATTTAGCCGTTCTTCTACCTCTTTGAAAGTAGTAGGCATATTTGAGGCAAACAGCTGGTAAGCTTCGCCTCGAAGTCTGGTGGGGAAGATTTGCAAAAATGCTGATAGTTCCTCCACCGAAATGCACCGGATTACCTGCCTGCAATATCCTAGGAATGTTCGAGCTCAAGGCTCAATTTTGGGTGCTGCTCTCCCGAGAATAGGGGAACGAGCTGGGTAGTTAGCTTGGCGATTTTCGCGTAATCTGCCATGTTTATATTGGGGATTCTGAAGCTAAAGTTTGACGCTTTTGGGGAGCTAGTTTCTTCTATGCTCGTTTCCAAAAGGGAGTCGCCCAGCCAATTCAATAGGATTTCACTCACGGTGGAATCACTGACACTGTCTTCAATGGCACCTTCTCTTAATTCTACACTATTATTTGTAATTTCTGTTTCGAGAGAGTGCAAGAGTTCCCCAAACTGCTTTAAGCTTTCTTTAAATTTTTCCGTACTTTCTTTGAATTGCGCGATTTGCTCAAGACGCCGTTCACGGGTCTTTTTGAGCTGTTTATCGATAGAATCGCACTGTATAACAGAAAGTTCGGAGGAGTCTCGCATTTTCCCCTCTAGATATTTTAAATAATTTTCTAAATTTAAACTAGAAGGTCTTACTTGAGGGGGACCTGTAAAGATTGTCCCACTCCTTAATGTTACTCCTGGTGCTGTTGAATTTGTTGGGGGTGTTTGATTAGCACCCTCTGTTGCAGATGTTGCTCCCTCGTTGCCTCCTTCGTACCGGGACGGATCTTCCTGTGCGTCGCCCGGTGAGGAAGATTGTTGTGGAGTTGGTGGAATTGGTGAGATTTCCGGCGGCGTCTCCTGGTGGGAGCTTCCCTCGCTCATGGACCACCGTATGTAAAATTTGCAGCTAGGGGGGCTTCTGCCGTCTTAGTTCCCTTGGTTCAAATTGAGAGGGGGGCTTATTGCCTTCTTCGAGGTCCCTCTCAATTCAGGATCGCTGGTTTTTGTGATTGAAGTACTTTGGTTGCCGGGGGGGGGGTGTCCTTCTTAAATTCCACTGGATAAAAGCTGAAAGGGGGGCGCGTTGCCTACTTCGAAGTCCCTTTCAGCTCCGGATCGCAGATTGTCGGTTGAGGATTCTTCCTTCAAGTTTCGCGTTGGAATTTTCGGCTGTGGACGTCTTATGTTCCTGGGCTGGGATGAAGCCCTCTATTGTCCCACGTTGGCACTTTGTGCTTTGATGAGGGGGTGGCTGCGTGTTTTTCAAACAGAGGCAGTTAAAGCTGTCCGACCCCAAGCGTTGGGAGTCGACTAGATCGAAATACTCCTGAAGCCAAACTCAACTTCAGGCGAAGGGTAGGGTGTCTTGCCCAGTATTCGATTTCGTCCTCAACTCCTTTTTGATTTGTATGATAGAGGGTTTTCGAGAACTTATACTTTTGTTTTTTGTAAAGTAGGCTTCCTCTATCCTACCGGCTGCGCCAATTTTTACGTACCTTTTTGGGACTGGCAGAATTTGTATCCAAACACTGTTTTCTTTGTTTTCACTGTTGTAACCTTTTTATTATTTCTTATTAAAATTTCCCTCAGTTTATGGACACTGGATTTTACAATTTTTCTTTGTTTGTTTAATCTACTAATTTTTAAATTACACACCTATTAATTAGCTTTTCTTTCCGCGCACTTCCGATTTACATCTCTTAACTACTTACATTCACCGCGAGCGACCAAGATTTTTTCTCAAAAACGTTTTAACCTTTCCTTCTTATTATTATTACACTTGTTCTTTTTACACAACTCCCCTTTTTTTTCTATTCGATTAGCCCGCCAAACCAACCGTTGTCGATTTTTGCTTTTTTCTTTAAAAAAAAATCACCCGCTCTTGTCGACTCCTCGTTCAAGTTTTGGATCACAACCCGGTCTTGTTATCAAATTCGACTTTTTCTTTATAAAATCTTACTGCCGCGTTCTCCACGAGATTTAAAAACCAACTCGGCTCTTGATTACTTTTGCCGCGATCAAGAGCCTTCTTTCAGGGTAGAAAATGCGTAGTTGCATTTTCACCCTGAGAAAATTTTCATTATTCTGGACTTGATTAAACAAGTCCAGAATATTTTTTTCGTTGGACGGAGGTTTGAAATTTGATGCTTTGATAAACATCAGCCACTGCCACGACGATTAGAGTTGCCGCGCGCGTATACATACAATGTATTTTCGCGGCTCGCTCTTCTTATCGCGAAAGCTTCTTTGTGATATGTATGTACGTTCGTACATACATATTGCAATTTTCACGACAAATCGTACTGAAGGTACGATTTGTCTTTTGCTTTATTTTTTTTAAATTAAATATTTCTACTGTTTCAACTCTATGGAATGTGAAGAAAATTGCTGATGCAATTTTCTTCACTGATCGAGTAGATAAGCTAATCATGTTTTTAAGCAAGAATAGCTTATTGAAAATTTATATGAATGCATTCTTTTAATTAAAATTTTTTTGTTACCCTTTTTCAGGTATGGTGTTAGATCTATAACATACTTCTATATTAGTACTTAGTTAATTCGTTTCTTGTTTATTTTTTTTTGTTTCAGTTAGTTAATTCAATTTATTTAGTGACTTAGCTCGTTTTCTTTCTTTCCACGTGGATGAACCTTGTCCGTAGACGAACTCCTCAAGGTCGATCTTGCGTCCTCCCAAGCAATTAAAACTGTCCTCAAGCGGCTAGCTGCGGATCTCCTCTTTACCCTTGTTTTTACTTTTTATAATTTTCTTAAAACTGTGGTCTTCTCAAATTTAAATTTTGTTGCGTCAGCTTTCTTCGTTCTTGTCGGATCTCAGAGCAAAAATTGTCGACTCCCCAAAGAAAACCGGAAACCATCACATTCCCATTGTTTTCTGCACCATGTTGTCATGCGGAAGATATCTATCAAATTTTCCTGTATTTTATCGAGTGTTCTTTCCATTTGAACTTGGACTATGATTATATAGTAGTTAATGCAGTTTGTTCGTAATCCACGAATAATTATACTTGTTTCTTTAAATTTTTATTTATAATTTTAACGTTTGCATTTAGGGTTAGTCTTATACTTATTAATTATTATCTGTCTGCGGGATTTTAAAGGAAGCCCAATTATGTTTTGTTTTTTTTTTTAAGTCGTTTGCAACTTGATTATCGTTTTCCTGCAATCGGGGGTTAAAATGGTTATGGCGCCGGGGCGTACGTTACACAACTATTGAAAAGGAGCTCTTAGCTATCGTGTTCGCCATTGAGCAATTCAGACCATACGTTTATGGTAGACAGTTTACAATTATAACTGACCATAAACCATTATGAATTTGAAAGATCACTCCTCAAGACTGAAGAGATGGAGAATACGTCTTGAGGAATATGACTACAAAATAGTCCATAAATCAGGTAAGCTCAACACAAATGCAGACGCTCTCAGTAGAGCTATTCCAGATAGTAGCGAATATTTCGCAGAACCTACAACCTGCGGAAAATGTGGTAACAAGGAATCATGCTAGAGCTCAGGCAAATCTGAACATTCAAGACAAAAGTATTATTACTCTAAACCCAGCTCCATCGTCATCAAACAATTCCTCAGTTATAATAACTGAGACTAATTTTCCAAGATACAGAACTTGAAAGAGTGTTGGCTTCGAAACTAAAACTTTCAGATAAATCTCTACTTTTAAAAACTGAACTGAACTTCTTCAGAAAAAAGGACTCCAAAATAATAATTATTTCCAAAACTAATTTACCTTGTCGGTCCCAAAGAGACAGATCAGACCTCGAAAAGATTTTAACTGAAATCTGCTCATACACAGAAGCAAATCAGTTAAAACAAATAAATATCTCATTCCCTATATTAGATCCACAGAATCTAATAATTATTAAAAACGCTTTTGTTCAGATCATCGCTAATAAACAAATAAGCATACAACTTCATCAGGATTCAATAAAATATTTATACGACATTAAGGACATCGAACAAGTATTAAAAGATATTCACTCATTACCAACGGGAGGCCATCAAGGTATTTCCCGTACTATCAAAAGAATTAAAAAGCAATTCTACTGGCCTGCCATGTCAGACGATATTATCAAATACGTAAGGAAATGTAAACTTTGTCAGGTAAACAAAGTATCCAGAAATCCAAAAATTCCTATGAAAATCTCGAGCATTAGCTCAAAAACTTTCGAAAGAGTGTACCTAGATGTTGTAAGAAACTCTCCCAATATCACATTCTGGAAATAAATATCTCCTTACATTTCAAGACGACCTTTCGAAATTATCTGAGGCTATTCCCATAGTCGGCACCGAGTCTAAGACATTAGCGGAAGCCTTCACGACAACAATAGTTTGTCGACATGTTATTCCAGAAAGTATCCTCACAGATCAGGGTTCTAGCCTCATAAGTGGCATGTTCGCCGAGGTATCTAAATTGCTGAGAATTAAAAGGCTCAAAACTCGAACTCCTATACTGATTCCCAGCCGAAATCCCAAATAATTTAAAATCATCTCCAACCGTTTGCTATAATTATGACAATTATGCAAACGAGTTAAAAGCACGTCTACAGCATAGCTTCAAAATAGCTAAAGACATAGCCATGGCAAATAAAGAAAGTTCAAAATTGCAATACGATAAGAACTCCGTCCAAAAATCATTTAATACTGGTGATAAAGTCTTACTGAAAAGCAGAATGATAGATAATAAGTTCTCACCACTATGGTCAGGTCCGTATGAGATAATGGAGATTAATTCCCCCAAAAATTCCATCATAAAGGTCAACAACAAAAATAAAAGAGTCCATAATAATGACTTGAAACTTTTCACAGATTAATGGCAGTAATTTCATCCTTCCCAAAAATCATTCCAAATGATTAATACAGTATCATCTTCCAGGTTTCCAAAATGATGCATTCTGCGTTCATTTTGATTTTCATCCCTTTCGTCTACGGCTAAGGAATAGAAGTCAACCAGCTATATGCCACTGCAGGCATTTATTTTGAGGAAATTGGCTGAGCCAACCTCTACACCAACGAGTGGAAAATAGTGACATACTATGACATAACAAATTTCAAGTCCGAATTGCAGAATATCCAGTTCGTCGCACAGCAAATAACAGTAACTTGGCAGAAACTCAATAGCAATTCAGCGATGGCCCACACCTGCAATGGTACGTTACTGCAAATTAACCTTATATTAGCAAACATAGAATACAAAAACACGTTATCTGTAACTCAAAATAGGGAACAAAGTGCACTATTCAATGCTATAGGGTCAATCTCTAAAGCTCTTTTCGGGACATTGGACGAAGATTATGCCAAGATTTATGACGAGCCCATCCGTAACCTCACCCTTAACCAAAACTCCCTCCTATCACTTATGAAAAGCCAAACTGCGATAGTCGAAGCAACCGCAAATGTTTTCAACAAAACTGGTCATGCATAAAAAACTAATATCAGTGCAGATAGCCACATCATTGATAGAAAATAGGTCACTTGATAACAAAATATCAATTGAACTGGAATCACTCATTTCACTAGTCTCACTAATGGCATTCAGATACCAAAATACGCAGTCAGAATTAATAGATCTTCTAACGGATTCAAGGCATGGAAAATTTCATCCTACACTAATAACTCCTAGAAAAATAGAAGAATTGTTATCAAGAAACAACAAATACAATGATGCTTCCCATAAATCCCAGAGAAAATACATTATCACAAATTTATAAATTAAGTACAATCGCTGCAAATATTTTCAACAACAAAATAATTATAGAACTCAGAATCCCCATTCCTTTCAAGGAACCATATCAAATCTTTACAACAATACCATTGCCTACTATCCTTAAAAAATCGCTCGAATATATTGAACCATCAAAGGAATATATACTAATCGACTACAATTGCGAACACTATCTCAAACTAACAGTCCAAGACATTCACAATTGCGCAACGTTGGATCATACGCACTTTTGCTGGTAGATCACATCCCCAATCATAGATGCAAATACTGAAAAGGAGTGGATTACATCCGATTGTAAAATTTCAACATTAGAACAAGATTGCTTTTGGACACAATTATCGCAGCAGAACGCTTGGCTTTTCTCCCTAAAAGATTCCATCCACATAGATATTATTTGCGAAAATTCCATTAGCTCACAATTTCTGCAAGGAACAGGAACAATGCACATAAATCCCGGTTGTTATGTTCGCAGCAAGGAATTCATCCTGCACGGACATAACGTAAAAATGTCCAAATTCAATTCCCATTTTATCCCGACGATAAAGATTTCCAACATAATATGGAATATGACGTCTTCTCCCATGGAAACGTTTATAGAAACAAATTCCTTAAATATTACAACAAACACGGATCTAGAGAAACTTCTCGAATCCATTCGTTTCCAAAAATATCAAGAAGAAATTCCTCTTAATCCCATAAACAATCACCATATTCACCACTATACAGTGTCTTACCTGACAATTGCCTTAATTATCTTTATTCTATGTGTTAATCTGTATATTAAATACAACACAAAAATCCGTAACTCAAAAAAAAATAATACTTCCTGAACATAAACAGGAGAATGTGCCTACTCCGGCACCGAGAGAATCAAAATTCAAAATAACTCCTGCACCACAAGGAAAAACCGCAGAAACCGTTTAACTTACGGACAATAATAAACGAACCACACTAACATTTTCTCATCCAATTTTTACCATTTCCAACAACCCCTATTCTCATCCCAATAATCAAAATGCACCTTTAATGAAAGAAAAGCGAATGTGTTAAAAACAAAATATGTGGCTAAATCGAGACAAAGAAAAGAAACAGAAAAAAATTTAATTTCTTATAGCTTATGTTCAGACAATATATACAGGTTTTGTAAAAAAAAAAAAACAAAAAAAAACAAAAAAAAACAAAAAAACATTCTTGGTGACTGTAAAATAGAATAATGGCTTTTTTAAAAACACGTTTTTTTATTTAAATATACTATCAAAAAATTTATATATAAATCAATAAATAATAAATAGAATAAAATAAATTTATCTATGTACCATATAAATATAAAAAAAAAATATATATAATATATAAATCTAAAATAAAACAAATAAATTAAATTTGAATAAAAAAAAACAGAAACATAAAACCAAGGAAAGCACTCCCCTACGAATTTACGCTTTATCTGGAGAGCTTTGCGCCAAAACTTTGGATAAAAGACACTGCGATCTAACCAATTAAGTATTCTTCACATTTTGAGTTCTTCCCAGTTCGCTTCATAGACTCATCGATCACCCGTTTCTTTTCCCGAAGCCGCGAAATTTCTATATTTCCGAACATTAGAAAATTATCGATGCAGCCCTGATAAACACGCGTGTTGACTCTTGTCAGATTTACGAATCTTGACATGTAACAGCTGGCCCATAGTGGTACGAATACGGGTTTCGAAATTCGACGAGAAGCTTGCGGTGGAACTTGTAGAGCTACTCACAGTGCCACAAGGCGATATTATTTCTAACTAATTGCAAAGCCCTCCCCTGTTTATCAAAAACTTTTGTGATCTAGCCAATACACCGCCCATACACTTGAGTAACTTTAGGACGGTAAACACTCCAGTCCCAAAGCTTCGTGTGGAATCCGATTGCTCCATCACCTCCGCTCGGCGGGGCGATCAGTAATTGAAAATAAACCTTTCCAATTATTTTTACCACATAAAAACGTAACAATATAAATAAACTAAAAGTAGTAGTTATAAAATTATAACAAAATATTATAATACAGTTAATACAATTAATTTCCGTTCATTCCAAGTTTAGTAACTACACATTATCAATAATATAATATCCTGTGATTTATAGATACTAAAATCAATTTGAAAAAAAAGCAAGAAGTGGAGAACCACAACATATATTGTATGTTTTACCTATATTAAGTTTATTTTAATTATGCATGCAAACGTCCATTTACCTATAAAATAATCATTAAGCATTGCGTTCAAAGCTCACTACTTTCATAGAAAGAAAGTTTTCTTTTCGAAACAATAAAACTTTCTTTTCCCCAGGGGGGAGGGATGTTGTGACTCAGGTGCCCAATTCCAAAATAATTCTTTCAACCAATCAGTTCAACAAAGAAATAACTCGTTTGGCAGCGCAGTAAGTAATAAAGAATCACAAGCATAATACCGATACATCTATATATCGTAAAATACGATATATTGATGTAATTGACCCTGAAAATGAAAAATTATTTCATTTTTAAATCTCATTCAAAATTTAAAATGCATTTAGCAATGCATTCCCATATTATAACAAAATGCAATTTAGCATAAATTTCATTTTGTTATCAGACACACATTCCACTCACACGGTATGCACACTTACCTACATACATATGTACAGTGTCTTCTTACTTTTTTCCGTATGTATAGTGTACATACGTACATTACTTACTTCCTCCAATCATTCGCGCCCTCTTTAAATTATTATTTCAAGACGGGCGCACAAGTGCATTTCGGATTACAGTTTTGCATTGATGCATATAGCTCGCATCAAAAAACTTTTGCATGTCCTCACGTACGTTTTTTCAACGTCGGTCGTGAGAAAATAATAAAAAGAAAAAAGAGCTTTTGAAGCGATCACGGGTACCTGGGTGCAATTTTCCCAAACCTCGAGGAGTGTTTTTTAAAATCCGTCAAGTAAAGACAAGATCGGAGAGTTTTCTTTTTAACCGTAGAGTCTGAATAATAATTTCTAATTTAACTAAATTGATAGGTCTATATCAAAAAAGCAGTGAATTATAAGTTCTAATATAACAAAAATTGTTATTTCCGCATCAAAAACGCAGTAGATTAAAATTTCATTTACTAATTCCTATACAGTGAATTTAATTCCTAGTGTACCAATTCTTATTACGAACTAAATATATTATAATCTCAAAAATAACTGAAGTGTAGTTATCATTTCTATCATCGAAAATTTTAATTCCTTTACTAAAGACGAGTTGTGGGCTGTCTATCCCAGAGCACGGCTCACAAACTATAACACTAAGTCAAGTGCAATTTATTAATGGAGAAAAGAAGAAATCCAATCAGGTTAACTGGCTAACGACAGGCTACTAAGAGACCGCTTAAGAGAAACTCTTCTAGCGGTTGGTATCCATACAATTTTGTATTATTTTTTAAAAACTTTACCAATCTTTTTCATATTTTTGCGAGGAAAAAATCTATGCATGAACTAAGATCCGAATTATTTTATGATTTTATTTTATTTTGTGTGTTGTCTCGTGATGTAGTCGCCTCAGATATGAACTGCTGTTATGGTTAAACATCCAGTATATTCCAAATACCTTTTCCTTATGTGTTTACATTAGTAGGAGGGTACGGCTGGGTCTGGTCGCTAAACCAGGATCTGTGTAACGCTGGGCCATACATTCGATATATACATACATAAGTCATTGGGATTTTCATTTAAATATGCTGCATCGAAAAATTTCCCAATAACCTTCTCCGTCTCTAAGAAAATGTTTCTGACATCCTGCTGATGGGACAATTAGTGCAATCGGTGTTTTTATACCCTCGATGAAATCATAGGGTATATACAGGGCTGGTCATTCCGTTTACCGCACACAAATAATGTTGGTAGGGTAGAACAAAATGGTTGGACACCAGCGCATAACATTAAAAGTTATTCCATCCGTCTGTTCGCAGCCCGTCCGTCCTCATGATTCCTCGAGAACGTATTCACTTTGAGCTGAAATTTTGCACACGGCCTTTAAAAATAAAAGTAAATTTATTTTCGAAAGTGGGCGGGCAACTCGTGCGAAGGGCTGGGATACAAAAATTTCGGTTTTCATTACTTTTCACTATATATTTCGGCACTAACTAAGAGCGCGTCGAAGTAGTGAGCTCAAATTTCGTGAAAGTCGTTCTCGTAGCGACAGTAAAAAAAATTAAAAAATTTTTTAATTTTCCGGCAATCCCTTCTTGGCGTTGCCATACAAAGCTTTGCTATTTCACAATATTTGGTACAGTACTAACCTGTTCTCCACAAATCTGCATATAAGGCTGGTCAGGACACTAATATTCCCGCATCTGTTACATAGTTGATTCCAACATGTTATCAAGACTCAACTGACGCTGTGGGCGTAGGCTCGAAGTAGCCTTCAATAATTCCATTAGGTACGCTTTCGGGCTTCGTAGATAGGACCACATTTTTCCCTTTTGCCACCGAAGTCTGAATTGCTCTTTGGAAGCATACATTTACAACGCAGAGCATTAACCGTTCTATACAACTTACTGAACACACGGAAACCCGCAAATCTACACGAATTTTTCAATTTTTTGCATAGTGACAGACCTAATAACTTACTAATGCCTCGCTTAAAATTTTTGATCTGGCATGCGTCTTACTTTGTTCAAGCTGTTATGGATCTATTGTTATGTAACTATTGCTCATGCTTGATTTAACCATTTAATCCAATTAATCCGTATATTTTATTTTTTACTCAAAGACTTTTTATTTAACATTTTAAATTACTTATTGGTTCTAATTTAACCGTAAACTTAATTTTTCTCTAAAGACGTCTATTCAAAAATTAACATCACTATTCACGCTAGAAGAACCGTGTACTTTCGATGATTTTTGTGAATTACCCGTACTTATGGAATCGAACATTTTTTTTTCTCACAAATCGGAATTATTGCTCGTGCTAATTGAAACATACACTTAATTTATATACTTTTTTTTATTTAAGATCACCACGTGGGTCTACACACAGTATGATTTTTCCGACAAAAACTCAACTACTAAAAGTTCAATTGCTAAAAAACTCAAAAAGCAAGCTTCCCGTGCCCACAAGTGCTTATAATGCACTCTTTCCTGTGAAGAAAAATGTCACTTCGTTTGGACATTTTCATATATGTTCAAACAAATTCCATTCAAAGGGTAGAAAAAATGGTATCTTAAAGTCGCTTTCTATTGGTGAGAGGTGAGCGATGAGCTGTGAGAGGTACAACAGCGCTTAGCAAGGCCATCGCTACGAAAGTTTTCACATTGAAGAGCGTTCAGCGGTGAGCTTTGAGCTGTATCACCAAGCGGTGTTTTCACAGCTCAGCTCAACTAAATGGTGAGCGGTGGCTGAGCGTGTTGCTCATTAGTTGTGGTGTAATTTAGTGTTATATAAAGTCTTTCCTCTGGACTTATTGACTTTAACCGTAAATAATCGAGTAATACCATTTTTATTATAAGCCTTGGCATCATTATGCACTAAATAGTACGATGCAACTGAAATCTAAAGCGGATCAATTTGAAAACTTTACCCATGTCGCGTACCGCTCCACGCTCACCGCTCGCCAACCTGCGAGCGGCCTAATACCGCGCGCCGCTGATAAGTGAACGAAAGACGTGGAAAAAGCAGGAATGTTCTTGTCTTCAGCGTAGGGAAAGCTTATTTTGCACATTCTAAGTGCAATTTCGGACTTTTGTGTTTTCCGTTTCGCTTGGTTTTTATTCGCGAAATTTTATGAAGAAACTGCTGACGCGATTTCTTCAAATCTTTTAACGATAAGCCAGCCAAGTTTTTAAGCATGGCTAGCTTATATATTTGCGTATGCGTATATATTATCTATACACACAATGTATTTAATTTGTACTTTTTTGGGTCAGAGCCTAATTAAGGGTTTGTATATACCCATATAACCTACGAGTTTAGAAAAATGGAGAAATCTAGGTTTGTAGGTATACACTATTCCAAGGTATATGTATTTGTTAATTTTCTGGCTATTAAGAAAGGGAAGGAAATTATTATATGTAACAACTTTTAATTTAGGTTCTCCATATATATGTATGGACTGAGGTTTTGTGTACGTACATTTGCTGAAGGATTTTGTATACAACAAAGCTACTCGCATTTGGAACGCTTTTCCGGTTTCGATAGTCAGTTGACTGCATATGCACTAGGATTTTCTTTATATGTAGTTCTCTTTAGTCTTTGTATTTATTTCTCTTACATTGGTTTGTTATATTGACTTATATTTACTTAGAGTCAAGGAAATGCATAGTATTATAGATCTTATTATCTATATAATTATTATTTTCGTTTTCCTCTTAATTTTCATTACCATTTCTTGTATTACATGTATGCTCAAATTCACGATAGCTATACTTTCGTTGTTCTAGTTAGTGTTGATAAATATTAATTAAGTAGTACTAATGAAAAGACTTTTGTCTTACTGAACTCTCGTTAAATAAATACTTACTTACTTATTACTTATTTAGAAACTGCCTTAGAACGCGTCGACGTAGAGAACTGAAATGTTATATACCCCATTTTCATAAAAATAGTAAAACAAATTTCAATATAAATTGCAATACAAACTTTTGCCTTTCACTTTATTTAACTTTTATATTCATCTAGGGTATACTATTATTGTTCTTAGACCAATTGTAGCTATTGCTTTTGCTCAATTCACAAATTTAATAATTTTGTGGATCTTTTTCATACCATAGCGTATGTACCCTATAGCAGTATTTGTCTAGAATTCAAAAGTCGGCATATTTCCTTCAAACAGAAAATCAACGTTATGGTTATTTTGAATTTCCACATCCAAACTGTTTACGGTAGGTTTATACTGTAGGTTTTTGCTTTAACATCAGTTAGGAAATCCTTGAATGGTGTACTAAATTATCTGGCTGTGGGGCTTTCATTCCACCCAAATTTTCTCCTTATTGTGGAGCAAAATGTTCGGGATGATTTTGGCTTAACTTGTACGTTAAAATATTGTTGAGTCAAATTGAAGAACAAGCTGAAAGCATTCAAAGAAAACACAAATTAGTAAAACGTAAACAAAAAAAAGCATATTCTCAGACCATTTTTGATCTGAGAATATACTTCAAACTAATTACACAAACACTAAACGTGATAGGCGTAGTCATCTACATCGAAAAATCTGAAAGGAAAAAGAAAAGCAACATAAAATAAGAAAATTAAAGCAATCATTGAATAAAGCACTTACCATGTAAAGATACTATCACCGCCAGCGCTCATATACGCAACCATTTTCAAGTTTTTTCTAAAGCCCCATCTAACCTGTACATTTCGATAGTATAAATTAATTGAATTTTTATAAGTAACAAGTGAAAAAGCTATAATTGGTCTAAGACCAATTCTTATGATACCCTAGATGAATGCACGTCTGAAATTTCGTATGGTCACCCATTTGAGCAATTTTGATTTTTTGCATTGGTTTCTCACATATATTTCTAGAACGGCTCGTTGGACAGAAAAAATGATTAAAACCAATTTTATAAGATTGCTTATTCTGAAGAAGTTTTTAGTACAATAAAAATGTCTAGGACTGATCGTTTTCAAAGTATATGTAAAAAAACCAAAATTATTATATGGCAACCCAAGAAGGGGTTGCCCGATTTAGCCCATTTTTGAAAATTTATTTGCTATTAGCATGAAAACACAGTGCACCACATTTCAGCTTTCTATGTCGACGTGTTCTCAGGTAGTGTCCAAATATATCGTGGAAAACGAAATTTTTGTATGGCAACCCCACGAAGGAGTTGCCCGATTTGTCTCATTTTCGAACATAATTTTACTTTTTTTTTAATGTCCGTGTACAAAATTTCAGCTCTCTAGGTGAACGCGTTCTCAAGTTATCGTGCGCACGGACGGACGGACGGATATGCAAAAATCAAAATAACTTTTAATATTATTCGTGGGTGTCCAATTCATTTTGCTCTACCATCATTATTTCGAGGTGTTACAAACGGAATGACAAACTTAGTATACCCCTATAGATTTCATCTAGGGTATAAAAATATCATTTTTAGAACCATATTGGCTGTGAATTAAACGTTATTTCGCATCATTACAGATTGATAAGCACACATTTTCGATCAACGTTCCTCTTCAGATTCCACACAGTTTCATTGGTTTATCATTTCATTGTATTTTTATTTATTTGAATTTTTCATTTGTGATTTTTATTTTGCAACTTTTATTTTCATTGGATTTCTTTTATAAAAAAAATATAATTTAGAGTGAAATAAAAAATTGAACTTTTGACACCATCTTGTTATCATTTCTAAACCTTTCTTTTTTAGGACTAGACCTGTCATAGGCGTAGACAAATATATTTCAAATCCTTGACACATAAATCTGTAAACGTAATATTTACTTCTTCATGACTAAACAATTTTTGTCCTATACGTGTTCCGGGAACTATGAGTTCAACAAATAAAAGTAGAGCTTATTTGAAATCGTAAACCTCATTATAAATTTTTCCATTTGACGCTTTGTTGTAAAGATTTTCGCAGTTTTCGTTCTTTTCGCAAAAAACATGATTTTTTGATAATTTTTTTATTATTTGTTTGAATTTTATAACTAATAATTTTATTCAAAAGTGGACACATGGCACATTCTAACAATAAATAACAAATTTCCCTGAAGCTATTATTTCCAAAGTAATTCGAGTTTATTCTGTTAAAAGAACTTTGAATTACTTCAAAGGCGAATTACACGGAATTTTGTAAAACTACCTCAACTTGTACCCTTTATAATGAAAACAACTGTCCTGTATTAATTTTCTCCATAAAACAAACTTCCTTTCATTTGAGTTTGAATTAAGTAAAATTTGGTTTAGTGGATTGCTCAGTTTGTTTGGATAAGAGATTATACGTCTTAAAAATTTTTCTAAATCTCTTGACTAACAAGGCAAGTTAGTAGTATGATGTGAAAGATGGCTGTCATAATGAATTTAGTTTATGTAAGTATTTGTTTGTATTTAGTGATAAAGGTTTTTTTAGATTTTCTTTACATAAATTGTTCAAAGTTTTTACCTGCAACTCTGAAACATATATTAGCTCTTCTAATAACATATCTTGGATTAGAGGACAAAATGTAGACGCTATTCCATTCTACAAACATGCTTTAAAGTTTTATATTTCAAAATTTTATGGAGTCACTTCAATGGTGGTTGACGACCAAATTGAGCTTTCTTCTTCATCTGAAATTGCCTTGAAGCACTAAAGTCAATATTTCTTTGTAAATATTGGATGAATTTGTGATGGCTTAACGGTGCCATCTGGATGACGGCCTTGGGCAGCCATACCGCATCCGTAAGGTTTTCGTAAACCTCTTGCGAAAGCCACATTTAAACTTGGAAAAGGCCTCGATTTTCATGTCGGGAATGAAAAATAAAATGTTATTGACTTGTCAGCTAGGGACTTACATAGCCGTTTTAATAAAAATATATAAAAGAAACGATGAGTGCTACCAATTCAGAAATCAACACGAATCCATGTAATAACTTCCCAAGAGTGGACAGGCCGCAACTGTAGCTCGTATGCTTCCCGGTTGTCACAGGCGTAGTCTACACCTGTTGAATCCAGCCATTTCGGTATTCTTAATACAGAAACCCAACTCACAAGATAACTTGGATTCAGCCAGATCCGAAAATTTCTCCGGGCTCTTACAGGGACAGAAATCTGTCGGGAGATTTAACGTGGGCACCCAGCTGTTATCCTTAATATCACGGCAGTCTTAATACACGGGTTAGTGTTTAGGCGACAATCAACGCCCTTTTGAGGTAGAATATATTATATTCTGTCTATGTGAATACCAGTTTACGTCAGTGCACGCTTGACATTGGACTTACTGGCAGAATCGAGACCTATTTGAAATCTCTGCCGATCTTTGGGTCACGGCACGCGGTTAAGTTAGCGTAACTTCATGCCGAAAGCCGCAACCGTCTAAGCATACATTAATAAGCGCCCATCCTTCAAATCTTCGGACGGGGTACGCAATTATACAAAAGGATATACCCTTCTGTTCGAAAAAGAATGTCCACCTAAGTCATGCATATACAGACAATTGCTCCCTGCCCGCATATGGTCTACCCCAACCACCACGATGCTCCGACAAGGGTTCCATCTCAGTGTTGAGGCGAATAACACTACTATAGTAGACCATCCGCGGCTCCTCAAGCCCGTGATAGCAAGATAACAATGTCGGTTACCTAATTGATATGGCCATGGTCATAAGCTCGTGATAACTCCCAGTGGTACCTTTACATGTACATATCCTTGTAGTAATAGGACTGGTTTCTTCATTCGGGCCTAAGATATTATTCTCAACGTCTAAAGAGATTATATATATCCTATATAGGCAAAACACAGCCATAATAGGAGCTTTCAGCGGGTAGCTTGAGACGGTTAAAATATGCCCGTATTCAAAACTGGAGCGGCTTAGAGATTAACACCAGTAATCTCGTAGCATACCATTCATACTCGATATATAAGCACTACTAACATACATACTTGTTTTCTACTATTTATCAACTTCAACGTCCTTCGCCCATCGGGCTAATGTTTGAGATTTTATTACACTGACTTGCATGAGCTCTTAACTTCTTTGTACACGACCGGGGCAACCGCCATCACCATGCATTACTACAGTACCCACAGAGTCAAAAATCTCATATTTTATTTCGCAGAGTTTATTTCTCGCCATGTGAGCACTTAACTTTTTTGCATCATGTTATCTTTTAATCATACATTCCCTACTACGGTTCCCAGTTTGGGTGATCTTCAAAACTTCGAATTCATCAACAAATTTCTTCCATCAAGCTTGTATGCTTTCCTCTTATACACCTGTCACCTTGGCAGTGGTCTTTTCCACCGCCTCTTCTTTTTCTCACACTATAGCTAAGATATGTCCCCAGAGAGGTGGAGATTAAGACGGCAAAATTTTAGAATTTTTTGAAAAATAATTTATTTAAAATCAAATTTTTAGTACCGAAATTACCAAGGAGGGCTCAAATAAAATGCCTTTTTGCTTTAAGAAAAAATCTATGATGATTTCCGTAACATATATTAATATGATTTTAATAGTTTTTCGCATTATAATTTGTCAACGGGATTAAATTAATGGAGTATTTAAGCTTCGCAAAATTTGCCCATGCATATGAAGGATTCATGTTACATATTTGGTTTTCCAAAAATATGTGATAAGAAGAAATATTTTTCGTGGGAAGGAAAATTTATCTATACACGAAGGTTATATTAGAGATGCTTGAGAATGAATTTCTGTATTTCTTGAATTGCAATTTTCTTTTTTGCTGCGGGCCTTGACAGATATCATATTGAAATTAATAGATATCAGTATTCAAACAGTGTGACACCCCATTAAGTTTTAATGTGATCTGTCTTAAAATATATAAAATTTCACATTAATTTAAACATACTATTTTAATTACATCTCCTATAAAAGCAATTATGTACAACCATTATTTTAATGTTTTGGATTACATTATTACAAAACGGTCAACTATTATTTTTAATATTATGCAAACATTGATTTAAAATTGTATCCCATTCAACTAATACTTTACTTAATATTAAATGAATGGGATAAAGCTATTAAAGTTATGGAACTATCCATAATAAAATTATTGGTTGGTCGCAGTAGAGATTAATAAATTTCATTTTCTTCTCTGCCTTCACGATTATGCCTATTTGTGCAGATCAAAATACCTAACGAAGCCAATAATTCCAAGCATAGATAGTTGTAATTTAAAATGTAAACAAAACCCACGATAATAATTAGAATTCATAATTTATTAAGCTGTTATTATTGTTTTTGTTTTTAATTTCTTTAAATTTTTTAAACCCTATAGCTTTCTTTCGGTCGTTAGTACAATAAGTATGAGTTGAAGGTCCATCAAAAGACTTAACATTTTTTAAGAAATAATTACTTGACTTATCCCCTAAAATATGTGCCATCATCCTTTTGCGAAGCGTATCTATATTTCCCTTGGTTGGTAGATTGTAAAATTCCAATTCTGACACAAGTTCAAACTTTCGCAGGTGATTCACGGTGTCTATATTCCTTTTTTCGGTCATTTTCCATAAAATGTTTGGTTCGAATGCTGGCTACGAATTCTCTTACTCGAGATATGCACGGTTTGGCTACTCGTAATCAACTGGCTGGTACTTCTCAGGAACTATTATTTCATACATATTTATTTCGAGTGCTGGTTGCGGGTTTTCTAACTTCGTGATGTGCACGGTTTGACTGTTAGTGATCAAATAAAATATCAGTGATCATATAAAATATTTCCTTCGGCTGCTGGTTATGAACCTCAAGATGTGCACGGTTTGGCTGTTAGTAATCAACTGCCTGGTACGTGTCAGGAACTAGTATTTTACAAAATATTTACTTCGGTTATGAACCTCAAGTTGCGCACGGTTTGACTGTTAGTTATCAACTGACTGGTACTTATCAGGAACTAGTATATTATGTGCAATGTATGCCTCCTCTCTCCCTCTCTCTCTCTCTAAATGGGTCCATCGTTTTCGGTCCCCCGGATGATTATTTTCTGGTCCCTGCTCGGTCGACAATTTTGTAACGACCTTCTCTACTGTGGTCCCAATGGTAGGGGTTGCCGGGAGCTCTGGAGTAGTCCAAGTTTTAAATAATTGTGAAGACTTAGTTACAAAATAAAATATTTCTGTATTTTTCGGATCTTATCCTATACAGAGTATATTTTCTTAATGTTATTAATACATAATATATTTCGTTTAACAAGAAAATTAGGTGTTAAATTATGAACGAATCAAATGGTTCGTAACAAGCTGAGGACCTCTAACAAAGCGCTTGTCCTTCCCACAGCAGTTGCAACGGTTCCAAAGCGAAGAGAAGCCTAGTAGACTAGTTTTGCAAATGCTGTGGCGTGCTATCACCAGCGAAAGAGAAGAGCTCCATCCTGCACCGACGATAGTGATTGCCACGTGCAGTTGAATGTGTCTGCATTCGTTGCCAGATATTCAAGACGTAAACGTCGTCAACGAAGTGGCGCTTAGGTGCTTGTGCGTGGTGTTGTGGTTCTGTGTTCTGTATTCTGATTTCCATCTTAGACTCTCATGTAGTACAGGTGAATTGTAGATTTGGCCAGTGTCAACACAAAGCTAATCAACCAATTCACTCGACTACAGACCTTTGGTCCCCATAGAACCGATGTCCTAAAAATGCCGAAATTCGGGAGGATCAACTGAGACATACCGAGCACGAGCTCCATCAGGCCCCGCAAAGCCGGGCAACTAAAGAACCTGTGAAACAGGGTGCCTTCACCAGCACAAACTGTGCAAATATTGTGAACTCGTCGGTCAATATGTGACAGCTGATTAGGATGCGCAAGACTTTGATGCAGCAATTTGAATGCTACATCAGCATCTTTGTGACTAAAAGGATAACTGTAAACTACTCTGCAGGTTATCCCTCCCATCACGTCCATAATCACCCAGGGGTGTGTTCGCAATCTGTTGTATCCTGTATACTCCGGATGTCTTATTGACATAAGCACATAGCGGAGCACATGTGTTTTAAGTGTGCTGAAAGGTGTGTGTGGCGGTCTGTTCAGAACGAATGCATCTTCCAACTTAGTGCCAGGATCACTGGTCCCAAGTTTTCTGATTCTGCCTCAGGTCTAAATAATTGAGATGAGATCATGTGACCAGTCACGAGCATAGGGTGGCCGAACAGAGAGAAGGTAGTAATAATCCCCTGTACCGATCCCTCGCAGTACATTTCCCACAATTTAGAAATCAAGATTTCTCTCTGGCAAAACAGTCTTTGGAATGCACGCACTTGGAGACACCTTGATTTCACAACCAAGTTAGTGAGCTCTAATCCACCTATCTTGACTGGCAGACAGAGCGTGCTTTCCCCAACCTATCGTCTTCCGCACCAAAAGGCGTCTATCGCTTTTGCTCGAAGAAGACATACGAAGCCTTCATCTAACGTCTCAGACTTTAGCAGATGAACGATGGGTGAGGTAATCAAATAGTTTATCACGACGGACCTTCCCATTAAGGATAATGGAAACAGTCGACTACGCCATGAGTTTACAGCTCTAGAGAGTTTCTCAAGAGCGATGCGGCTATTATTTGATTTACTCTCGCGTCCGATATACACATCTAAATACTTCAGGCAGTTTTTAGTCCATTGGATATTCAGCGGGGTATCTGTACGATCTGTCCACCTTCCACACGACAAGACTTTACTCTTACAAGGGTTGATTTTAGCGCCCGATATACGCTACAAGCTTCATCTCCTGTAAGGAAAATAGACATAAGAGGCCTCAGATTGTTATATCGTAAACGAACTGAATACGGTCCGAGCACTCGACGAAGATTCACCAGTAGCGGCTCCACCGGAAGATCATAAAGCATACCTGCCCATAGACAGGCCTGTCTGATAGACTGATAAAACAAAATAGGGGCCAGAACTTGTCCTTGATGCTTAATCAAAATCGTTGAAACTCTATACAGTTTCCCGACGATATCGAGCCACCTGGGCGGAAACCCAAGCACTTCGAGAACAGTCAAGAGATACTCGTGCGAGACGCTATCAAAAGCCTTTTGTTGGTCTAAGGAAATCATGGCCATTTGTGTATTAGTCTGTTCATGGTAGGCTAACAAATGCTTTGCTATCGCGATGTTGTCGTGGATACTACGACCAGGTACACAATAGGACTATTCCGGGTGTATTGCCGATTCACTGAGTGGAGTATCAACCCTAACGCTTTGCAGACGATTTTGTAGTCTACAGTGTATAGGGTTACTGGCCTCCAGCTCCCCATTCTCTGAAAATCTCCCTTCTTTGAAATCAACCGCATAACAGACCTCCTCCAACCGAATTGAAGACTTCCTCTTCCTGTTATGGTCCAGTCTGCTGGTACACGGAAACAACAGGCTGGTAGGTGTACCGGCACAAAAGTAGCAAGCAATAGCGGAACACTTTACTTCGCACAGAAGTGCCCGCTTATTGCTAAATAACGTGATGATTGTTTACATTACGGCAACAGTGACTAAACATGCTACTTCGCATAGAGCGCGGTCATTGCCCGTTTTTTTACAACAGCACAGCTGCTTCCTATCGGTGACATTGGCCAGCAGTCTCGTCATCGGTTGCAGAATATTACTGCATCATAATAATGACGGTGAGGGTCAGATTCTACTTCCGAATTCCGTGCGCAAGTTTTCATGGTGCACAACTAAACAGGTGTGGTCAGTTCGGGTTTTAATTAGAAGTGGTCGGAGCAATAGTAGTAACAGTGGTTTGAAATAAAACCGGTGTAGTAAAAGTAAAGGCGGTGTTGTTTTTCTATTGGGACACGACATTTGGCGCAGCCGGGAAAAAGAGAAAAGGATAAGGTATAATAAGAAAGGCATTGGACAATTTTTTTTTTTATATTATACATATATATATATATATTTTTCTGATTAAAGTATTTGTTTAGAAAATAAAAAAATATATTTGAATAGAATAAGAGTGAAAAGTGATATATGTACATATGTAGGTTATAAGAAGATTTTTGAAAAAGTGTAATTGGTTCTGGGGATAACAAAAATTAATAGGGAAAGAAGCGCTTTAAATATCTTGAGTTGTTTTTTTTTTTTTTTAAGTAAGTTGGTTACTTTCTTTTTTCAGGTACCTAACAACAAAATATGTTGTTTTATTATATTTTTATTTAAGTGATGTATGCGTGAGTTAAACTGAGGCATAAGAATGCGAAATTTTTATGTGATTATGATATGATAAGAACTTAATAGCCTTAAGGCACTCTTTTCCTTTAAATAGTTTTCAACGTCACATTTATGTAGAAACGTTGATCGTAGTTGTTAATATTCTAATATTATAAAAAAAAAAAAATATGTAAGTTGGATAAGGAGGTGTTATCATTCACCGTTAAGAATCCAATGTTATATAATTGTTGAAAACTCCGCGCGCTCCTTTGTGAAAGGCTTTTTAAATAGAGTTCATGAGTTTCGGGATTGAGCTTTGTTGAAGTGGCGCTCCTAGTTTGAATGAGTCAAATATTTCGGTTGTCATACTAAGTCTTAAGTAAAAGTTACAGTGAAAAATGGTGTATTAGTGTAAAATAATTAGTTTAAATATCAGTAGAGAGAAGTAACGTGCTCACAAGAGAAGATCTACTTCAATTCCAGACCCAAGAGAAAGAGCTAGAAAGCAAGAGCCAGGAGTTGAAGGAAGTCCAGACACGGTTACTGGGGTACGAACAAGACTGGTTATACATTGCGGAACGACTCACAGGAGAACTGCGAAGATGTCTAAACAGTGAAGAAGCAAGGAGTTTGTTAGAAGAATTTTATTCGAACACTGAAGGAAATACAAAGGGCGAAATATTGGACTCATTGGTGGCCATAACGTTGGAAGTTATTCAAAAGCAGGAAGATTTGAGAGAGCGAGTGTTGCAATAAAAGCAGGAAGAAAATACAGGGCTTAAGGGAAGAATACAAGAAGAAACGGCAGCGAAGTTAGAGCAGGATTTGGGAATTGCGCGTTTATCATCGGAAAAAGTGCAACAAGAGGTGAGCAAATCAGGAAAGAATAAGGGATACAACCTAAGGAAACTGATATTTTGGGAACAGAGGAAAGAGACAAAGGTAAGCACAGGGTCGCGAGACGCAGAATTGGTCACGAAATAAAAGGATATAGCAGAAACAAACGGAATAGCAGAAGTGTGCGAGACGAAGTAAGCGGAAATTGCAACGTTAACAAACAAGCCAATATGGCAGATTCTTATGAGAAAATCATGGACATGGTGTCCAAATACGTTCCCATGTTTTCAGGAGACAGGTCACAGAAACTAGCAAAAGAGGTACACCGCTTCCTTAACTGGTGTAAAGATATCTACGATCGTCTCAAGGCCAAGGAACAGTCGATATTCATGAAATGTGTAAGATATCGACTGACGGATGATGCATACTATTTAGTAAGTTCCGAGGAGCCAATGGATTTTGAGGCATTACAGCAAACTATCAAAGCTGCCTATATGCCTAGGGAATCCTACAGCGAACTGAGAACAGAAATGAATGCATGTCGACAAAGACCAGGAGAAGGCATCAGGGAGTTTGCAAACAGAATGAAGGGACTGTTAGGACAGATTAAATCAGCGGTGTCGGCTAAATATCCGGGTAAAGATGAAGGGTTGCTAGGTGAGCTAGAGGCGGATGCAGTAGCAACATTCGAAGCGGGTATCAATGGTAACTCTACCCGAGTGTATTTGACTGGACGTAAATTTGAGTCACTAGAAGAGGTAAGAGAAGAAGCCATATATTTTGAAAGAGACGCCCAACGGTTGCAAGTTAGAGAGCCGGGAGTATGGTATGGGCATCAGCAAAGAACTAGAGCGAATGTGCAGGAAGGACCAATAATTTCAATGGAGATGCGCAGAGATGGCCACAAAGAACTTTTCCACAGAGCCAGGATCCAACTGAATCAAGAAATTATGGAGGATTCGAAGCGAGAGCCGTGAAGCCAAGACTAATTCAGTGCTTCAAGTGTGGGAAACAGGGGCATATAGCTAAAGAGTGTGGCCTAGGGAGACAACCTTGTTATTGTACTAAGTGCGGTAAATGTGTACATGAGCCGGCGGTATGTAAGAAGCAACAGGTCCGGTTCCCGGAGGCCACAGCAACCAATCGAAGTGAGTCTAGCAGCACGGTTCCGAATGTCCTCTAATTCCAATTCTGCCGCACCTGTGACCATTACACAGATATTTGTATCAAGAGATATTTGGCAGAGCAAGGAAGCCAGCTGGAAAACGGGGATTGGCAGAAGTAGAACTAAGTTTAGTATGTAATTGCAGCATCACATTAGAATCAAATATAGCGCTTGATGGTAAATTAACCCTTTTAGTGGATACAGGATCTACTTGCAATTTAATTAAGGCTCATCGAATAAATAGAAGCACTGTTATCAAACTCCAGCGGTCAATTACAATAGGTGGATTATTTGGAGCTCAAAGAAATTCACTAGGGTCTTGCAGGGCCAAGTTACGAATGAGTGTTGACGAACAAGACTGCGAATGCAATGTTATATATGACACGGACTCCATACTGGTTGGTGGGATATTGGGGACGGAATTCCTCAAAGATAAGGCTGCAAAAGACAGTATTAGTAGAAAATTTTCCATAAGAAGCACAAAAGAAGCTGAAGAAATACCAAGACCACTATTCGGCAGTGTTACGGGGATAGAGAAAGTTGCGACCATAGTTTTGAAGGGATACAATTCAGCAGATATATTCCAGTCACCCATCAGAGAAGAAAATCGAGAGGATTTTCCAGAAAAGGTTAAGCAGCGTATGACAGATCGGATCAGGGCATTGCGGGACATTGTGTGCAGAGCTGGGTCAGCCGCAGAAAGCATCGACCGATATTTAAAGGAGAACTAAGTGAAAGAGTGAAAAAAGGAAAAGTAGAAAATGCTCAGCGGGCACCCACATTGAAGGACGAATTGGAAGGAACTCAAGACACAGAGTAGCCGAAACTACAGCAAGAGCAGGGAAACACTTTGATTGCAACCCTTTCAGCACCAGAATAAATTGGCCTACAGAGCTTTCGGGTGGCGAACAATTACGGCTTGCGAGAAGTAAAAAAGGAGAAAAACACCTTCAAATGGAAGCTGGGTCTAACAATGTCGTAAACGAAGTTCAAGCTCAGAAGCGGGAGGCAACACCACATCCAATCAGAGTTGAGTACAGAGAGGCATCTGAACTAAGATTGCAGCCGACATCAGAACAACTGGTGAGAATTGAAGTGGCTAATAAACATGAGATGGTATGTATGGTGGAAGAAATCAGCCCGGGTGTGTATTTCGGAAATGCCTTAATCAGACCGAACAACGGACACGCATTTGTGGGCATTGTCAATGCCAGAAGTGAGCCGGTCGAGATAACGAATTTCAGGCCAAAATTGGAAAAACTGAGTAAGTCCACCATACAACCACTAGAAAGACAGAGAGCGAAAATTCATTTTAGTCAAGAACGACTGAAGCTAATGAAACAGGCTCTCATGCTAGGGGATGAGCTGAACTCCGATGAAAGGGAATCTGTAGTTCAAATTTTTTATGAGAACAGCGATATTTTTCACTTACGAGGACATCAATTGACATACACTACTGCGAAAACGTTTAAATTGCCTTTAATGCCTAACGTTGGACCCACAAATAGGAAGCAGTATCGTACGCCAAAACTCATTGGGAGGTATGTCAAGAGCAACTGCAAAAACTGATGACATCATGGAGCTAAGCGATAGTCCATTTAACATTCCAGTGCTGCTGATTCCAAAGAATGGAACGGATGACGCAGGAAAACGAAAGTACAGGTTATGTGTTGTCTTCCGCGAGTTGAATAAAGTATGTATCCCATTTTCATATCCTCCGCCTAGGATTGAGGACATTTTGGATAGGCTGGGTCACTCTCGGTACTTCTCCACATTAGATTTAGCTAATGGGTATCATCAAGTGGTAATAAACCCAGCTGACCGCGAAAATACCGGCATTCAGCACGAATTTCAATCATTTTCAATATAAAAGATTGCCATTCGGGCTAAAAACTGCTCTTTCGCTGTTCCAATCTTTATTGAATGGAATTTTAACTGGTTCTCAGGTGATAAAGTGCTTCGAGTACTTAGATGACGTAGTAATATTCGCGAAAACTTGGACGAGCATAATGACAAGTTGAGAGAAGTATTTGCACGTTTTCGAGAGTATATCCTAAAGCTTCAGCCTTCTAAATGTCAGTTTTTGAAGAAGGAGGTGGTATACCTTGGACATGTTTGTTCAGAATAAGGAGTCCAGCCAGACCCAAATTTAGTGAAAGTTGTACAAAAGTTTCCTCGTCCAAAGACGACCCAGCAAGTACAATCATTTTTGGGGTTAGCAAACTATTTTCGCAAATTTGTGCCTAACTTCTCAAAACTCTTAGCACACATTAACAAATTATTGAGAAAAAATATCCGATTCAACTGTGAACAGTGCTTCACAACCGTTAAGCAACTCCTCACTTCACCACCGTTATTAGGTTATCCAGATTTTAAGAAGGAGTTTACCGTTATCACTGATGCAAGTGGAGAATCTTTACGGGCGGTTTTAGAGCAAGAGGTTAGACCAATTAGCTATGCCAGTCGGACTCTAAATCCAGCCGAGAGGAACTAATCGACAACGGAACGGGAGATGTTAGCTATTGTTTGCGCCATACGCAACTACAAGTGTTACCTCTTAGGAAGTCACTTTAAAGTTGTAACAGACCATCAGCCACTTCAGGGTATGTTTAAGGTAAGGGACACTACCTCACGGATGGTGAGGTTTCGTCAAAAGTCAGCGGAATATGATTTCGAGATCATATATAAGATAATGGCAATGCAGACGGCTGAGTAGGATTCCGAGAGAAAATACACTAGCAGAAAGCCAAAGTAAGCAAGAATACATGTTTGGCAGTCACTCGAGCTCAAGCTAGGAAACAAGAAGAAGAGCAAATATCAACTCATGAATCCGAAAGAGATTGGATAGACATGGATGAAAATGAGGTAAGCGAAGTTGATGTACTGGATAAGCGCCAGCCCCAAGTGATTGCTAAACCAGACGAAATTCAAATGGTATTAAAGGATTTCCATAATTCCCGATTTGGGGGACACTTCGGGAGAAACAAAACTCTGGAAAGAGTGAAGCTCTTTTATCGATGGAAAGGTATGAGGAGCAATATCGCGAACTATATCAAACGATGTACAGTTTGTCAAAAAATAAGCACACTAAAGCAATCAAAATGCCATTGGTCGTAACGGAGGTGTCCCAGAGACCCTTCGATAAAATGTATGTTGACTTGGTGGGACCGTTGCCTGTCAGTCACAGTTGGAACAGGTATATCCTATCTATGTTGGATGACCTGACCCGACATGTAGATTTTGTAGCTATACCAAATCAAGAAGCCAATACTGTTCCCAGACCGCAGTTCGAGCATATTCTCAGTCGATATACGCTACCAAAGCAATTGGTCACAGATCAAGGAGCAAATTTTATAGGGGAAGTTTTTGAAGGCCCTATGTAAGATGCTAGAGATCAAGAAGCTACAAGCTACTGCTTACCATCCTCAGGCGAACGCAGTAGAGCGACAGCATTCGACACTAGCAAATTATTTGGGAAGCTTTGTAGATCAGGAACCACAAAACTGGGATGAATTTTTGAGAACAGCGGCTCATACATATAACAACTCGGTGCACTCCGGTACGAAACTGCCACCTATGGAAACCCTATTCGGATTTGTATCAGAAATTCCGAGTAGTTTACAGCGAAAGCCCGAACCAATGTATACCGCGGACAAGTATCATATAGCTTTGCGGTTAAAATTACAGAAAGCGTTTGAGCTCGCAAGAGTGAATCTAATACGAAATAAAATATCCGCCAAAAAATATTACGATAAGTCAGCCAAAGCAGTCGTTATCCAAGTCGGTGAAAAGGTTTTGGTAAGGGATCCAGCTCGTGCAGGAAAATTATCATCAATTTTCAAAGGTCCGTATGAGGTAATTTACGTTCAGTCCCGAGAACGTAACTATACTTCAAGGGAAGAAGCTCAAGCGTATACATACAAACCGCATAAAAAAATTTTAAGAATAATTTAAGGGTATTTGCAGTTTAGTATACAAATAATGATGAAGTTTTTTATATGTTTTACAGAGCAATAGGCATACCACCACTATAGCCTTAGAGAAGAGCGATTTATTGGTCCGTTAAGCGGGAGAATTTAAAAAAGTAAAAAAAAAGAACAAGAGTAGACAAAAAGGGTAACAAAAATTAAAAAAAAATAAGGGTTGACAAAAAGGGTTAAAAAAAATAAAAAATAATAATAGAAGGAGAGAAAAAAGATCAAAATAAAGTAAGAAAAGGGATGTAATAAAAAACAATAAGAAGTTCAAATAAAGGTAAATAAAAACAAGAAAAAAAAATTTAGATAATATTGAATTAATCTTAATCTTTAGTCTTTGATTAGATATTATACTTACATGAAAATATAAAGGTAAATTAATTAAGTAATTGTTTTGTTGTTTCTAATAAAAATAGTAGTAGGTTAGGAAGGTTGTCACTAGCGAAGTTATGTAGGGTTAAGATTATGAGAGCTGTCGCAATAATATTTTCGGCAGTGGTAGCTGTGCAGTATGCAGAAAAGTCAGGCTACAGCATACGACCCATTGAGCAGTCCGGAGTACTTTTTGAACGCCTTGGCCAAGTCAGCTTATACCAGAAGCACTGGACTGTATTGTCCAAATTTGAGATGCCTGATTTATCAGAGGAACTGAGACTCGCTGAAAACTGTAGTAGTTTGGTCAAACAACTTTGCGCAGAGGTAAAGGAGACCGAGTTCGGGACCAGATGTGCAGTGGCCATGAGGGAAGTAACAGCTGGATTACTAAAATTAAACGACAAGAGGAGGAACTCAACCACCATACCCATACGGATGCTTTGAGGCGGGGAAAAAGGTCATTCCTTGATGGAGTAGGCGCGCTATCCAAGACTCTTTTTGGAACTGTGGACCATGCGGACTCCGAAAAGATAAATGCAGACTTAGAAGATCTTAACGAAAGAGAGAATCGCACCTTCAACTTGTTAGAGTACCAGACTACCGTAATAAAATCAACGTTCGATCTGTTCAACACGTCACGACTTCAACCTGCGGCAGAGCAAGAGAAATTAAAGAATAAGTTGTCCGTTATCATCGCAGCACACCAAAGTCAAGCCAGGGAAATATCAACGTTGCAACGGAGGGTAGAGTTGAACGAAATTATTACACTAATGACTCTACAATTGAGAGAAATAAGCGACATGCAGCAAACCTATATGAACATTTTGGTCTCATTGAGTGTGGGAGAGCTCCATCCTATGATACTCTATGCTCAGGAGCTCACCGATATTATGAGAAACGCCACGAGACAACTGGATTTGGCGGAGCATTTCTTGGATTTTCAGCTACTAACGCAGATTGCTAAGGTGAAGGCAATCCAGAGTCAGCAGCATATTCTTATCCCAGTTGATATCCCCCAGCCTCATGAGTAGCTTTCGACATCTACAAGATTTACACCATTCCTGCCGCAGTGGACAAAGAGGGATACCATATATACGATCTAGGCGCCGAATTCCTAGCAGCCCACAACCAGGAACGTCAGTATGTCTTGATGCATGGTCAGCAGTATAAATAATGCCAGCAGCTGATAACACTGGCCAACCAACCGCAATTCCTATATCAACAGTTAGCACCAATTATTACAACTATTGGTAGTAACTGTGTGTAAAATCTTTTCCGCGGTTTCAACGTCAATACTAACTCATGTTCGAGGAAAGTTATTCGGAAGTGGAACTGTCTGGTTCACATGGTAAGCCGAAATCACTGGTTATTCGTGGTGGCCGCAAGTACGAAGTTGGAGGTCAACTGCCAGGATTTACCCACCGCCATTGGGGAGCTCTCCGCCACGGGAATTTTAACGCTAGAGGAGCATTGTTATCTGTAGATAGGAGACATTCTTATAGCATCGGAAGACGACGATAGACGGAATATAACCCTCTGGCAGCCCACACATTCCGAGTTACCATCTTGGGACAATTTTGCGATGAAGCAAGTCGTGTAAAGGGTAGAGGAAGACCACGAGAAGAAGCAGCAAGTACAACTTCTAGCTGCAGATTCTATTAATGGAGCATGGAGGGATCAGGAAGCAGCAATTAAAGGTATGCCGGGTGCAATCAAAAGTGAGAAAAACAGCAGGGAGCACACTCATCACCACATTTACTTAGCAGCCACATCGGTGACAGGACTCTTAAGTCTTAGCAGTCTACTAATAATAGCAGGCATTGAGATCTAGTTGAGACGTTGGAAGCAGAACCAAGCACTACTGAGCAATGGAAATACATCAACGTTGCCAATCGTACTGAGGTCAACTAGAAACACGCGAGCAGTGAAATTAGAGCCGCAACAGGAGAACAAAGGACCTGACACTAGCATAGAACTAATAGTCCCCACAACAGCTAATATGCCTACACCTAACTTACCCACTGTCGTTGGAAAGCAGCTCGTACAGCTGGAGTAGCACAGCAGCAGTGTTAGGGAAATAGGACGTAAGATTGTATTGTATATAATTAGGTTATGGCGACCAGTAGTTAGGAAAAATAAATAAAACCAATTAGTGATATTAAATAGAAATAACAATTGTAAAGCTGGTAATCACAATGAAAAAAAAAGTATGCTATATATTTAAAAAAAAAAGGATCAATGTTTTGCTTTGAAAAGAAAGAAATGTAATAATAATATAATGGACTAATTTAAAAAAAAACTAAAGCCAGCAATTGAAACGTAGCAAATTATAATGAAAATAAATTAAGAGCAAGAAAATTTATATTTTGTAACTAAACTAAACGAAAAAGGTCGTTAAAAGATGGATTACGTAAAGACAATTATTAAAGAAAGAGAACAGAAATGAAAGAAAATTTATGTAAAGGTATAGAAAAAAAACTAAGCATGATGTAAGGATATCATTAAGAGGAATGTCAAGAAAAATATAATTGTGTTTATATAGAAATTAAATTAAAAGAAATGTAAATCCCACAGCTTTTGAATTGAATGCCCTAAGTGAGCACACTGGACCTAGTTTCTCTGGGAACTAGTTTTTTCCAGGGGAAGGGATGTTGTGGCCCAGTCTGCTGGTACACCAACAACAGCAACAGGCTGGCAGGTGAACCGGTAGTAAAGTAGCAAGCAATAGCGGAACACTTTACTTCGCAGAGTAAAGTGCCCGCTTATTGCTAAATAATGAGATGATTGTTTACATTACGGCAACAGTGACTAAATATGCTACTTCGCATAGAGCACGGTCATTGCCCGTTTTGTTTACAACAGCACAGCTGCTTGTTATCGGTGACATTGGCCAGTAGTATCGTCATCGGTTGTAGAATATTACCGCATCATAATAATGACATACGTTGAGGGTCAGATTCTATTTCTGAGTTCAGTGTGGAAGTTTTCGTGGTGCACAACTAAATTGGTGTGGTCAGTTCGAGTTTTAATTAGAAAGCGGTCGGAGCAATAGTAGTAACAGTAATTTGAAATAAAAACGGTGTAGTAAAAGTAAAGTCGATGTTGTTTTCTTCGATTGGGACACGACAGGAGTCGGGAATTAATAAATCCCTGAAACGGATGAAAAATTCTGGAGTCAAGCCGTCATAACCAGGTGAAGTGTGTCGCCTTAGATCCTTTGTCGCAGCAGTCATATCCTCCATTGTGATTACTGTATCCAAGAGGTCATTATTGTCTTCAGAGAAACTGGGAATATTCTCAAGAAATTCATCAGTGGTCGAGGATATTGTCGACGTCATTTCAAAGTAGACACTACTGTAGTAGTCTTGAATATATTCCGATAACTGTTGTCCGTTGAGGACTTATCCAGATTCATCAATTATCCGTTCGACCTCACAAGAAGCAGTACGTCGTCTAGTCGCCTGAAAGAAGTATTCGGTTGGAGAATCGCCTTCCCTCAGCCAGCGTGATTGGCCGCGCAGCACAAACTCCAATCTGTGCTTGTAAGTCTGTGTTGCCAAGCGTTCCTTTATTCTATTGAAATAAAAAATCAACTCCGGGTTGGGAGAAGAGCTGCCTGATAGCCACTTCGGTTGAAGCTCGTCTCGATAAAAGGCCGAATCTGGAGCTTTCCAACATCCCACCATTGGTGGTCATTGTCCGACTTTGCACAATCTCCTATAGTGTAATGCTAGGACGTACTCGTGCTTCGTGCAAGGTCCAACGTATACTTCCGCGTCCCTTCCACAGAAAGGTATACAAGCACGTCTCCACAGACTCAATCAGGATGTATTAATTAAGCTGTAATATAGCTGTGCGGTGAATAAGTAACTTAATTAGAGTAGGGCAATATTAGTGTTATTAGCTTAGGATAAGAAGAGTAAAAGCATTTGGATTCGATTAAAACATACAGTGTTCTCATTTTATTTTACCAACGTCGTGGGTTATAATTTTACCCTGGGCATTCTCCTGCTTACTCGCAACAATACTCTACCCGACGTTACACGTTTACTTTTAATTGTTTTCTTTTTTTTCTATTATTTAATTTGCTCTGAGCTCGTGGACCCTTAAAACCAAGGTGGCGCTCAAGATATTTTTTTTTTTTTTTTTTGTGAACAGAAATTTTTCTTTTTATAGAGTGCGAAATAAAGGAGAACCCCTCAGCTGAGCTAGTTCTGTTAAACCTTAAGTGGTCGTAGCATAAATTTTTTGCGCCCACCCGAATGAATTTCATGAAAATATTTAACAATTTCTAAATTGCAAGTGTCAATGTTTATTAGTAAATTCAGTGGAATTAGGAACAGTGATTGGAAACGTGAAAGTGAGTTTTGAGCAACAATTTCGGGAGAGATAATTAAATGGAAAAGTTGCAGCAACAATTGTGGTTTAAATATTGGAATCGTGTTGTTATAAATATTGCAACAAGAAACCTATCGAGTACAGCCAGCAACAGACGCAATGAAATATCCACATTTCTTTATGTGGGTGCTGGGGAAAATCCAATTGCTATTTGCACCGCACTGCACCTATGCTTTTAGCGCAAAATTAATTTGCTTTCCACTTCACATTTTTTTTAATAGATTACACTCGCACTTATGTTATCTATTTGTACGAAAGCCTTAAGAGTTTAACTTTGAATTTGCACATTTTATTGAATTTTTTTTTCCGTTTCCCAATTCAAATATTTATTTTTGTGACTTGAGCTAATTATCGTGAGTTCTTACCCGTATGCACCGAAAACTGAAACTAAATAAACTGGTTTTGAGAGGTAAAGCGGCCTGTATTGTAAAATATCGGATGATCTAGCAATTAACAAAAAAAAATCCTAATTGTGTTGTAAAGAGAACTTACAAATTAAGAGCGTCGACTCTGTGCTGCAGAAGCTGAATCTGTTAAAAACAATTGCGCATATTTGATTACCTGTTTGCAAACAGATGGTGCGGTCGCATTCTGCTTTCTGTTCAGCATAGCCATTGCTATTTGCTCAAGATTATGGACAAAGTAATACGACGAAAAACCTTACGATGCATATGAATTTGTTTTTTCTTAAACTGGACGTTACCAGCATTTTATAAACTATCTTATTTAGGTATAATATAACAAGCGCTTTCATCATTATTTTTCTTTTTTTGTATACTGGTGCGATTTATGGGATAACTCATATTTTGTGGCCTTTCAAGTAATTCTTGTGTGCTATGAGATGCTACTGTTCCTATATATATATATCTTAGACAAGGCGCTGAATATCTAGGAAGAAATCATCGGTAAATTGTTTGGGTTAATTTATTTAGTCCTAGAAAATAGTTTTGGTTAAGGGTCGGTTGTCTGGAATGTGGAAAAAGTATAATACGGCGTCTCCATATATACGTGGATCGTAACGCTAAGAGTTGCCTTTTCTCTTTGTACCTCGAAAATATTTATAGTTATCTTACTAAAGAACAATTCTCTTTTATTGGGCTTGCTTGCCATCATTAACCATATATTCTGACTTAGCTAGTTATTCTTCACTCATTATTACATCACAATGGAAATTAATATACTGAGCCAGGAAAGGCTCGCCTATGAGTTTGGGTTAAGGGGAAGAAATGAGGCAAACTCTCCGCTCTGCCCTCAAAGCATTCAAAGCAGAAACAATGGGAAAGATACTGATTCCAAATCTTTACCCTATTACGTTTAAAAAAAATGTAGAGGCTCTTCAGAAGAAGGTCGAAGAGAATCAAAGTCTATCACAGTATTTCAATTATGAAATGGAATCGACTGAATATAAGAAGATCCTTACAAAGATTGAATGGGCTTTTATCAGGCTAAAGATAAATCTAAGGTGCGGGCAGATTTAGTCCTAGCCTTAAGGTCTTTACAATCTAAAGTTGAAGGCGAAGACGAACACAGTGATTGGCAAATTCTTGTCCAGGAGTACCACAAGTTGGCTCTTAAGTTCTCTGGTGACCGGGGAGAGTCTTTGCACTCTTTCCTAGACCGGGTGATAGAGCTCGCAGAAGCAGGAGGTGTAAGCAAGGCACAGCTGTTTCGCTCTGCGTGGCATTTCTTTACGGGACGCGCTCTTACCTGGTACCGGGCGAACAAATCAACAATACATTCGTGGTCAGAGCTGCTAAAGAAACATAGGAAAGAATTCTTGCTTGGCGACTACGATCAAAAACTTTTAGAAGAGATAAAGCGAAGGACCCAAGTTAGAGATGAAACCATTGCCACATATGCTGCGATAATGTCGAGTATGTTTTCCCGTTTAACTTTTCCATTATCTGAAAAAGAGAAATTGCGTATCCTGAAACGAAACATCAGTCTGTTTTACCAAGCACAGCTATGTCTGACTGAGGTAGAGAACATTCAGGAACTGGTTGATTTGGGAAGGAGGATAGAGTCTGTCCGCACCTCCGTTGACACACTCACTGCTCCACCTTCGAAACGAAATACCCATCTCCTTGAACCAGATCTAGCCTACGTTGCCAGCGACCAAACTGCTGTAGCCATGGTGAGTGATACAAGTCCTTGTTCCCGTTCGGGACCTAAAACATGTGGGACCTTTTGCGCGGTTTTGCCAGAGGAATTTAACCTGCTATGGTTGCGGGACCAGGGGTGTTATACGCCCAAATTGTGCAAATCGTACAGGAAGCAGGACAAACGCACCAAACCAAAGCAATCCTAATGCTAGTCAACGACCGGAAAACGGAAGCCGAGCTCGACAATAGTCGAAGTCTCGAGCTCGATTCGTTCCGAAAAACCGCAGTCGCTGTGAATCCTGGGAGAGTTAATGAAGTTTTCGTAGATTGTGGAAAAGTATTGGACATATTAGTGAATTATGCATTTACAAAAAGGAATGACGTCATGCGTCCATATCTCAACGTTTTAATTTTTGGATTAAAAGTAAGTGGTTTGTTGGATTCAAGAGCATATCGGACAATTTTAGGAGGACCTGGTTGGCAGTTTTTCGAGAAAAGGGGATTGAAGACTCAAACCAAAGCAATCCCAATGCTAGTCACTGACAGGAAAACGGAAGCCGAGCTCGACAATAGACGGAGTCTCGAGCTCGATTCGTTCCGAAAAACCGCAGTCGCTGTGAATCCTGGGAGAGTTAATGAAGTTTTCGTAGATTGTGGAAAAGTATTGCACATATTAGTGAATTATGCATTTACAAAAAGGAATGGCGACATGCGTCCATATCTCGTCGTTTTAATTTTTGGATTAAAAGTGAGTGGTTTTTTGGATTCAAGAGCATATCGGACAATTTTAGGAGGACCTGGTTGGCAGTTTTTCGAGAAAATGGGATTGAAGACTCAAAGAGCTATAGCAGAAAATTTTATTTTAACAGACGGAATGGGCATCCAAATTGTGGGAGAAGTCAGTCTTCCCATATAGTTGAAAGGACGAATTAAAGTCGTGGACTTGTTAATCATTCCTGCATTTTCACATTTTCTTATTTTCGGTACTGATTTTTAGCATGCCATGAGTATAGCTGCTAACCTGAAAGCAAATTCTTGGAGATTTCCGGAGCAACATGAGGAATGTCACTTCAGTTCTTTGAGCAATCATTCAAAACTCACAAAAGGACAACAGAAAGACCTTGAAAGATGATCAAGGAATGTTAAGTCTCAATATTGGCTTAGCATACACAAAAGGGCAGGTGCCGGTTTGATAAATGACAAAAGAAGCTGTTTCAAAATGTCAGACTTCAAAGTTTAATTTAGCACAATAACTTAACAACTAAAGAATTCGGACAAAATACATACTTAATTTTTTTAAATTAAATGTTTGCTAATTCTATTTTACCTGTACTTTACTTTACTAGCGTACTAATTAAAAATTTCAAAAATTCAAAACAAATCCGTTTTTCTCTGGATTTTTTGATTTCCGCTTGCGTTTATGCGACTCTATCTGTAATTTAGAGACAGAAAGAATGATTGTTAATTAAATCATTAACGTGAGGTTATGTGTATGAGAAAAATGGGCGTCATAAAACTGCTCATGTAGGACGTTGGCTGCGGTCAAATAATCGCCCACTGGGATGCTGAAAAATTAGAAATTTAAATATTTCTAAATTTGCAAAAATTAAGTTTGTAAGAATGGAATCAGAAATACTTCCCTTAGTTTTTGTTAATCAAGACTTACTGTGGTGTCAGAACTACCGATCTGTCTTCTGGCTTGGTCAAATTGCAAGTGATTTTCTGATCCCAGCAGCTCGCTATTTATAGGCAGAAACACTATAGGGATTGTGTCTGCCGGTGGCTTTAACAATGACGCCCGCGTCATTTTGTGGAACTTCATAGATGTAGTCACGATGTGACGTCATCGTAGAACTAATGAGTATGATTTTCTGTGCTCTCCGGCTGCGATCTTGAATACGTCAAAGTCTTTGATGGCAGCTACTGGTTATGTAGAAGTGTTTATATTTTGAATGTTGATATTATATAATTTTATTAATAATTTGTTTATATTTATTTTTAGGTGGTGGCGGAATGATTCGACAACTGTGGCGCGGGATTCGGATGTGTTTAGTGTGTGACTATTTATCTCTTGGTAAAGTCTCAGATCTTTTAAAATTTTAAATGATCTGATATTTTACAATTTGTTGATTTTTTATAAATGCCAGTTTTTATTCTTCTTTTTAGATTTCGCTGGCTACTTCGTGGGATATATTAATTCATCGCGGAAATTATTGTGAGCGTTAGTTTTATAAGTTTTTATTTTAATTTTCGGTGTTTTGTTCCGAGGTGGAACAGAAGTTGAAACGAAAATGGGGCAGGAGCTGGGGTGTACCAGCCAGGTTCAGTATGTTATTCGCACCGATTCGTCGCCACTTAAGCAGAGGTACTACCCTGTTTCGCCTGCCATTCAAAAAGTCATCAATGAGGAATTGGACAACATGTTAGAGGCGCGCGTGGTTGAGCTTTCTAGTAGCGATTGGTCCTGTCCTGTTGTTATGGCGAGGAAAAAGTCAGCAAAGTCAACAAGTTAACTGCAAAGGATGCGTACCCGCTGCCCTATGTCTCGGCTACGCTCGACAAACTCCGACGTGCAAAATATATGTCTTCGTTGGACATCAAGTCTGTCATTTGGCAAGTACCAATGAAGGGAAGCTCCAAGCAATACACGGCTTTCACAGTTCCTAATATAGGCTTATTCCAATTTAAAAGAATGCTTATCAATTAGGCAGCAACTTGGCAACACCTCATAGGTCGGATTCTTTCAGGGAACCTGGAAAGTAACGTATTCGTTAACCTGGCTGACGTTATAATTGTTACCCAATCATTTGAACACCAACTAGAAGCCTGGGAGTAAGTCTTAGATAGACAGATGAAAGACAGGGTTAGTTATTAATTCTAACAAATGTGGATTTTGTCGTTCGGAGCTGAGATACTTGGGGTATGTTGTTGGTGAACACGGACTACAGGTTGATCCGGAAAAGGTTAAATGGATATTAGATATCCGTAGTCCCAAAAGTGTAAAAGAAATACGTCGCTTTGTCGGCATTGTCTCATGGTACAAAATATTTATACAAAATTTCTCGAGCTTGCTTGCACCCATCACTGATATACTCAAAAAGAAGCGTAAATTCATCTGGACGGAAGAATGTGAAACAGCTTTTCAGGAAAGCAAGAACAGACTAGTTAGTGTGGCAATCCTGAAGTGTCCTGACTTCGACCAAGAGTTTATTATAAACCCAGATGCCTGAGGATGTGGTCTAGGAGCTGTTCTAACCCAAAATTTATGTGAGGGTGAGAAGGTTGTTGTGTGTTTGAGTAGATCTTTAAATAAATGTGAGCGGAACTATTCGACCACAGAGAGGGAATGCTTAGCCGTCTTGCGGGCTGTCGAGAAATTAAGGCCGTAAATTGAAAGGACGAAATTCAAGATTGTGGCAGACCGCGCATCCCTCGTTTGGCTCCGCATTTTAAAGGATCACACGGGTACATTAGCGAGGTGGGCAACGCGTCTCCAAGATTACGAGTTTGATATCGTACATCGCAAAAGTAAGAAACAGCTTCTGCTCGATTGCTTGTCGCGGTCAGTACCCATTGTAAATTGTGCAATAGGACCGCAAGGTCCAGAAGATAAGTGGTATAACAAATTACTATATAACGTCAGCAATTCTCAATCAAAATACCCAGATTGGCAGGTAGAAAATGGTGTTTTGTGAAAACATCGACGCCCTAGATACCCTCTGCTAGCAATGCAGGCTAATTTTTGGAAACAGGTAGTCTCAAAGTACCAAATGCGGGAACTACTGACTAATGCGTATGATGTCCCAACTTCAGGACACTCCGGAATTCAGAGGACATATGACCGACTTTCCAGAGCCCATTCCTGGCCAAAGATAAAGACCGATGTAATTAAATATGTGAAAAATGGAAAAAAGAGCCAGCCAATCAAGCCTTTGCTAAAGAAGCCAGCAGGCCTAATGGCCAGTCGAAATATTTCTAACAAGCCATGGGAGTGTATAAGTATAGACCTGATTGGCCCACTGCCTCGTTCGACACGTGGCTTTATGTACATTTTAACTATTGTCGATCATTACAGCAAATTTCTCATGCTTTTCCGCTGCGCGCCACTGGACCTATATGCCGGATTTTAGAAAACCATCTCTTGGTCTTCGGGGTAACTAAGGTACTCACTAGCGTCAGCGGAGTTCAATTTAGAAATCAGGAGTTCGCTAAGCTTTGTGATGGTTACGGCATAGAAAGAAAATATACCATCCGCAAGCGATCCCAGACGAGAGCACCAACCAGACCGTAAAGACAATGCTTCGAGCGTATGTGGCGGATAACCACCAAGCGTGGGATCTGCATTTGGCGAAAATTGCTTGCGCTATCCGCACATCTACTCAAGAAGTTACCAAGTTGACGCCATATTTTATCAACTTTGGACAGGAGATGGTCACTTGTGGAAAAGTTGGGAAGCTAGATCATCAGCCATGGAAGGGATGCGTAAAGATATTAAAAAGAGATTTCAGGAGGCAGCTGAAGCCTCGGGGCGCTCCTATAACCATCGCAAAAGGGATTGTAGGTTCTATGTGAATGATATGGTGTGGCGGAAAAGCTTTGTTCTTATTAAAGCTGCCAAGTATTTTATTGCCAAGTTAGCACTCAAGAGCGTAGGTCCGTGCAAGGTGACTAAAGTAGTGTCACATTGGACATATGAGATTGACAACAGTGGCAAAGTCGCAGGTACCTGGCATGCTAAAGACTTAAAGCTCTATTGTTCCGATAAAGATATTCCAGAAAACTAATAAATTTTCTCTTGCTTTCCCGGTAGTCTTAGTTGTATTTTGTAGGGGATACAGGAAATTAAGAATGCTGTAATGAATTCAGTTAGTTGCAACAGGAGCTTTTGGGAAGAAGTAGAATAGTCAGTGAATAAATATATGTATGGAAGACAAGAACCGTTCGGATAAATCATGAATTTTCCTTAAAGATAGGGATAGAAGCAATACGAATTCGACTAGATCAAATACACCTACATAGAATAGAAATTAATTAATCAATTAACAAGCATTCAGTTAGTTGTAAGCACATGCTACAAGAGTTACATTGAAATGGCTTAATATATATAGGATAAAAAGAAATGAGCTAATATTTCGGGTTTAGTCAGAATAATAAAGTGGCCGTCTTGTTGTAGAGAGATCTCTACGAGATCTCCTGGAGGAAGAGGAATGTATTACGGTGCCAAAGTTCTACAGACACCTAAAAAATGATTTTTACTTTAATATAGCGTTTGAATGAATAATGAAAGGAAACTAACGACACTTAACTTTTCTTCTGTCTTCTCTGTGTTCCGTGTTCAACTCGAGGTGCTGTATGTATTTTCCAATTACAGATTGTTGATCGCCAACGGCTTCATGCCGCAGCACTCCTAGTGCTAAATTATTATTGATGGAAGGCGGCATTATCTACCGTGGGTTGGTGATTACATCATGAAGGCCAAGAGCTGAATAAACAACTTCAATCGTCCCAGGATACTTGAGTATATCACTAACAGCAGCTGGATTCTATTATTCTAGGACAATAACGAATGGAAATAAGTTCAATTATCGCAAAGTTGCATAAAATAAGCTTACCTCGAAGTCTTTTATTGGACTGGGTCCACGACGATACGTTCGGCTATTGTATTTTTCACAAAGAAAAAAAAACATTGTCATGAATCATGTACGGTACGCTCACGAATTTTTGTGTTGGTTGGAAAATAAGTTAAGTTAAGTTGTTAACGAAACCAAACTTAGGCAATCGGTTATTAAATTTCAATATATATGCTTAAATGGTAAGCATCTTATCCAGGCCAGGCCCCGATCAAAATGGATAGTAAAATGGATTCAGAAGGTCAGCGAAAGCTAACCTAACCTACGTTTCTAAAAATCATTTACAAAATAAACGTCATGCTGTTGATGATTTGCGCTATAGCGGGGAAGGACTTGCAACCCCAAGTCAAAGTTGAATGTATAACTAATGCACTAAAGTCCCGGAAAAAGGAATTCAAACCATGTGAAAGTAATTGTCAAAAAATCTTTCATTTGTGAAAAATAGCAATTTCCAAGCAATTAATAATTTTTCTGGCTAAGTCAGACTGAAATTAAAATATAAAACAACCTTTTAAAAAGGAAAATTCACAAAATAATTTCTCCAAAATATATCAATTAGAAACCACCATTATGAAAATTGAGAAATCTTGGAAATTGTGGAAGCCTTTTTCCAATAGGGGGCAAAAGTGCATAAATAAAACGACTGGGGTAGATAGTCAGGCACTTTCTCAGCGGGAATTTTTCCGAAAACAAGCTAGTAGCATCAAAGCAGAAAGTTTAAAACGGAAAAAAATACATATATCTATTTTAAAATCCTGAAAGTGGGAAAAGTTTGGATAAGTCGTAGAACAAGGCCCAGAGGAGGAAAAAAACAAGATAAGTTTGGTTGTTTTTTTTGTTTCTGTTGACAACTTATTTATTATTTATATCCTTATTTTTTTCTTGGTATCCTTTCATTTTAAATTATTATGTGTGCTTACCCTTATCGACAAACTCGGCGGAAATTATCTTAATTAATGTGCATTTTGATTTATTAGTTGATCTTAATTGATCTTTTAATAATAATATTTTTTTTTGTAATTTGATAGTTTAACTTATTATGTTTCCTCTTTTTTCGTTTTTTTATATAATTTCCTTTAATAAATATTATAACGTTTAGTTTCAATTCTTTTCTTTTTTTTATTATTTAATTTTTTCAGAGTTCGTGGACTCTTAAAACCACGTGGCGCCCAAGATATTTATGTTCTTTTTGTGATTTTTTTTTTGTTTTGTTTGTGAACAGGAAGTTTCCTTTTTATAGAGTGCATATTAAAGAATAACCTACCACCATCTAAGCTAGTTCTGTTACACCTCAAGCAGTCGTAACAAACGTTCTACTTAATTGCTATTTTTGGCAAAGTTTCCATTTAATTTTATCTTTCTATATCGGTCAAACGTTCTGTTTAATTTTCGTATTTACCAAAACTTTTCATTTAACTTTGATTTTCTATATCTGTCCAAATTATAATTTTCATTCCACTTTTAGGTTAGAAATACTCATTATCTATTTCCGGTTCGCCAGAACAATTCATTTGCGAAATCATCGAAATTCTCTATCTAAATAGGAGTCCTGCAAAATGCATTCGCTGCGTGATCCCACGTGTACGCCGGCCCTCTGTAAAATCAGTTTGAGTGGTTTATTGGATTAGATTTAAAGCACTGTAGTGTCAGATAGGGGTTGGAATGAAAACGAGTCTGCACTTGGGGTTTAAGGTATAATTATATGCAACAGGCTCCTGTCAATATTCCACACAGTGGTAAAGTGTCCAATCAAAAATTTACAACAAAAGAGCATCTTATCGTATGTCCCATTGGTATACATACCGGGGAATGACCTTTTGCTTGCAAAATATGCTGGAGATCTTTTCCTTTAGTAGGAAATTTACTATTGCCTTTGGATAAATATTATAGCCACCATTTAATAAAGACGGAAATGAAGAAAAGAGGAGAGCGATGTAAGTGGTTTTGTAACAATATGTACCATCAAGAAGAAATCGGTTCGGAATGAAGTTTGTGTATTATGTGAAAATATATCTGGGTATAATTGAATTTCTGTATGTGCTACACCGAAAAGAATACCAATTAAAATCCACAGGTACTCGAAATACAAACATTTTGCATGCATTGTTCTCGATTTAGGTCCTGACCTTTTCGACCGTGGCTACAGATTATATTTAGAAAATTGGTATACTAGTAAATCATTTGCAGAAAACCTCTGCAGAAATAAAGCAGGTATAATTGGTACAATACGAGAGGAGAATGTACCTATATATATATTTTTTTTGGAAATATATTATAATAATATATAAATGTTAAAATATTTTTAATTAAAATTCACCGATTGATTTGTTTAATGAAATTTTCTTGAAATTGATAATATTTATTTTCACAAAACAAAAATTTTTTGTAAGTACATGTAATTAATTTGGTAATTTCACTCCTATGACTCTTATCTTATGGCTGCGAAAAAATTTGATATTTCACTTTTTATTTAGTTCATCACAAATGAAAGTTAGAATTTTTATGGGAATGGAGAAAACGAACTTGACTTACAGAAGAAATGCTATTCCAAAACTTAAAATCGTTGTCCTTCCATGTAGAGTTCCTTTTATTTTAAGCTTATAGCGAAGTATGAACTAATAATTTGGAACTTCACCAAGAGGAAGATTTTCTCCATAATCCTTCGTCGAAAATGTTATAATTATCTTCTTGTGTTCTATTGCTTTATTTTCTTTTCACCTTACTTTGGAATATGGAGCTGCCGCCTACATCAGAGTAATGGACAAGGATAATATTATTACAGTTCACTTATTGTGCCCGAAATCAGGGGCGAAATCATGTAATTCGACGCTCGATAATCGTACGCTCGATGAATGAAAACGATATCGTCAGCTCGACAGTACATTTTTGCTTCATGTAAAACGATTCATCGAATGTCGTTTGGTCTATCGAGCAACCGCTGCATATACAATGCTAATTCTTCTGACGGCCTGTCATTTGCATTAAAATTTGCTTTTGTCACGTCAATTTCTACTTGACAACGATAGCGAAGATACAGAGTGTGTTAACCATCGATGAAAACGAAAATCTTTGCGATATGTATCAGACCCTTTAAGTTTGAACGAAGCAAGGTATGAATAGAAAATTTTAAACAGTTACATATATTAATTTTAATTTTTAAATATTGTAAAATATTTCAGTTTTCTTAAAAGATTTCGCCTCACACTTCTTATTTTTAGCCAATTTTCTTTTTAAGTTGTATTTATTATCAGGCCATACCTGAAAGCCATATTAAAAAAAATAAATTAAAATATACAACATACTTTCTGCCAAGCTTTTATTGTTTTTATATGTGGTCCACTACTATTTAACATGTTTGCAAGTTTTATCCATAACTTTTTCGATTTATCTTTTCCATTGCGGGTATTTTGCAAACTATTTGTTGCCACAAGCGAATGTTTTTCCATGAATTTTATCAACATGTTCTGTTGTACCTGCATAATTTGTTGAGACCTTAAAAATTATTATAGTAATCGCTGGCACAACAATCAAAATTATAAATTTAAACTTACATTTTCGTACTTCCTGGTTAATTTGTACAAAATCTGCGGCCAGAACTAACAGCTCGTCAACTAAAAACAATAATTCGATATCAAAAGTCATATCGAACTGTCTTTATCGAGCATTCGACATAAGGTAGTCGACATATCGAGTTACATAATCTAAAAACTAGTGACGGACGATAGTTTTTACTCGATATCGGGTTACATGATTTGGCCCCAGGAGTTGCTCAAGCCAATCAAACTACACTACCGCGACTCGAGCTTAGTGCAGCAAAGCTTGCTGGTGGTCTAGCTCATCGAATCAAACAGAACTTGGTAATAAAGAGTGAACCATACATCTCTGGACAGACTCTGAAATAGTTCTTGCTTGGATAAACTCATCAAGATCCCCAGTCCACACTTTCGTGGCAAATCGAGTATCCGCAACTCAACGATTGACCATACCTCAACAGAGGCGACATGCTGTCTCCAGGGCGAGTCCAGTTGACATCCTATCTATAGGGTTTGCTCCAGAAACACAGAGCGGATTTGGTTTTATAGAACATGGTTTTTGCACGGCACAGAAAAAACTGGTCTCAATCATACACAAACAAGACAATTGAAAACGACACTGAGAAATGACGAAGTGTGGTGACCACTTCAGTAGTGGCAATATCAGCAGATCTCATCACCACTATGGATAGCAAAAACTCTTTCAGAAAGCTTCAGCGCACTTTAGTCTATATATTGCGATTCATAGCTTATACCAGGCGTCTCAATCAGTGGCCAACGAAGAACATTTTCCGCAGCATACAAGAGTTGGATGAAGCACAAAGAATTATTGTCAAATATATACAATACCAGGAATTGGGAGAAGACATCGCACATTCAAGGCGCTTGGGAGAAGTACCTAAAACTAGCCCACTCAGCAGCCTCACGCCGTTTATTGATCAAAAAGGCATTATAAGATTGGGAGGACGTTCGCAGGCACCCAACCTATCCTATAATGCGAAACATCCGGTGCTGCTACCGTACTCTCATCCGCTTACAAATCTTTTGCTGAATGACGTCCATAAGGCGAATCTTCAAAAATCAAACATCTATCATAGGCGCAACATTAAATGTAATGAAGGACCAAGAAGCAATTGATGAACAATACTGCAACCTTAAACTGCATGCAGACCAGCTAATCAACCAAATACCTACTATTAGAGAAGAGCTCCATCAAGAAAAGTTATCACTATTATTCGCATCTCTACACAAACAACTCTTTTAGCTTCCATCTTTCACAGAGTTCAAAATTCCATCTTATATGTAATAATTAATACTCATCATGGAAAAATCAGTCCACAATTGATCTGGGTAGCTCAGTTCAAGCAAGAACTCATAAAAATTAGAAGTCATATCCCACCATCATTGAGATTACCAGCACCGCAGGATGACATACTCAAATACACGGCTATTGAAGGAAGAGCTACATTAGAGCATGTCATATTTCAGCTCAATCTTCCATTATTGGCCTTAGAAGTCTTCGAGTTGTTTAAGATCACAAAAGTGCCAGTCAATTACTCGAGACCAACATCTAAGCAACCAGAAACACCCAATATATCATACAGATTCAGCTATCAGAACATGTGGAAAACTTTATTAAAGAATTGACTTAATCCACAAGAAACGTTGTTTGCAATAGTGATAGGGTTTTTAATGGATTATGAAATGTAATAACTAAATAAAACCGAAGTTTATGAGTTATTGGAAAGATATCTTACACAAAGACAAGTTCCCGTAAAGATTTTCCGCCATAATCAACAAAAGAAAATCTCACCTGAAGACAGGTTAAGATTATAAATTCAATAAAAAACGAGTTTTCTTAGAAAATAAACACACGCAAACACTGAATCACACATGCAACATAATTTGCATAACTTACATTTATGTAATTACCACAATTTCCACGAAAAAAATGCACGGGAAAACTCTCGCTCGCGAACAGTCAAAACATTCGTTTAATTATCGCGGAACTGTCACATTTCATGTATTGCCAAAATATGGCAGATGAATTTGGGCTATTGTTTACCGAGGAATCTGATGGAGGTATTAAAAAGGTGCCAAAGTATCTCAGTGAAAAGATATTTACGAATTTATGATTTCTCATATAACTAATGAGAAGGAAAGAGATAGCAAGTGGAAGTGAGATGGATTAAAATACCGTCCACATCAAATTCTCTCAATATGGACGACAAGAATTTCAATGCGCCATGCTATAGCATAATTTAAAATTTTAATTTTCATTCAATGAAATAAAAATGTGAAGAAAATATTTTGCTGAGAAAAGATAGATATTAATATTCTTCATCGAATGAGATAAACACACCTGATGGAAAATAATATATTCTGAGCAATTTCCATTATGGTTGCTGGTTCCACACACAAAAATGGCGGTTCAGACCCTATATAAAACCGAGCTTTTGCATGAATCGCTCTCTTAAAATTTTCGTGTTCAAGGAGTTCAGTTCGTGATATATGTATAGTTGGTGAAATTTTTAGTTATTTTTTTTTTAGCTCTCACTTTGTGCATATCGTGAAATTGGCTTATAATCTGCCTGTGGAAAGCATAAGCTCACATGCGATCACTTTTTGGTAAAAGTAAAATTTATGCAAAGACATAATTTAGTGACATTATTGTGATTAATAAGTATTTTTGTTCCTTTTAATAAAGTGAATTAATTTTATTGTGATATTTAATAATTTTCTAAGAAAAAATTAATAGAAAATTAAAGTGGCTTGTTCAGGATAAATTCAAGACAGTTATTCCTATACTTCCAAAATCGGGTTAGCTGGAATATACCTGCGAATTATCCTTTGTTTGCTTAAAACTGTAAATAGCTTTAGTTTTGAAGAATTTTCTAGATTTATAGTAGATAAGTGATTTGCTGTGAATTGGAGTAGTGCTTAACCCAAGCTGCATTTGAAGTTTTTAATAATTCTAGATGTGAATCTATTTATGCTCGCTCTGATTTTAATATACCGCTACACTAATATAATCCACAAAAAATAACATCATTACATGTGGCTTGTGAACGGTTCTACAGCAACTGTTCCGTTACACACGTGCTGAAATTGCAGTATTAGTAAATAATAAGGGAATTTTACATCAGCCTAGTATACGGGCATATAGTGTGACCTTTCCCCATATTGTTCTTATTCAGTTCCAGAAACTATACAGTAGTATATGGAATTGTTTGGTGATCCTAAAGGAACCAAGCTAATTGCGCAAACATTTTTTGAAGATTCCATCCAGGAATCATGAGCAGTATAAACATTTTTTGGTGGTTCCACACAGGAATCAAGATTCTGTCTAAACATTTTTTGGTGGTTCCATCCAGGAATCATAAGTTGCGTAAACAATAATATAATTATTTGCAATAAGGGACTAGTTTTATAGCATTCAGAAAACGCGTTTTGAATTTTACTCATCAAGGTAAGAATTTCACTGGTGTTGCGGTACAAGAACCGTCTTTCACCATCAACAAAATCCAGGCAAAAGAACCTATTATTAATTGGTACAACAGAAACTTTAATAACAATTTTATAATGGCGTTGCGGTACACGAACCGCTTTCGCCCGCTTCAAGATCAAGGTACAAGAATCTTCGATCTATCAATAATGTCAGGACAAGAGAGTTCTGATGCAACAGTATTTATAAGATTTTGATATTGTTTTTCAAGATTGGTGGGACTCCCATAAAGTGAGTTTATTTTGGATGCTTTTCCTCCTTAAATGTCCACTAGTCTTCAGCACGCACATAGTATTTTAGATTTTGTATGGTTGGCTGTGGTTTTATGTGTTTGTTTATGTTAAGGTCGATGCACACTCACAGGCGCGGCACGAACCGGCGCAGACAGTAATCGCCCGGCACCGGCATTTTTCATCCACATATGACGACATAAAAAAGAAAGGAAACTTTCAGTTGAGGCAGGTATAGAAAAGTGATCTGATGTTAACTTCGCAACTAGAACAGCAACCGACAAATGCCGCGAAAGTTTCTAGCCACCGATAGCGACCGGCAATGAAGTTTTCGTTACGTGCCGGTACCTGCTGATGCCGGTTGATGTTATTAGGTAGCTTGGTTTCATATAAAAATATTTTTCCTGTCTGTGGTTGCATGTGTCATCGATCTATAATGTGATTTCCTGCCTGCTATGGTGCTTCTTTTTGCTATGTTTTACATGTAATAAAAACTCTTGCATGTTAAACTGCTTGTAATTTTTATTTGGTTATTAGTTTGTTCATTATTTTAATTCATTGTTACATTTGAACATAAGATCATATTAATGAAATGACAGGATAAAAAAGATGTTTATATGCTAACTACAATTCATGACGACAATATCGTAGATATAGAGGAAACGAGAACAAAAATAATGAAACCTATAGTAGCTCTTGACTAAGAAAATGGGTGGACTTGATATGACCACAATAGAAAATGAAGTCGAGTGACATTCTTACTTGAATGCATTGAAAACACCGTTGTATCATATCCAATTCAGACTGCAATAACAACAGGAAGTCGGCCAGCTAAATCTACCGCTACGCGTCTAACCGCGAAACGATTTCCAGGTTATTTATATGAAAATGTTCCTGCCGTTAAAAAAAAAAATTCGGAGAGGATCAAGGTATTGTTGTCCGACTTTCGAAGTGGCGTTAGGTATTGTACCTTATTTTGCCGAATACCATTTCATGACAACAGAGTAAACTAAAAGTAATTTATTTTTAATGTTGTTTTTTCTTTAAGCTACGAAAATGATTAAATGTAATTAATAAGATACAAAAATAAAATCCTTTCGATTACAGTTTAATTCTATATTGCACAACTTACTCTGTTGCTGAAAACGGGGTGCTCAACACCATATCCAGTCTTAGGAAATAGTGTCGTCATCGATACACAGTAATTACCGTCTGGACTAGTCTTCATCTTGGTAACAGTCATCACTCCTTTAGGTTGTGTCAAGTGTTTTCTGTTTGCAACATGAGGATAATTAAAGAACTTTGTCACAGCGTTCGTTTATATTTTTTAAGAATTTCCCGACCGTTTCATTCGTAATTGTTAAATGGCATTTTTCTCGCGTTATAGTTTAATGTTTAATTGGAAATCATTTTTATTACCTCTACGTTTTGGCTGAGAATACACTCTACAGTGGTTTGTGGGATTCAGAAGAAGTGAATAAATTGTGTGTAAAGTATAGCTTCGCTTTACAGACTACCTTATTGCTACTATAAGTAATAATATATAAGTATCAAAGTCAATGAAGTCAATAATACAAAAAAAAAAATGTTCATCATAATTCTTGCTCTTGAAATAGAAAGAAGCCATTATCATCGATAAATAAATCAGCGATGCATCACAATGCTGGCAGTCATATCTTTCATTTAATCCGTTCATAGACAATACTGCCTGCCGCATAATTAGCAAGCACAAGAATTTCACTCAAATATCTCCTTTCAAAACTAACGTAAAAAATCTAACCACCTAATTCAATCGTACAAATTACCATGAATATTTAATAATTTTATTTTAGATAAGTGTAGTTGTCCGCCGTAATCCTCAAATAAAAGTAAGAGTTCTACATTCTCTCGAATTAAACAGAAACGTACATAATATTATAGATAGTCATTATCTTATTGTCGAACAATATGAATAAAACATGTTAAAAAGAACTATTAAAGTAAAAAAACATTCAAACATTTAAAGTCAAACGAGATAATATAATTTTTAAATATTGTTGTTGTCAATTTTAAGATTTAATCTGAGTTCTAGCATTTCTTATTTTGCATTGAAACTTTTCTTGGCTAAAGAAACAGGAAAGAATAATTTATTTTTAACTTCGTAAAATTTATTTATGAAAGTTATTTATTTTAAACATTTTTTAATATATTTTATTTTCTACTTCTTAATCATAACATTTTCGCTAACTCATATAACGGTACATATCTATCCGACATATGCATATTAATTCGCATCTACGTTCTCTTGCGAACATTGTGATGTAATTTTTTTCCTCTGCGATAAGTAGTTTAGGAGATTTAAAGTACTGCCATGTAAAAAATTTTAATATGAAAAGACTATATAATTTGCTTCACATCAAAACCCATATAACGGTTAAAGATAAAAACTTTAAATGTTCACATGAAATATGTACAACAGTATGCTAAAGCGTTTAAAAGAAAAATCAGCCCCGCCGCATCAACCTACAACCCCTTTGTACACAAATTCCAAAAACGAGTTTTTTAACAATATTCGGGTGAAAAAAGTTTGTTAAAAAATTTTGTTATAGAAAAAACAAATATGCCATTTAATCACTCAGCAAGAGCTTTAGTTTGAAATCACACAAGGTCCGAATTGGACAGCTCCACGGGGATAGTTACCGCACACCAAGCCCACGAAAAAGTAAAAAAAAAAAGTTGCCACTGGAAAAGATCCCCATTCACTCATTCTGAATTCAAAACCCCATGTGAATCCATCCACAGTTATTACCGTAACGCGATTCCTAAAATGTTTTCATCACGAACGCCGCTCTCACGCACAAAATTATTTAGCCAACGGTTAATGAGTGGATGAAAATTAGTAAAAAAATCTACGAAATTATTACCCTCTGGCAGCATTTACATAAATTGAGAGCAAGATACACACCCCGCACCTACATATCCTTCAGAATTTAACAATCCAAGTTCTATCAGGACGTGCAAATCAATTGCGAAACGCTATGCTGCGTTCATCGAATCAAGGCAATAAGCATACGTAAACTCTTGAGTGCATATGAATCTAATAAGTTAAATGGATTTAACTTTTTCCATTGGCTTTTATGTTGCAAAGACGCTGTAGGTATTTCAGCGTCACTGCGATGTCAGTGTGCTACGGTAAGTAAGTTTCCATCCATGCCACTCGAATATTATGTAGTTTCCCGGGGGCCTAATCAGAATTTAAGTGTTGGGTGTACGAGGCGGGAGGGAACAACGCTGTTATATCAGCGTACCATACAGTAGGCTAGTAGCGATATAAGACATTGAGTGGTATGTTGTTAGTTTGCCGAAGAAAATTGGGCCTTCTTATAGTACAAAGTTTTAGCTTGCATCCAGTGATGCCAGGCGAGAAAATTTTTTGAGTTTCATACATTTTGTTTTTCAAATATTTTGAGAATATTTAAATGTAAAATGATTTGTTTTTATGTTTGCCTTTTTCCATTTTGTTATGGGAAGCAGTAGTTCCTTTGCTTCCAACGAGGAACTGACCCCTGATGCTCTAATTCATATCAAAATAAGCAATACAAAATATTTAAAATATATTTATTCCACGTACGTATGGTTCAAGGATTTCTCTTAACCTTTCGGAACTGGCGCGTGGTCTATGATACAGCACTAATGTTATTTCAGTAACGGATCTACCTGAGTCATGTGAAATAAATTTAAAACGTAACGCAATAGCATGGTAAAGCCTCACACCTTAATTTCCCTTCTCATGAAAAACGCTTAGCACATAAAATATTGTCATGTCAATTAAATTGTAATTATGCTTTACGAAAATTGTAAAAACCTTACCTTATAAAAAAAAAAATATAAAGATGACCGAAATTAGGTCTGTAATCGGCGGTCATTAAAATCTTTCTCGAAATTATAAAAAAAAGTTGTATTTCTCTGAATAAAGTTTTATAGAGTCGTAAAGTGAAATTTATTAATTTATTGTTTCTCTCGAATTTCCGCCGAATCGATTTCCTTTTTTTTCTGTTCAAGTAATATAAGTGTTCTTTGCTGAAGCATAAGGATACAGTGAATCAAACCACAATAAAGTGCATGAACATTTTCATTTTTATCTCTACATTATAATGCAGGTAGGTTGTGCCCAAATTGTGTTGAAGTGTGAAACGCCGCTGTTCAAGGCAAACTTTAACGAGCAGTGGAGATACAGACCACTCGATCAGACAGATAAAATCATTATGGAGAGGAGGTAGCAATGAAATACAAAGGTCGACGAAATCAGAAAAATGTCACAACAACACCAACTAGACGAGATGATGGAGAGAGATTTAGTCCTGCTTACTGATATAATAACCGACAGACTCAACAACCATCGCTTAGAAGTTGGATCGAGAAGAAAATTAAATATTTACCAAACTTAGAGGATGATCCGAAACCCTACCAGAATTTTGGACATCAGTAGATAATGCTCAGAGTGAACAAGGAAATCAAGTTCAAGTGGTATATGCTGTGATCTACAATGAAACAATGAGCACTATTTACAGATAACCCCACCGGCATAAGTGTAAATGAAAGCTGAAGTTTCAGTACAAACCATCTTAAGGTCAAGGACGTACTTACTACGCACGAAATCTCTTAAATAAGAGTATTCATAGTAACACTGATCACGATGATAGGCTTAGCACTAGGGATAATGAAAGTACATACACAACAGCCTCGCAGAAAACACATATGTAACAATTGAAATCAAACAAGTCGAGATAGCAACAACACAGACATAGTTTTACAAATAATTGACCCAAGCGAAATAGCTTATAAATTAGCTCAAGCAACTAGAACTAAATATAAAGCATTTAAAAGGGGAAATTATCAAAAGTAAGCTCCGAACAATTCAAGATCCGACACGTCAAAAACGAGGATTTCTAAATATAGTTGGTATTGCCCAAAAAGGGTTATTTGGGACAGTGGATGAAAACAAGCACAAAGTTATTCAAAATCTAAACAAGCAAATTAAAATAACTAGTCACTTTAACAAATTTTGTCGGACCTAAAAATGCTAACAGAGGAGGACAGGAAAATAATATTAGAATCAATCAATGCAACAAATACAAACGCAAAGAATTGAGTTATAAAATATTGATCAAGAATGTAAATTAGATAGGTATGAAATAGACTTCTATAAATTAAAACATATAAGAGCAGGATCCACGCAATTTAGTTTTTGCAATCAAAATTCCAAAAAGTTATGATGTAACGGAACTAAAAACGGTTAAAGCAATTCCATATTCCGAAAAATTAGAGATTAGCGAGCAAGTTTAACTAGTTGTCGCATTTAATAGTAAGGCATACCAATATAGTGAAGAAACCTTGTTAAAAGATCTGAAAGTAAGTAAAAATTGTGAATTAAGGAAAAGAGTGAGGACAGATGGGCGTAAAGTCCTGTCTGCAAGCATGACCAGGCAACTCACTCCGTGACAGCTGATCAGGACGGCACGCTAGCACCTCGGACTAATTGCGGAGAGTGCAGGGTGGGTTCACCAAAAAGCGGCTGACTGCCCCGATGCCATCAACCAAAATGATCGTGCCCAGCGAAAACATAGTGAAGACCTGCAAGACCAAGAACCACACTACACATTAGTCCTGAAAGGACTGCGTACCCCACTCACCTGAAGATGGCTCTATGGATCTGATGATGGTATCCCTCTGCCGTCCCCGGCCAGCATGACATCCCAGGCATATGGTTTGCGATGTCGCTTCGTTCCTTGACCTGCGAACGAGAGAGAAGCCTCTTCATACTATAGCGAGTTTTATAGTCTTTGTTATAATTAGAATCCAGTGCAGAATTAAGTTCTCCTAGTTAAGTCGGTTTTGTTTATCTTAAATTTACCCCGATATCGTCGTAGTTTAGTGAGACCTTCATTAGGTTGTTTATCTTAAATTCACCCCCGTAGTGTAGTATAACTTAGTTCGAGTTTGTGCGATCTACTATTGAAAATTTGAGCTGAAGAGGACTCACTGGGTTAGTAGGATAATAGTTAATTGTCCCATGTGACGTGGACGGGCTACAATAAGCGCCTACACTCTAATTGACAAAATGTTTGTACGAATGAGGTATCTCTCGAGAAGACCTTCTTGAGGGGTACGATTAAATTCTACAATGTTACCGAGAATCAGACTATCTCACCTCATATGGGTTACCTTAAACTCTTACATTTGTCATACATTCATTAAGAATTTTCTCAACCGCGAATTCATGCTTCTTTATCTGTAGATCCCGTAGGAAAGAAAAACTGTATGACCTATATATTAATTATCCTGCACTGGCATCTGGCATTAAAACTTTATATACTACAATCTAATAAATCCTAATCTATTATAATTATTATAAATCGTTACAGGCGGTCCTAGGGACGGATATAGCCAAATTGTCCGTGTAATATTTAGGTAATTATATCGCCTGATTTATTTACTTTCATGAAGAAATTCAATATCTTTATGAATAATTTAATGTATGCACTAATAATTGCTATAACTACTTATATTTAGCACGGATACATTTGATTTTCTTCCTGAAAAATAAAATGTTTGAACTTACATTTAAATCTTTATAGGATGGAGCCGTCAAAATGATCCTATACTGCACAGGTAATTATATCTCTGAAAAGGTAGTTAACCGAATACTTTCGATTTTTTTTTCATGAAAAATAAAATGTTTGCACTTATATTTAATAAAAATCTTTATAGGCGCTTCTCTGAACGGATGGTTCTTGGATGGTTCTTGGATGGTTCTAGTCTGAAAATATCTTTGTGCGCCAAGTGTTATTTACTGTAAGTTCCTCCTTTTTACAGGTGCTGCTCTGGCCAACTTGTTAGAAACGTGCGTTTAAGAATAAATATGGGATTCGGTTTTTTCGTCATACAAAAAAAAATTCACTTACCTTGGTTATCCTTCACGATGTCATAATGGTTTTGCCCTCGGGTCTCCTCTTCTTAGTTTTACAGGTTTACTTCCCATTTTTTTGTCAGCACTTTTCACTTCTTTTACTTTATTCTCTTCAAAAAACTTTTATAAATTTTTCTCAAGAGCGAATTTCCTCAAGTGATCACGCCAGCATCCAAAACCAGAATGGCCGGTTGTCTTTCTACCGGACTCCTCTCGTGTGGACCTGCGACCATAACAGGACAGGGTTTTTGAATCCCTCCAGATGTCAAAGACGGTGAAGAATGGTCACGTCTAGAAGCCGACTGAGCTATCCTGTCTTTAAACATCAGCCTCATTATTGTGGGCACCCAATGTGTGGCACGATCCATCATTACTAGTCCCGCTCGAACCTGCTGTACTAGTTCTAAAGACGGTTTTGTCGGACAGACTCGATCTGTGCGGGACGGGTCGGAGACACATCCACGAACTCACGCCAGTCCTTGACCAGAGCTCGACATCAGTCTCAGTATCGAAAGCCAAAGGCGCGCTCGCAGTCCAGCAACCCAAACAATCTGGTCCGCCAATTCGCTTCCACCCTCCCACACCAAGACGAGTTGGAGAAGCGTCTGCAACCAGCAACCTAACCGACTGATTAGATGAACCCTCTAGCACTTGACATCTCCGTCCGACCGCAGATCAACACTCGTTCAAGGGTCCGTCCCCAAGTACCAACACACAGATCGAGTTTTCGAAATGGTATGTTACGCAGCAAGGATACCGCAGATATAAACAAAATCGAAGCAATTTGCAATGTGGAATTCCTACGGCGGTGCGTCCACCGTAGGGTACCATATGGGTAAGTCATAATTGGCATATTGATATCCTGTACCAACCACTTAAGCTAGTCGGATGCCTTCTTAGGGCTAGGCTGGATTGGAGGACATACAATAAGTTGGATATAACAGACCCATCAGCTCACTCAACCAGCCCTCAGGGCTGAACGTCTTTCGCGTGATAGGTACCTACTGACTTTGCTTGTAGATCCTCACGCTCGTATAACGAGTTTCCTCTCCTTGACCTGATGCGACTTTTAAGAAATTTACACCCTAATTTAGCACTGACCTGATTCTGGGAACTACTCTGTATGAAATTTCTTCTAAGCACCTCTTAACCTACCGTGAGGTTTATAGACTTTGAGCGCAAGTCTTTATTTTTTGTACTCTGCTCGAATGCCTGGGTCGAGTTTTTCTGGCACTAATTAACTGCACTTTGATGGCCTCGCGTATCGCCATTGGTTCACCCTTCACCCAAGGTGCCTACATTTACAATAATTTATACGAGCTCGCGTGTTCCACCTTTTGAAACCCCAAAAAGTACTTGCTTACGGGAAGAATAATACTGTTGGTATGTGTTGCACGCCGTATCACTCTAATAATTTAGCAAAATGAGCAGATCGAAATTGAAATACATTGTATGTGACAACCGTTTCCGGAACATTAAACATGTGAAATAGTTCGGCTTCCAGAAACTGACAAATGTGCTGTGCCAAGGTCTTTTTAATAGGTTTCCACAAAGGGTACTTCAGAAAGTGGTCAAGAGCGATAATCGTGCAGACGTTCCCATTTGTAGATCTAGGATAGAGACCTAGTAAGTGGGTATATATATGTAGGATGTAAACAAACCAGATCACAGCGCAAACTAAATTATCTCGACATCGCACAGGCAATGCAATTTAGTACGGTATCAAACTCAGCTCTTTTGTTATCATCGCTACCGTTAGCATATTTTGTCGATAGAAGTTCAAGACAGATTTGAAAAAGTCAAGTAAAGCGTAAGTCGTGTTCGGGAAAAGGTTGCAGCAAAGTATATGGCACATTTGTTTTTTTAAAATCGAGATCGGGTTATAGTTTATTTTTACTTATATTAGCAACAAATATTTCCAATAAAGCGCATTTTTATTAGTTTTTTTAAATGACGTAATTCTGCTCTTTTTCATTTAAAACATCCGATACTCGTTCCTATTAAAATCCCACAGTAATTATGGGCGCTCAACCGGCGGCGGATTGCGGCGCGTAATATATAAATACGAAAAAATTCGCGATTCTTATTGTATTATTATAAATCGAAAAAAAAACACGACAAGAAAAAGAACAAGGAGAAGTGTATTGTGGGATGACTTCGGAAATGTGTTAAGAAAATGATAGGAATAAAAAGTTTACAAAGCTTGAGAAAAATTAAAGAAAGAAATTTACGGGAATGTGAAAAGTGTAAAGCAAAATTAAGTGAACGAGCTTAGAAAAGTTACAAAAAATTTGGAAAGTTAAAAGAAACATTTAGAGATCCCTTGTTCTAATTATTGGCGGGTAATATTAAAAAGTTCTGGACACTTCTGAAAAGCAATAACTGTTTATATTTTACTGTGTAATATCTGTAACTGTGCAAAATTTTAAAGTGTATGGGTGTATCAAAACGTGCAAGTGTGAAAGAACCGATATCGAAAATTCTTGATTCGAAAGTGGAGAGAGAGATGAAAATCTGAAATTGTGCTACCACCAAAAAATTAAGAGAAATTTTGCGCGAACGCGGATTTTCAAACTATTATCGGGTAAGGATAGGCTCGAAAACGCTTTGCGGAACGACGCGAATTCAGAAAACGTAGAACTCGATAGCAGTGCAGCGGGCAGTGAAAATTTTAGTGATTACTTGGAAGAAAGCGAAAAGTATAACGAAAACGCAGGAACAAAGGACTGTGAAATCTTGAATAGTAATGAAAAAAAGGTTTCAGAAAAAGTGAGCTCAGACAACATTAACGTCACAAGTAGGTCTCAAAATTTAAATTCAGAACAAACCGAAGAATTACAAGGTAAGATGAGTTCAAATAATTTCACTTTTAAAGATGTAGAAGATGCCCTTGAGACGTTTGAAGGTTGTCGTGAACAAGATTTTGAAAAATGGGTGCAAACGTTTGAGGATGTCGCAGCCACATGCGAGTGGAACAAAATACAGAAATATATTTATTATAGAAGATTGCTGAAGGGTATCGCAAAACTTTTTGTGGAGGCATCCGATAATATTAAAGATTACGGTTCACTTAAAGCAAAGCTATCAAATGAATTTAGTGAAAAACTTACTAGCATAGAGGTACATCGCATACTTAGTACGAGGAAAAAATTAGAGGGCGAATCCTACCTCGAATACATTTACAAAATTGTACAAATCGCGAAAAAGGGAAACATCGATGAAAGGTCTATCGTCTCTTATATAATTTCGGGAATATCAGATGATCCATTCCATAAGTCAGTTTTGTACGAAGCACAAACCATAGCAGTCCTGAAGGAAAAGATTAAGATTTATGAAACAATACGGGAAAGTGCGCGAGGTGGTC